>CM044002.1:81895978-82495978 GCA_024085815.1 Flaveria linearis | reverse complement strand
ATCTTCTTGTTTGAGCAATTTTATTCTTTTTGCACAGATCTCACCAACAACATAGGTTATTAGCTTGATTGCTTTTTGCATTTTTTATGTGCTTTGCTCATTTTTATGGTCATTCGCACACACTTGTGGCGTTTATTTTGCTCATCACCCCTTATTGGAACTTCGTTGATTGTGTTAATCAGGGATAAGATGATAACCCACAGCTTGTTGAACAACTTAGTTTGAGCTTGAACCCACCAGTGAAGTCTACTTATATATTGTGTTGCATCTACCGACACATCATCTAGTGATCTTGCAACCTCTAGGTCTACTTTCTCTGTGTTACCTTAGTAGTAGCTAGTTTTACTATCATTTTTCCTTTTACGTTGCTTAGACTTCTCAGACTTATAGTTCGAATTTTGCATCTTAATCAGTTAAATTCTTTTAAAGTCCTAAACTCTTTGTTCCTGTATTCTATCATTTTCCATAGTCATTGAATCAGTATCACAGATATGATCTCCTTTCTATTAACTAGACTGTCCTCCTCCTCATTTTTTTTAAGTAAATGAATACTGAATAAATACTAAATCTCCCCCTAAAATTCTAAAACGGAAAATCTTTTTGTGTTTTTAGATTTTTAAGATAGGAAAAATAAAGAACAAATAAAAGAAATTAAAAAGAAAAAAACAAACAATTGTCAGACTAAGCATGTTCATCTTCTGGAATCACTTCACATTTCTTTTACACGCCATTGACCTCTAACAGATATAAAAATCCTGGTTTATCAAAAGCTTTTGTGTAGAGGTCAGCGCGTTGAAAATCCGTATTAATTTTAACAACATTGATTAAATTCTTTTCAAAATAATCACATATAAAATGATATTTAATTCCGATGTGTTTGGTCTTAGGATGTTGGACGGGATTTTTAGTTACGGCTATACCAGCAGAATTATCAACAAATATAGGAGTGTTAGAGAATTTCAAACCTTAGTCCCGCATTTGCTGTTGAATCCAGATGATTTGTGAACAGCAGCTTGCAGCAGCAACATATTCAGCTTCACAAGTTGACAGAGCAACCGATATCTGCTTCTTACACTGCCATGTGACTAATCTTCTCCCAAAGAATTGACATCCTGCTGAAGTGGACTTGTAGTTCATTTTGCAGTCGTCATAATCAAAATCACTATACGCTATAAGCTCAAAGTCATCATCATGAGGATACCACAACCCAAGTGTTGGAGTACCCTTCAGATGACAAAATACCCTTTTGACGCCTATGAGATGGTTGACTTTAGGTTTAGCCTGATATCTGGAGCATAGGCATGTGGCGTACATTATATCAGGTCTTGAGACAGTGAGGTACATGAGAGATCAGGTCATTCCTCGGTACATAGTAGCATCCACCAGATCACGATTTTCGTCGGGTGCGGCGTCATGGTTTGTAGCAAGTGGAGTCCCAGCTGTGGAAGCATTCTCCATATCAAACCGATTGACAATATCGCCTACATACTTGGTATGATGCAAAAATATTCCCTTTAGAACTTCATCTCACCCATGGCACTCATCTCAAATTCATCTTTCGTTATTGCTTCAAATTCTTTACATAATGCTTCGTTTTTGGAACCGAAGATTATATCATCAACATAGATCTGAATTAGCAGTAAGTCACCATACTTTTCTTTGATGAACAGTGTACAGTTAATCACTCCTCTGCGAAAGCCATGTTTCACATGATGAGTCGAGAGTTTCTCATACCAAGCTCTTGGGGCTTGATGAAGCCCGTAGAGAGCCTTATCTAGTTTGTAAATTCTGTCATGGTGATACGGATCATCAAATCCTTTGGGTTGACTGACGTACACTGTCTCCCGGATTTCACCATGAATGTTTGCACTCTTTACGTCTAATTGATAGACTTTGATCTTCATGTAAGATGCATAGGCTAGGAAGATATGGATTGCTTCCATACTTTCCATAGATGCAAACACTTCACTGTAATCAATGCCCTCGACTTGTTAAAATTCTTGAACTACAAGTCGAGCCTTGTTTCTTATTATGACCCCTTGGTCCTCTTTCTTGCACTTCAAGACCCATTTGGTGCCAATGACCTTAGCACCTTTAGGTCTATCCACTAGAGTCCATACTCATAACTTCTTGAATTGAAGAAGTTCTTCTTGCATGGCACTCACCCATGCCTTATCGTTTAGGGCTTCACTAACATATTTTGGCTCAAATTGAGACACAAAACATCAATATGCACCATCGTGAAGATATCCCTTTTCCTTTACCGAGGCATAATCAGCTGAGTATAGCTGACTTCTAGTCTGGACTCCTGATCTAACATCTCCAATGACATTATCCAATGGATGATAAACATTTAATCGAGATCCAGGAGTGGTTGGTACAACTACCTCATTATCTAGATTATGAACAGCAGGTTCAGTATCTGAGGCAGTGGGAGTGTGAGGTTCCGAAGTGTCAGAGGCATCAACATCAAATGCTTGTGTACTTGGAGTAGTAGGAACCTATTGCCCTTGATCCACCTGATCATTTGTTACATCTTCATCATCAGAGGAGGAGTCACTTACCTTAAGTGCTCCCCCTAAAGAACTAGAAGACTCACCTTGTGAAACTGAGGTCATCGGATCCAGTGATGGTGTGTTTAATACGTTGTACATCATTCTGGTCGATAACTCATCCGCGGAAGGGGAGAGAGGGATGTTGAAGGATTTAAAGAATCCATCATAGTCGAAAAAGAAAGAGGGTCCTTTTCCAGCAAGGGGGTGGTGTATCTCTGTACATCAACATTGCACCATACTTCTACTAGACCCGTTGAGTTGTTGTAAACTCTCTTATTCGGTATGTTATATCCTAAGAAAATCCCTTCTTCATCCTTCTCACTGAATTTCCCTGACTGAGTTTTCTTCAGAAGTGTACATGTTGCACCAAACGGTTCGAGATACTCTAGATTAGGTTGACGTCATTGGAGTAACTCGTAACACGTTTTACCATGAAGCTTGACCCCAGGACTCGATTAAGGATGTAACATGCATTAGCTACTGCCTCGTTCCAAAATTGGATAGGCAGTTTCGAGTCTGCTAGCATCGTTCGGGCTGTCTCTATCAAGCTGCGATTCTTTCTCTCAGCAACCCCATTCATTTGAGGTGTGTAGGCCGATGTGAATTGGTGCACAATTCCTTTTTCTTTGCATAATTCCTCCATCCATTGTTTCTTGAACTCGGTGCCGTTGTCTGAGCGAACTAGCCTTACCTTCAGCCTATAGAGTGACTCCAATGTAGTTACTAGCTCTTTGAATGATTCAAATGTCTCTGATTTGGATTTCAGAAACATCACCCAATAAAATCTTGAGTAATCATCTGTAACTACAAAGCAGTGCAAATCATCGGTAATACTCTTTGTACTGACTGGGCCAAACAGATCCATGTGAAGAAGCTCAAGAGGCATGTCGATTGAATGAACATTCATTGCCTTGTGAGACTTCTTTGTATGTTTCCCTTTCTTACATGCGACACAGTAATCCGGTAGTTGGATGTTTTGAACATTTACTCCACGTACTAGATCATTCTTGATCAAGTGTTCCGGGGATTGATGTGTCCCATCCTCCTATGCCAGGAGATGGAGTCTTTTTTTGTTGCCTTTGACAAGAAGCATTGTACTTGATGATCGGTTGTGGAGGCCTTTGAGAGGTCCAAGACATACAAATCATTATATCTTAAAGCTGACATTAACACTTGGTCCTCTGGAATGACATAGTCCTTTTTCAAAACATAGCACTTCTTGTTGTCAAATACAACTTTGAACTCTTTGTCGCATACCTGTGAGACAGAAAGTAAGTTATTTTGAAGTTGTTGAACATAGTTTACCTTATCAAACTTCACTTTCTGGTTTCCCACTTCTCCTTGTGTAGTGATATTACCTCCTTTATTTCCAGCAAATGAAACGAGTCCTCCTTTAATTTGTTTGACGATTGACAAGAGTGATAGGTTTCCAGTCATACGCCTAGATGCACCGGTATTAACAATCCGGGTATTCAAAGAAGCACTATAGCAGACACCCTCCACATTCAAGGAAATGATTAGTTCAGGTTAGGGACCCAAGCCTTAACTGGCTTGGGTGACCTCGAGGAATCACACATCATAAATTCTACCCACTATCCATTTGAGGAAGATGGCAGATCATTCTTCTTCTTGTTCTCATTTTCAGACACGGGACAAGCCAGTTTTATATAAGGCCTGTTTGTGATAAATAGACGATTGGCTTATCATTTGAACTTTAGGTTCATAGGTTCTTTTTGGTGGAGTAATTGAACTCCTTTTTAAAGAAATTGGTTTTGTATCATTAAGTTCAATCTTCTTTCTTGGTGTCTGATAATAAGAACATTTAGAAGCAACGTGTCCATACTTTCCACAAATGTAGCATGATCTACTTTCGACATGTTGGTGAACCAGTTTCTATGGGAAGCTGTGTGACCCAGGTGTGACTTTAGTTTCTTTGGGTTTTGACACTTCTTGTTTAGATGTTTTGACTTCTTTAAGAAAATTCATTGTTTGAACATGCTTAACATCTTTACCCTTTTGTTTATCTGGACTTAGACATGGTGCTCGAGATTGATTAAATTGTTTTGTCTTTTTGGGTTCTGAATTAGACATGTTTGAACATGACTCCACCTTAACCTTTGCAAATTGTTCATCCAAATTAACAATGGGTATCTTACCTTTTGACTTCAAAGTGGTCTCCTTCTGTTTAGTGAAAGATTCAATAGGTTTACTTGTGGAATCTGGATCACTTACAAGAGGAGTGGACACCACATGATCCTTGATTTGGTTATTATTTTATTGGTTTGCATTTTGCATTCAACAAGGTCTCATGTGGTGGTGGAACCACTTTGTAACCCAATCCCACCCCGTGATTTCATTCTCTTACTAAGTGTTGATCTATGTGAGAAGAACTAGTCCAACTATGCAGTTTTTGTTTTAGTGAGTTGACTTCGACTTCCAAAACGGCTTTTTCTTTCTTGGTTTCTTCCAAGGAGTTTAAATAGAATTTAATATCATTTGCTTGGTTAAAGGCCACAACTTCAGTTTCCCTTAGTTGTTTATTTAACAGTTCTATTTTCTCTTTATAACTGTGCTCATTTTCTTTTAAAATTCGATTTGCTTCTGTGCACAGCTGTAAATCATTTACTAAGCTATCATTGTGATCTAATAGCCTAGAAAATTTTGAATCTATGCTATCCCTGAATTATTACATTCAGAACAAGCATGATTATCAAAAAGTTGGTCTGTGGAACTAACTTGAGAAGGTTCGGTTGAATCAGCCATTATCGCAGAGTTCGACTATTCGGGTGCTGGTGATTCTGAACATGTTGTGTTGGGACCTTCTTCATTTAGGTGAGTGACCACAGTAGCAGTATCTTCATGATCTGACATTACAAGTTCCACTACTATATCACATTCGCTTGTAGAGTCATCATCCAAACCCTCAACACATGCAATGTTGGATTCTCCTAGAGACACAAAGCGAAAGGTCCAATCATGTCCTTCATCGTCTTGTGCAGTCAAGGCCTTAGGATCCTTGCTTGAAGATGTAGCCCTATTGGTGGGTTTGTCTTGAAGATTGAAAGATGAGAAAGGATTCCCGTTACCTGTCTTCATAGGCTTTACACATTCACGTTTGAAATGCCCCTTTTCTCCACAGTTAAAGCAGGTAACTTTGGTTTTGTCAAAACCAAAAGTAGTGTCTTTTGTGGCTATCAAGTTCTGTCCGGTCTTCTTAACAAACTTCTTCGCCCTCCGGACAACACTAGCCAACGCCCACATAATATCCATCCTTTCGAGCTCAGTTTCATCTACCTGCTCGTAGTCTTCATCGGCGAGATGGTAGTTTCCAATCTTCCCCGCAACTAGACCGTCATAGGAGTGAACGACAGCTGCTAGAAGATCCATATGCTCCTTTGCTACCTCTACAGTCACATTACTGAGATTCTCGATCTTCAATTTTGTAGCATTGGCTTCAGGTGCTATGTATTGGGTGCAAGATGACCCTGACGTGTCAGATCCTGAAGTAATGGCTTGAGACGGAGTAGCTGAACTGGAGACGAATGTTGTTTGGAGTGGTGCTCCAGAAGTTTTTGGTTGAGGAGTTGCGTTGTAAAGTGACGGGCTCTGATCGTATGAACTTTTCTGGGATCTGTACTTCATCCTTAACTCTTCCTCTCTCAGCTTCAGAATGAAATCATTGATATCCAACATTGCCAGCATAACATTCTGTCTGAGATTTGAAACAAACAAAACCCACTTCTCTGGCAATCCATGTGCAAAACTCGACACCTTGTCTTCCATGGATGTGGTAACCCCATGAGTGTGAGACTCACTCATTAAGTGGTAGAAACGGTCGATAACATCATCCAGACTCTCTTTTCCTATTGAAGAGAAGTTATCAAACTCCTTCTTCAAAGCCTTTTCCTTTAATGCCTTCAACGTCACATTCCCGTCATACTCTTTTTCCAGATCATCCCTTAAGTTCTTGGCTTGTTTATTCTCAGAAAACTGATGGAATATATCCTTAGGAACTGACTGAGTTAATAAAACATACACCTCCTTCTCTGTATTGTACTTTACCTTCAGGCTATCAGTCATGCCACCCAAGGTAAGTTTTACTCCATCAGCACCAACCGGCATGCTATACACAGTCTCGATTGATTCCTACAGATTAGGATCAACTCCATTTAAGTATATCTCGAACCTTTTCTTCCATTGTGGGTAATCTTCTAACGTTATGAGCTTAGGGGGCTTATTGTGATTACCAACTTCATTTTCTATAAGCAAAAGACTCTGGATCCGTGAATCCCTACCGGCGGTGAAAGCTGAGTACTGATCTTTCATTTGTATAAACTTTAAGCTGTAATCTAAGATTTATTCACTAGTGCGACTGGAGATGTGCGATTGAACAATGCGGATTGCTCAATCGTGCGATTGAACAATACGGATGAGTCAATCGTGCGGTTGAACAATACGGATGAGTCAATCGTGCGGTTGGACAAGGATGACTGGACAATACGAATGAAGTGTTCAGTCGTACGATTAGATGAGTGACTAAGTTCAATCATGCGTATGGGGTGTACGATTGAGTTCAGTCGTACGAATGAGCTATTCGTGCGACTGAAGGCTGCTGGTTTTTGAAAAATTTGAGGTTTTGAAGATTTTGACTCACAAACACGGATTTTTACGAACCCTAATCTGCCGTAATCTGAAAAACATGAACTTTTTTATCTGGAGACATCGAAAACACTGTTTTAACCAAAAAGATGGTGTTTTGAATGAAAAAACGTGATTTTTATACCAAATCGATCCAATCACACGCAAAATCAAGAACCAAAGCTCTGATACCACTTGTTAGGACCGTGTACGTACGGAGTACTAACTGATAATGCGTGTATACCAACTCAAATAGTGCGGAATCCTATTTGATTGGTGATCCAATCAGTGAGAATGACAATTTGATCAATCCAATGATAAAACAAACGTTAAGAACGAACAAGAATTGATTAGAAACGAACTATGAAGTTGGAATAGGTTTTCTTGAGCCTTTGGACGACTAGGGTATGATTATCTGTGTAGGTATTTGAATTCTTACGTTTTTCCACAAATTAAGTGGTATTTATAGGTTAGGGTTTTCCATTCGTACGACTGAACCATCAGCATGGTTCAGTCGTGCGACTGAAACATGCGGTTGATCCATCCGCACGACTGAAGGTCCAGTCGTGCGACTGAGTCAATCTCATGTCACAATCGTGCGACTAATCTACTCTCCTGGTTCAGTCGTGTGACTGGTTCATTAGCATGAAGTATTCTTGCGTATGGTCCATTCGCATGGTCCATTCACATGAGAACTTCACATGATCAAGTTTAAACATGTTTCTCAACCATATTTGACGAAGAATTATGCAAACAACCACAAACCTATATAGTTAGTTCAATATGCAATATCACATAATAAATAATGAAATATTAAACATTATAAGCATCAACCACATATTGTATTTCATTCATACTCATTCAATTACATATATGTAAGACATGAAAGACATTTTACATTTAGCGCCTAAACTAGGTACACATGTATCAACAGACTTGATGAGGAGTCTGAGATTAAAGAGATGATTGAAAATTTAGACATCTATTCTTTTGGAGAGTTTATTAGATGAAGACTTCTGGGATTTTATTAGAGATCTTTGAGCTCCAGTTGAACCAATAGTTATGATTCCCCCTAACCCTGTGCCATTAGAAGAAGAACTAAGCTTACAACTTGTTCCTACAATCTCCTTGACTGATGAACAAAAAGAACTCATAATGAAGCTATGTGAAGAGCATAGAGAAAAAGAAGAAGCTGACAAACTAGAACAAGAAAAGAAGAAAGTGGAAGCCGAAGCCTTTGTACCCTCTTCTTCTGGTCCCCGATGCATACGTACTGCAAAAAGATGAAGTACTTATCCGAAAAGGCAAAAGGCAAAATGCCTATGGTAGAAGAGGAACCAGCTCCCAATAAACAAAAGAATGATCCATGCAATTGCTTAATTTCTAGATGAACATGAGGAGACTGAGGAACAAAGAGGTGATTGTCCTGGAGGAAGGAGAGATAGAGGGAGGATACCAGCAAAGCTTAATTGATGACCCTTTGTTCAAGGACAGTCCTGCAAAGGTTGAGTCATCTATTGAGGAGATGGTTGAGAAGGCACAATCTGGTGATATTATGGTTAAAGCCATGTATTTGATTAATCACCATGATAATGTTGATGAAGTGTTTGGAATGACTTATAAAGGAATGGTAGAAGAAGTAAACAATATGCACAAACTTCTTGACCCTACCTTTGTCACTGATTATGAAAAGAGAAGAACTGAAAAAGAAATAAAGATAAAATCCCTAATCTTATTCACTCCAACGCAATCTCAACATACTCAGGTGCCTTAATCCCATTATCTTGATCCCTACCGTGGATAGACATAGAAATGAAGGATTATCTTTTTGATCAAGGATTCACCAGAAGAAAACAGGGTAACATGAAGACAAATTCCCTCAGAGCTGTAATTCTCCAGATAGTCAAAGAAAAGAAAGAAATATTAAAGACTTTAGAAGAAGTGGTTGTAGGGAGGAAGCCCAGAACAAGATTCTCAACTCCGGATATCCAACACACTACCAAAGACCATGATGTCTTGGCGCCTATGCTACACAAAAACCCTGAATGGTTTATTGAACCCTCTTAATTGAAGTTACATGAAGGGTTAACCACTTCAGAAATGATTAGGAGTGTGTCTGCTCCAGAAGGAAAAGTGGATGTCAAAAAATTTCCTGGAAGTATGACAGTGATAGGAACATGTTTATGGTGAAGGGGATCTCAGGGTTAGTTCAATTCTTCATAGAGTATACTGCTTTGGTGAACTCCTACAGACACATGATCTGAATGAACTAGCTGAGCTCGAATTGATCAACCATAATGCTATGTATAGAGGATATGAGTTTGAAGATATATTGAAGATGTTCAAGAAAACAACCAGCTTCAAGTCTCTAAAGGCAATATGCATAAGGAAAGACAAATCTTTCAATAATCCTCTAGAAAAGAAGAAGAAAGTGAAAGGAACTGAAGAGTTGGTATTTCTAGAGTTGAATGTAAAACCAACAGAGTCATTAAAAAGAAAGATGGTTGCGGGAACCCACCAGTCAAAGCGAATCTCCAATTTATTCTATGATGAGAAGACTTATGAGTTGGTGATTGAAAGAAAATAGGGAGTAAAAGAAGGATCTGAAATACGGCTATTTAGTGGATATGAGGTGAAACTGTTAGATGAATCCTATAATCCACTACATATTCACAAGACACTTCAGATGTAATGCCCAGATATTATTAATAGACGAGAAAAAAAGCATAAACGTGAATATAAGAAACATAATCTAACCCAAGTTGGGGGGTTAAAAGTGTCAGAAGGACATAAAAGTATGAAAGTTGGTACAAAAGTGGGCATGGCCGCCCACTCTATCTTTAACTTTCTTTCGGTTTTAGAGAGAGAAAGAGCAGAGAGTTCAGGTTTTCTAGAGTGAAAAGAAGAAGAATTTGAATTCAAGGTAAGAATTCATTGTTTTAAGTGTTCTTGTTGGGTTTTAGCCTCGGTCATATGCTTATGTGTTTGTGTGTGTGTTCAGGTGTGTGTGTTTGGTGGGTTTCTAGGTGTTTGAACTCATTGCATACAGTTGGAAGGAAGACACACTAAAAGTTGCATAAGGTGAGTTCTAGAACCCCCTTTTTATAGTTTTTTATATGATTTTGGGGCTGGAAATGCATGTGTAACCGTTTTTATTGAAGTGGGTTTTATACCCGTATGAAGGTGTATGTGGATATGCAGGTGGGGTATGATTTTGGTGATTTATGATGTTATGATGATGCCATGTTCTTGTTATGATGTTTAGAATGTAAGAAATAAGCCTAGAACATGTTGAATTGATGATTGGGACTGATTACGATGATTGATAGTATGTGTTGGCTGCCCATGCAACTGAAATAGGCCCATGTGCTAAAAATAGGCCCATGCGCCCAACGGTCTGAATTACCCAAGAGTTGCCCATGGTCCCAAAACCCCATGCGCCTGAATAGTATTCATCCGCCTAGAATTAGGCTAAATTTGAGTAAGTGTTCCATGCACCTAGATTGCCCATGCGCCTAGGCACTCATGCGCCTGCATAGTGTCCATGCGCCTAGATTTGCCCAGTATGATTAAGTGTGGGGCCATGCGCCCCAATAGTACCCATGTGCCTAGAACTTTTCCCATGCGCCTAAGTGTTCCCATGCGCTCAGAAGGCCATGCGCCTGCATTGTGCTCAGGCGCCTAAGACTTAGAATTATTTTCTGAATTTTTGGGAAAATGTAAAGTGTACGCTTTCACTTGGGATGTTCCTGGGGGTGATGTGAGTTGACTTTTAGTATTGGATGATGTGTGATATGTTAGGTATGATGATATGTGATGATGTTATGATAAATGTATAATATGCATATGTATATGACTTGTTATCTTTTAAGTTTATAAAATGTATATATATTATAATATAATATACGTTAAGTATGTGTTGTGACTTTACATAGTATGATTAGTGTACAAATGATTTTAAAGTATAACATAATAAAGAGAAAGTTAACAAAGACGAGAAGTGAAATGTAATGAAAGAAGGTAAAGGCTTGTAAGAAGAAAGAAAGAAAGAGTACAACTCTTTGAGAGTTGTCAGCACAATTGTGTGTATGTAACGTGCGATTTAACCCAAGAAGGTTCACACACAGGGGGATCAGTCTAGCTGACTGAAGCAATAGTACGAATGGGATCCTTGTCATTCGACCCCGGGCTTTGTGCCATATAGAAATGAGGTTTCGTGCCCGGAATGGTGGTTTCGGACCACGGGCTTTTTGCCAATAGTAATGGGGCTTTGTGCCTAGAATGGTGGCTTCAGGCCATGGGCTTCGTGCCAATTAGTAAAGGAGCTTTGTGCCTATATTCAAGTATCTGTTTTGTGCTGCAACCCTAGCACGCTGCCTATATTCAAGTATCTATTTTGTGCTGCAACTCTAGCACACTTTCTATCTTGTTTACCAACATCAATATACAAAGCATTATTAGTATTTTCAGCATTTAATGTTCTTTGATTCTGTATTTCCACTACATAATCATTACCTCAATCATCAAATTCAACCCTAGTTGAGTCGTATCAACTGAGATTCTAATCTCGGACCCGGTCACCTTAGATGACCTAAAACATGAAATAAAACTTTTAGCACTTAAAACTAATAAAATCTTGCTAAAATCTGGAAGACCCAAGACTAAACAAGCTTCGGTCCTCATTCATCACTTCCCAACTTGTTAATGTGCAGGGACATCCAAAGACCAAAAATGACATGTGGGTATGGATAGTGGATGCCCTCGGCATAAACAAGTGATAGATAAGGCCTGCTGAAGCTTGAACCATCTGATGGTAGGTCTATTTCCTTTGGAAGAGATACATGTGGAGGATATATTAATGGCAAATGGATAGTCAGTAGTAGTAAGGTAAGCTTCAACAAGATGGATTATTTGAAAGAGTTGGACTACAATTTGTTGAGTATATCTGAGTTATGTGATAAAAACAAAACACTCTTTTGAAAAGCATGAATGTATTATTTTATCTCTTGGATTTGTTATACCAAATAATAAAATACTTTTAAGAGCTCCCAGGAGAGACATATGTACATGCTAAACATGCCGAATGCATCACCTTTAGGAAATATATCGTGTTACATTTCTAAAGCTTCAACAAATTAATTCTCCATTTGGCATAGAAGACTAGCACATGTAAACCTTAAAAACATCAATAAACTAGTTCAAAATGGTTAGCCACTGGACTACCAACAAAGAGTTTACATGTGCTGATCACTATGTTGCCTTGTTATAAGCCCATAGAGTTGAATTCTGTCACAACACCTTTACATCTACTGCACATGGATTCTTTTGGTCCAATAGAAAGAGTTTGGGAAGAAAATCATATCACTTGGTAATAATAGATGATTTTACAAAATTCAATTAGGTTTTATTTTTAGAAACTAAAGATGAAACTGCTAAAATTATAAAATCATTTGTTATTAAAATTGAGAATCAAATTGATCAAAAGCATAAAATTATCATATATGATAAGGGAACAAAATTTAAAAACCACACTGTTGATTCTTTTTATGAATCCAAAGGTATTGCTAGACAACATAATACTCCTAGAACTCCTTAGCAAAATGGAGTTGGTGAGAGAAGAAATAAGACACTTATTGAGGTTACAAGGACTTCATGTTGTCTGATTCAAAACTTCCTATAACATTCTGGTAATGTGCGCTATGTTCAGAACAAGGTGTTGATAGTTAAGACACATAGGAAAACCTCTTATGAATTGTGACATAAGAGAAGACCATTCATAGGGTTCTTAAGACCTTCTAGATGTCCATGCACCCTTCTAAATATCAAAGACCACTTATCCAAATTTATTGATAAATCAGTTGATGGGTTCTTTGTAGAAAGCACATCATAAGCTAAAGCTTATAGATTATATAGAAAAGTTGACCATACCAGTAAGGAATCTAAAAATGTCATTTTTAACTAAAATTCCTCAAATAGTGTTGGAAATACCCCAAGTTTCAGGAGACTCACCTAATAGATCAGTAGACACACAAGTCATAAATACTGAAGAGTACAGGGTTGATCTACCTAATGATCTCAGTCTTAACAGATCAACTGCTGATCTAGTCCAACCATATCCACCAAAAGCAACTATTAGTACTACTAATGATGTGGACCAACCATTACTTGCTCATGATGACAATCTTTTTAAAAGGGGCAAATATGGCAAGTGCTAAAGAAGGAGTCAATCCGACAGTTTATCTAGTCACACAAAATGATAAATTTGCTGAATTATTTAAAGCAAACTTCTTTAATTTTGGATATTTCCCATCCCAATACTTAGAATTCATAAAGAGCAACCAGTTTAGAATGCCATCGGATGTGTTAATATTCGTGTCAAGACAAGAAGGAAGACATATGAGACAATGACTTATTTGTTCTCATGCTTTCTTTTTCAATTATAATCAAGAAAAATAGATTAAGCCTTAAGAGAAAATAGTTGAGTAGAAGCTATGGAAGAGGAGCTTTTATAATTTGAAAGAGAGAAGGTCTGGAAACTATGTGCACTTCCTAAAGGAAAGACTGCAATAGAAACTAGATAGGTATAGAATTTCAGAATCTCATGAAGTCCAAATTTAAAATGACTTCAATGGGAGTACTCACCTTCTTCTTAGGACTACAAGTGATTCAAACACTTAATAGAATCTTTATAAATCAATCTAAGATTGTTCAATAGATCATAGTATGATTTCAAGCTACTGATGCTAAAGCTGTTAAATCCCCTATGTCTAAAACGTGTTCTTTAACTCCTAATCTTGATAGGGAAGTAGTTGATCAAAAACAGTATAGAGCCATCATGGGATCTCTTATGTACCCCAGGTGTGACATCTTGGGGTGGCTTGGTATCTTGCAAAAATGCATGTGGCAAACATGATATCAGACCTGTTGTCTGTGAGGTACATAAGAGACGCAATCACTGCCCTGTAGAGATGTTCTTCAACACACTCCCCTTCAAGATTAGGCCTTAGGAAGTGGTTTCTTGTTATGGGTGTCTTAACAACTTTACACCTAGTTAGATGAATCTGACTAGTATGTCCTGAACATACTTTGACTGGTTTAGGAAGATCCCATTGTCAACCTGCTTCATTTGAATTCCTAGAAAAAATTAAGTTCCCCCATGGCACTCGTTTCAAATCTATTCTTAATAATCTTCTCAAAGTCTTTGTAGAGCTTTAGATTTAGTTGACCCAGAGATGATGTCATCTATATAAACTTGAACTAGCATTAAATCATTCAGTATTCTTTTAATGAAGAGTGTGCTATCAATAGTACCTCTCTTGTAGCCATGTTAAAAAAGCTACCGTGAGAGTGCCTCATACCACTTCCTTGGAGCATGATGCGGCCCATATAAAGATTTGTCAAGGTTGCAGAAATAATTCAGATGATTTGGGTCTGTAAATCCAGGTGGTTGTTTGACATACACTTTCTCATCTATCATTCCATATAAAGAGGCATACTTAACATCAAGTTGGTAGACCTTGAAATCCTTGGATGCAATAAAAGCAAATAATATTCTAACATCTTCAAGTCTTGCTACAGGATGAAAAACATCTGTGTAGTCAATCCTTTCTTCCTATGTGTACCCTTGAACAACTAGCATTGCCTTGTTCTTAATGACAAGTCCTCTATCATCCTTCTTATTCCTGAAAATCCACTTGGTACATATTGGTGTCTTCCCATGAGGAATAAGGCATAGGTTCCAAACCTTTTGTATTTTGACTTGAAGAAGCTCCTCCTGCATTGCTTCAACCCAACTTCCATTCTTCAAAGCTTCATCAACCTTCTTTCACTCAATCTAGGACAAGAAACAAGAATGAAGACAAACATTTTTATCATGGGTTTATCCTCTTGTTCTTTACCCCTGTCTTAATATCTTCAATGATGTTTGTGGTTGGATGGGACTTACCGATTCTCAATTGTGGAATCATAGCAAGGTGGCTGGATATATCTAAATTGGTGAAATTCAGACCTGGTGATTGAGTATCACCAATCACATCAGCACACTTATCAATAGAAACTTGATCTAATGAGTATATGATATCATTGATGTTGTCTTCTATGGAGTGGTTATCAGCATCAAGAAATTCTTGATCACTATCACCACATCTATCTCCTCCTACATTGGAAACTATTTCATTTGAGTTTTGTGCCTTAGTTCTGGAATTGGTAGGCACCACAGATGTATCAGTTGAAGAGTTTGTCATTGTTGTACAGATATGATTTCCAACTGCAGAGTTTGTTACCACTTGAGTGGAAGGAATTTTATCACTTGGTCTTCTCAGCTCAAATCTCAGGTCAGCATCTCCTATTGATAAGCAACTAGTAGATCCTGAAACGTCTTCATAAGTTTTGTTAAAAAATTGGTAACTAAATCAAGATCAAATAATTAAATAGGACCAGAACTTTCACACTGGGTGTGTGCTCATTAAAGGTCACATTGGCTAACTCCTCAACTACTCTAGTTCAAAGATTGTATACTATATAAGCCTTAGCTTGGGAATGGTATCCAATAAAGTGTCCATCACCTGATTTCTCAACAAATTTAGCTATCTGATCTTTGGTATTCAAGATGGTGCATGGACATCCAAATAACCTAAGGAAATCAATGAAAGGTCTCCTTTTGTGCCACAGTTTATAAGGAGTCTTTCCATGAGTTTAGAGTAAGAGAGCATGGTCCTTACCGCTTCAATAAGAGTCTTGTTTCTCCTCTAAGCAATAGCATTTTGCTAAGGAGTCTTGGGAGCACTATATTGTCTTGTATACCCTTTTCATCTTAAAATATATCTAGGATTTGGTTCTTGAATTCAGTTCCTTGATCATATCTTATGATTTTGACCTTGTGATCACATAAATTCTTAATTTTTAGAATGAAGTTCTTTCAGATCTTAGGGATCAAAGGAAGAAGAATCAAGTGTATCTTTTGTAGTCATATGTGATCACCAGGCAATATCAAGTCCTTTCTATACTCATTACACTGGTGGGACCAAAGAGATCCATATGTAACAAGTGTAGGGAAGTAGTTATAAAGTTCTTTTCCTTTGGCTTGTGAGACACTTTGTGTTGCTTTCCTTTCTGACATGTAACACCGTAGTCATCACTTGTAAACTCTTTCTTTGGCATTCTATTTACCAAATCATTCTTAATCAGTTTATTCATGTTCTTAAAATTTACATGGCATATTATTTTATGCTAGTGGAAAGACTCATCATTATTAGCTTTAGATTGAAAGCAAGAAACTTCTCCTGATAGGGATGTTTCCTGCAAATCCATCTTGTACATGATCTCTTTCCTGGGGTCTTTGAGCAGGATATGCTCTTGAGGAATGACCACCCCGGGCTTGAGAACAATGCACCCATGCTCCGTAATGAACATGTTATGTCTCTGGTCATAAAATTGGGTTACACTCATGAGATTGTACCCAAGCTCCTTAATATAGTTTACCTTTTTAATATTGAGCTTACCATTTATGACTCTGCCCCTTCCAGCGATGTAACCACCTGATTCTCCACAAAAAGCAACTGGCCCTCCATCAATTCTCTCAAAGTTTTAAAGCAAAGAGCCATTGCTTATCATGTGCCTGGAACAACCACTATCAATGATCTATACATTTCCTTTGGTCTTTAGCTGTTCCTACAATTAAAGAGATGGTTAGATACATTTAGAAACCCAATCCTTATTGGTCTTTGGCTTATCAAAGTGAACTGAAGATAGTTCAACAATTATTGATCCTATATGCAAGCTGAGGATCACTTGCTGTTGTTGATGGACAACTTTCAGTCACATGGCCTTCCTTCATCTTCCACACCATCTTTGGAAGATTAGAACTTGGCCTTCAAGATATCAGAAGTTTTGATAACTTTGAAACTTTTAGAGGCTGGACCTTTGGAAGCTCTTCCATCCACTATAGTAGACTTCAGTACTTTGGAATCTTTCCATTCTTCTAGAACAAGTTTTCATCCGAAGGTAGTTTTCCACCTATCTTCCTCTTCACTTTGGAGCTTCTAAAAGGAAGAAATTTTCCTTCCAAAGCTATCTTTTTCTTCTTCTTATCCGTAGTTTTCTTCTTGTTCATGTGGATGGTACTTTTGGGATTGTAGATGTAATCTTTAGTAAAGTGAGAAGTATCCCCACACATGATGCGTTCAACTAGCATAATTCCTGAGAGTATTCTTTTGAGTATAAGCCTGAGCTTGATATCTTTTCACTTCCTTCTACATCTTCATAAATGATGCAGCGGGCTTCTGTGGGTGAGGTTTGCTCTTGAAACTGGATGGTTCAAGCTATGCAACAGTGGTACACATTTGATCAACCTTGTTCTCTTGATTAGGCTGATTTGGACACGAACTAGGACCCCTGGCACTAAAGTCCATAGTGGAGTCTTCAGTCTTCATAACTTCAAATCCAGCAGAAATAAGACTTGTTTTGGATTAGAATTGAAAGTGGCCTTCATCTTTTGGGCTTTCTCTAATTTTCTTTTGGCTACCTTGATCAAGTTCTTCTTAGCTAACTTTGTCATCCTTGTTTCCTTCTTCTCTGTAGGACGATAGTGACTCTTATTAGGATGATCCTTCTCATTCACTATAGATTCATCCTTTACTATCTGCTCTTCATCTTCATTCATTTCTTGGATAGGGTCTATGAGGTGCAGGTCATCTTGACTAGTTCCATACTTTGGAGATCTTACAGATATTAAAGTGTGTGGAGGAGCTATCTCACTTGAACATAATCCCTGCATGTTCGGATAAAACATTTTTGAATGCATGTTTCCTCCTTAAGAACATAGTTTTTTGCCCTGGGTTTGCTGATCACAAGCTCAGCCTGGCATTCAGTTTTCTACCCCGGTTTTGCTAATCAGCTTTTAAATATTGAAAGACTCAAGGTCAGATCTCACCTCCAAGTTATAGGATATATTTACTTTAGCAATGCACTTAAGTTATAGATGTTCTAATACCTTGCTTCTTTATGGTCATCCATTAATGCTTGGTTAGGAGAAATATCTACTACCTAAAAGCTCCAGTCAAAGCCTCCCCCTTCAACAGCAACAACAGCTTGTTGTTTTGGTTGGCTTGGCTTCTCAGATCTGGGAGCAGCATTAGTGTAGTTAGGTATGGATTGTGCTTGGCCACCATTAGTCCTTGGTGCCTTACTTCCTTGCACTCCCTAGGAAAGTATCACATCTGGTTATAGTTGTAACATTTCACTTTGCTTTTATCCAGTCCAAACATTCCACTGGTTAAATTGTTGTGAAACTTTCTTCTGATTCTCTTATAGAACTTCTTGGCTCTATGAGTAAGAAGAGTGATTTACTGGACTATCTTCATATACTCCAGGTCATCTGGATGGATACAATCCAAGTCTTAATGAGTGAAGAGAAAGTTGCCACAATTTTCATCAAGAGACACAAAGGCTTGAGATGAGCTTGTCTCATGGAATGGGCTTCCTTTGATGTAGCTCTCCCATGGTGTCTCAGGGATGGTGATGAAAGGGCCCTTTTATGAGTTGCCAGGGTAGCAGATAAGATGATGTAGTGGTTCTCTATTATCCCTTTTAAGCACATGAAGGAATGAACTCTTATTGGATCATAAGAAAGGCTGGTGCAACCAAAATTATTCCACATAGTCAATTTTGGTGCTACATTTAAAGGCTTCCGAAGGTTAGTATGGGAACTTCCGAAGGTTGAAGAGTTCTTTCGAAGACAAAGTGAAAGATCAACTTCCGAAGACAAACTATACTTCCAAAGACAAAGAAGAGGTTGCCAAGCCTCGGAAGAAGCAGTTTTCCGAGGTATAAGTGGCTTCGGAAGAAGTTATTCTTCCGAAGCAACTTAACCTTCGGAAGACACTGCTATAAACTAGTGGACATAAGTATGGTCTCTGACATTCCACTGCAGACTTCTGATACAGCATGTCTTCTTCCTAAAGAGCCATGTAGTTGACCATACTTTATTCCACTGTTTACCTTTTTATGATAGTACATGTTACTAATCTTAGTTGGTGACAAAAGGTAACTCAGGGACATGTTTTGACTACCAAATCTCAGATACAATATCCGAGATACCTTAACCTATAGTCTTGTAGCATAGGCTTTTGGTTATAGGTTTCCATCTGGTATCAAAGTATATCCGGCTATAGGTAGTGTTATATATATAGTTCTCATTGTAACTCATTAGACAGATATTGTGCTTGCAAGAGTCTTGTAATCCTTTGAGTTGAGAATCAATATATAAAAGTACCTTGAAAATTTACTTCCTGTGCTTATTATCATCTGTTACTTCATATATTGTGATCAACTCTTGATAAGATTCTTTCTGAGTGCTGTTCTAGGTGAGTTTGAGAGAAAAATCACTTGTTAAGTGACCAACACCGATCCTGCAATTGGTATCAGAGCCTTTTGGCTCTTGATTGCGTGATCTAACCATCCAAATCAACTTGTTTTTCGCTCCTCCCTACAACCCACTCACTACAATGGCCACTCTCACAAAAGCTGATATGGAAACTGGTACCATGACCAAGTCTCCACTGATCACCCCTGAAGATTTTGACACATGGTGCACAAGAATGGAAGGCTTCATCAAGTGTCAAGATTCAAGGATGTAGGACTCTGTCGTAAATGGTCTGTTCATACCAAGCACTACTTCTGCTACTGGTAATCGTATCATTCCAAAAGATATGGACGATTACTCAGAAGAAGATAAAAAAAGAATAGAACTTGATCAAAGGGCTATGGCTTCTCTTCAAACTGCTCTTCCAAACTCCATCTACAGAGGCTTCAAGAAATGCAAGACAACTAAAGACTTATGGGATGCACTGAAGCTCGTGTATGAAGGATCCAAGAAAACTAAAGAGAACAAGAAGGATCTCTTAAAGCAACAGTTTGAAAACTTCACTTTCAAGGCTGGTGAAACCTTGACTCAACAATACTTTAGGTATGTTGAGATAGTGGATACTCTGTTGGATATTGGAGTAACTCTTGAAAACAGGGACATAATAAGGAAGTTCATGTCTTCTCTTCCTAAACTATGGACACATTATTATGTTGTGATCAAGAGAACCTTGGACCTTAAGACTCTTACTCTTACAGAGTTGTATGGTATCCTGAGTGCATTCCAGATGGAGATGAACATGCAAAACTCCTCTGGTAACTCCAATAACCAACTTAGTTCAGCCCTTTATGTGGTTGAAAGGGAAAGCATAGAACCACAACATCAGTTGCTATGCTACCCTGACAACTCACAAAATGGACCTTACATTACTCTACCTGAGACTCCTAAGTCTCAACAGGCTTAACACAACTCATTTCAGGATAGTTGTGCCTTTGTCTCTAGAAGTGGACACTCTGGTGATTTTCAATATTGCTTTGATGATCTGGAGTGCTTCAGTCCAGATGATGTGGTGTATATGGGCATTGTCCAATAGATGACTCTTTTGACCTATAGAGCGAAGAAGTTGTTCAAGAGAACTGGAAGGCAATTCCCTCAAAACCCTGCCAACAGCAAGTTTGGGTTTGACAAGACCAAGGTAAGGTGCTACAACTGCAACCAACTGTGTCACTTTGCTAAGGAATGCAAGACTCCCAAAAACAACCCAGTAACCCCACAGGCCTCCACACATTCCTTAACCTCGAAGCCTGAAGAAAAGACAACTGAAACAACTGCAATAGCTCAAGAGGTTGACTGGAGCTTCATGGTACAGGATGTGACTCCTGCTCAGGCACTCATGGCCGGAACATATGATGCTCAGGTATATGAACATCTTTGCACTCTAGCCTGTATTGCTAAGGTTAAACTTTACAAGGATTACAATATGGAAATCAGATCTGATGTCGAGTCTTTAAATGTCTTAAAATATGACTTTAAAAGAGCTGAATCTGATTATCAAAAGAAAATTAAGGAGTTAGAGAAAACTGTCTCTTTTAAAACATGAACAAACCAACTATAAGACTCAAATAAAATATCTAATATCCAAGTTGTCTGAAGCTCAAGCCCAGTTTGTCACTGCTGAGGCTTAGGCCAGGAAGCAAGCTATTGCTGAGCAAAACTTCCAAGATACTCTTGCATCATCCTCTCATTCCAAAATGTTTTATCAAAACAATGAAGGGTTGGGAACCAATGAAATTGCTCCACCACATTCTTATGAGTCTATTAGACAACCTAGATGTGGTACTGAAGAGCAAGGGGTTCCAACTGCTGGCCCTTCTTCACTAGAATTGTAGGAGGATGCAACAATAGTGGCAACCACAGGGAAGAAACAGGTAAACGCACCCATCTCCTCCTATGAAGATCAAATCCTAACCACCAAGGCAAGAAGAAGTAGAGCTAAAGCTGCTAGAAAGACTGCCAAGAAGGTTGCTGAGTCCAAGCTAAAGATCGACCCAAAGCAGAAAGGTGTCTTTGTCTCAGCTGGATTTCAAGTGTTGGGTACCTCTGATTTAGGAAAGGAGTGTAATACCAGCACTCCTGTCCTAACAAAGGATCAGAAGTTGAAAGGAAAAGTTGCTGATGAAGAAAAGAAGCCCAAGAAATAGCAACCTTTAAATTCCCAAAAGACTAACACCGCAAGCATAATGTGTGGTCTGCACAACCACATGGCAAAATATTGTTACTACAATCCAGCAAGCACACATTATGCAAACAATGTTAGAAAAGAAGGAGTCAGGGAAGGTTTCACATTTGGACCATTTCAAACCGTCCAAGTGATGAGAAAGGGAAAGTTGGTCTCGGAAGCCAAGTTGCTTTTGGAAGAAAGTACTTCTTCCGAAGGGAAAATGGCTTCGGAAGCCAGAGCTTCAAAGGTTCGGAAGAACAAGAAAGCTTCCCTGAAACCAACCCAGAAGAAGACTACTTCGGAAGAAACGGTGGTGAATGCTTCTTCCGAAAAGAAAGAAGCTTTGGATGAAGTCCATGCTGCAATAGCGTCAACAAGCTCATCCTCAAAGATCAACCAAGGGATGGATTGGAAGATCAAGGAAGATGCTGTAGCCCAAACCTCTTCTTCAATAACCTCTATTGAACCCCAATGCATATCTTTTGGTTCAATTATGTCATCATCTTTGGAAGAGCCCAAGACCAGCAAGGCTTGGGCTTCCAAACAAAACTAACAATCTCATCTTATGTGCAGGTACATCCATTTGTCAAGAACAACAATGTCTGGATTGTAGATAGTGGATGCTCCAGGCACATGACAGGGAACATATCTCTCCTTCAACAATTTGAGGAGTCATCCAATATAGTTTGAGCTGATGCTGATGCTGATGCTACTCAATTGTTTGAGCTACCCAGACCTTTTCCAAATTCTCCAAGAGCTGAAAGACAACAAGCTTCAACCATTCACAGATCAGATAGTGTAACTATCTCAAGGAATAGTGAATCTTCAATAAGTGAATAACTTGATGAACCTCAAAACTCATCAGGTGATCTAGTACAACACCAGGTTGAAGGAAGTAGTATTTTGAATGAACAGGCAACTGTTAATACTACTTCACTGCCAACCATTGATAATGTTTCTCAGTCATTCAATCAGTAGTCATTAAATGACTCTGAAATAGCAGCTGGACAGAGTATTCCAGTTCCTGATCAGAATATGTCCAACCTGGATCTATCTCTGCAACTGGAAGTGATTCCTTGTCTTAGGATTCACAACACTCATCCAACTGAGAACATCATAGGGAATGTCTCTGAAGGTGTGAGAACAAGAGGACAGACGCATTATGGGAATGTCTGTTTGTACTCATGTTTTCTATCCCAGATGGAACCTAAGAAGGTAGAAGATGCCTTAAAAGATAGTAGCTGGGTTGAATCGATGCAAGAGGAGCTGCTTCAATTCAGAAGACAAAAGGTCTGGAACCTATGCCCACTACCATCTGGTCAAGTACCCATAGGCATTAAATGGGTTTTCAGAAACAAGAAGGATGATAGAGGCTTGATCATCAAGACAAAGCAAGATTAGTAGTTCAAGGATACACCCAAGAGGAAGGAATTGATTATACTGATGTCTTTGCACCTGTCGCAAGACTTGAGGCAGTTAGGATCTTCCTTGTTTATACGGCATCAAAGAACTATACTGTCTACCAACTTGATGTCAAGTGTGCTTTTCTATATGGGAATATAGATAGGGAAATCTATGTATGCCAGCCTCCAGGATTTGAAGACCCACAGCATCCCAACTATGTGTGCAAATTGGATAAAGCTCTATATTAGCTGCACCAAGCACCTAGGCTGTGGTATGAGACTCTATCTCAATTTCTTCTGAAAAGTGGCTACACCAGAGGTACCATTGACAAGACTCTCTTCATTAGAAAGTCTGGAAAGGATATTTTGCTTGTTCAAGTCTATGTTGATGACATCATATTTGGTTCCTCAAATGATCAAATATGCAAAGACTTTGAAAGCATCATGAAGAAGAAGTTTGAAATGAGTTCCATGGGAAGAATGAACTTCTTCCTTGGGATTCAAGTGAAGCAGTTGAAGGAGGGATTCTTCATCAATCAGTCCAAGTATGTCAACGACATTTTAGAAAGATTTGAGATGAAGGATTGTAAGCCAGCCAAGACACCCATACCTAGAAACCATAATCTTTGCCCTGACCTTAAGGGGGAGGATACTGATCAACATCAGTATAGAGCAATTATTAGTTCTCTGATGTACCTTATAGCTAGTAGACCTGATATCATGTTTCCTACTTACATTTACGCAAGATATCAGGCTGCTCCAAAGGTGTCTCACCTAGCTGCTGCAAAGAGAATCCTCAGATACCTCAAAGGAGCACCTAAACTAGGTCTCTGGTATCCAAGAAATAGTGATTTCAATCTCTATGGATACTCTGACAGTGACTATGGTAGCTGCAACATTAACAAGAAATCAACATCAGGAGGATGTCAATTTCTTGGTGGAAGGATCATCTCATGGCAATGCAAGAAGCAATCTTGTGTATCCACATCAACTGCTGAAGCTGAATATATTGCTGTTGCTAGCTGCTGTGCTCAGTTGCTGTGGATTCAGAACCAGATGTTAGACTATGGATTCAACTTCATGAGCACTCCTATCCATATTGACAACAATAGTGCTATCTCCATCACTGAAAATCCAGTGAAGCACTCCAAAAAAAAGCACATTGATATCAGGTATCATTTCGTTAGAGATATTCATGAGAAAAATCTGATCAAGCTAATCAAAGTTGACTCAAATGAACAATATGCTGATTAGTTCACCAAAGCTTTTGATGAACAAAGATTTAAATATCACATATCAGCTGTTGGGATGATAAACATTGATTAGACTACCTCTTTTGAAAACTTTTTTAATGTGTAATGTCTTGTGTCAATACAATATAAGCCCTGTTACAAAAGATCTCTTTGAAATACTCCCAGTATAGATTTCTTCCGAAGAGGAATTAACTCTCGGAAGATATTCCTTAATATCTTCCGAAGTCAAATTCCTCCATGGAAATTTTCTTCTTGGAAGAGTTTTTAGTCTCGGAAGAAACGACTGATTTCACATCAGATCTACTTCCGAAGCTTATAAAACTCTTCATTTGATAAAACAGTTTTTACCTTCGGAAGCAAATGTTTTGCTACGGATGAAAGAGTTGCCTTCGGAAGACAAATTACCTTCGGAAATGTTTTATACTCGGAAAAGGAGTTTTTACTATGTAACAGATATCTTTTTGGGCCCCACTCTGTAAAAGGATGTAAAAGGCAAAGATTTTGCAAATGATTGTCAGATTATTTAAACTTATCCCTTGCCGCCACTGTCATTTCATAACCGTAAACCATCATAACCGCCAAAAACCACCATAACCTCCCACAGTCACCCCCACTGTTTAAATAATCCAACTTGTTCAACTTTTACCAATTTACCGCCCTAAAAGTTTCTTCACTCCCAATTCACCCAAACTCAAACTGATCTTCGTTCATCTTTCACTATGGCACTAAACCCTCAGCACAACCAAGTCGCATTACTTGATTCTTCAAGAGACGCTGACTTCTCTGAAATCATCACCTTTCTCTCTGAATTAACCTACTTCACAGTTCTCACCGTTAACCCCACTTTTTACTCAAACTAAATGTCCAAATTTTGGAGAAATGGTCGAGCAGAAACCCTAAATGGGGTTCGCGTGTTAAGAACCAGCATTTGTGGACAGGAGTTGATCATTACTGAACAACTCATCAGGGAGCATCTAGAGCTCCAGGATGAAGGAGCTCCTACTGAGTTTCCCAAGGACGACCTACACAGCACTTACACATTGTTCTCCACTGTCTGTACAAGTTTAACTTCTCCTATAACTGGAAGTTTCTCTTACACATTGTTCTCCACTGTCTGTCTAATAAGTCCGGGGGATGGGATCAAATTCCCTATGAACTAGGATGCTTAGTTCATGGGCTGGTAAGAGGTCTCCGCTTCAACTAAGCAAGATATCTTCAAAGAGAAACATTCTTCATGTATCCCAGATTCCTTCAGCACATCATCAACTGTGATTTGGACCAGAGTAAGCTTGTCTGTGCAGCTGCTCTGACTGTCCCTCACATGAGGCCTGCCATCTTCAAAACTCTGAAGAAGGTGTCCACCAACTTCACTAGAAGACACACTGATCTACTTCCAGGTTTGATTGAGCGCATAGCTCCTGGTGACATCACTGTTAACCCCATAGGTGATAAACCCACACCAGCAACCCTCACCACAAATCTCACTTTACCTTCTCCACCCATCATAATCACATATTAAAGACGCCCCAAATTAACCCTTGTTCAATCTACTCTGATTGAACAAGCTCCTCCTGTTCAAACCAAAAGGACTAAAGTGGAACAATGGGCTCCCACTCAGTCCGAGGTCACACCATCCTTCACTTTTGAAATCAATTTGGGCTTTGAGCCTCCTCAATCTCAAACCCAAAAGCCCGAAACCCAAGCCTTTAGCCCATAGGGTGAGTCTTTACACTCCCCTGTGCAGCCAATTAGGGACAGCCCCACCAGAGGCTCAATGCCTGTAGACATTGATCAAGGTCCCAGGTCAGTAGGTTTGGTCTCCCTATCCTTTACTGATCTCCTCCTTAAAACTGATGAAGAGATAACATCTCTCCAGGCAATGAAGTTGATCTACCACACCCTCTCCAAGATCAACAGAGCCTGGAGACATCCCTTATCTCTAGCCCCCATCAGCAAACCTTAATTGAGGTGTGTCCCACTGATGTGGAGGGGACTCATGTAGGCTCAGCTGCCACTACTAAGAGTCTCTCATTGAGCTCTCAGGACAGTGGTAATATCAATCAGACTGAGTCTACAACAACTTTGCCCATTGATATCTCTGAAGGAGATGACTTTGAGCAAAGGTATCCCGGGTGCCAGGAAGCCACATCTGGTGGGAAGACTCAACATACTAGGTATGTTATCTCATCTCCCCATGATTCTTCACATGAAGATGAGGGAAGTATGCAACTCACTATTCAGTACCTGTTCTCTAAGGTCTCAAACCTCGAATCTCAGGTTAGGATCTTAGAGAAAAGGTCAGCCACTCAGCAACTTGAGATTACTAGCTAAGACACAGACAGAGAGGTCTGTTAGGCATGTACCAGTTCAAGTCTCTTTGACTTCTTCCTCTAGCACATCTAGCTCTCAAGATGATACTACTAAAAAGGGGGAGAATGTTCAGAGACAAACACCTGAGGAACCACCGGTCCAAGCTTCAACTTCTTACATCATCACTCTGCCCAAATCATCTCAATCGGTTCTCCAGATTAACTCACAGAGGATTCAGGATCTCGACAAGCTTTTCACCAAGTTTGTATGGAGATCCTCCATTGATCAGCCAAACCTTGATCCTACACTGATCTACTTTGGAGCTGAAGAGCTTCAAAGGATCACTGCACCTTCTACCACTGTGGAAGAAGTTGGTCAACCTAAGGTCCACATGGAACCTAAGATTTACTTCGAAGGGGAAATGGGGACTCATGGCCCAGCAACTGAAAAAATTGGACAGAAGGTGTATCTCTTTCAACTTCCGAAGCTATAAGGAAAGCTTCGGAAGAACACACTAAAGCCTCGGAGGAACAAGCTGAATCTTCAGAAGCTGAGATAGAAGCTGCGGAAGGACTGTTCCAGATGTCCGAGGATCTAATCATCACAGATGCAATTCTTGAAATGGCATCTGATGTGAATAGTGAGGACTTACTCAAACCTACTCCATCCCAAACACCATCCGAGCCCCTCTCTCAATCTGAACCCTCTATCCAAGAACCACCACAGTCAAGCTCTTCAAAAGACAAAGGTAAAAGGAAGATGACTGCGGAAGAGCTTCAGGAAGAGGAAAGAATTGAAAAGCTAAAGAAGAAAGGTAGATTCCCTGCTGAGAAGCTACTAGCTGCTAGTTCAAAAGCAGCTGCAGCCAATCAAGAGGCAATCAACAATAAGAAAAGAGAGGAACTCACTGATCAGCTCATCAACTTAGGAGCTGCAAATGAAGAGGTGCTCCTGCTACCACTGGAGGAGTTGGTGATTTTGGAGATGACAACCAGGCTGAAACAAGAAGAAGAAGCCAGGTTGGCCTTAAAGAGGAAAGAGGATGAACAGAGGAAAGCTGCCTTACAGCTAAGGGAAGCTAGGATAAAATTCCTACTTTCTAGAGGCTTCAACCTTCAAGAACTTTCTCCACACGACAATGATACGATCCTCTGGCTCCATAACAAAGAGCAGGATCAAATGGAGAAAGAAAGGAAGAAGGCTGTAAGGGAAAAAGCAGAGAGAAGAAGAAGAAGGAAGAAGAAGAAGTAAGGACCTCTGCAACCAAGAAGCTCAGTGACAAAGCCTGGATGAAAGACTATCTCCGGGCTCATGGCTTCTATGGTAGGCAGGAGGGTCCCATCTATGAAAAGACGCTCCAACAGATTGTCAGCGAAATCAAAGCAGACATCCGAATGGGAAAGAAGAAAGAGATGTACAGAAGGGGACAGGGAATGATCTCCACTCCAACCACTCAACCACAACCAACACCAGAAGAACCAATCCCATTCTCCTTCCCCATCAAAACCGAGCCCTCAGATGAACCCTTCACCCCTGAACCTACAAAACTACCCATACCTACTTCATCACCGCAACCACCTAAACTTCCCATCCTTCAACCCAAAACACAACCCAGAACCACTGAACCTAAACCTACCCAAAAGAAACCCAGATCATCCCCTCAACCTTCTCAACATCTCTCTCTTGAAGAGTTTAAGGAAATCAAGACAAAGCTCAACAACTGCACAACTTTGAGCAATATCTCATGTGAGGAAGATCTCATCAACATCACCTATGTTGATGACTCTTCAAGTTCCCTCACACTAGATCAACTTCTTGATTTGCCTAGAGGAACTTTGGGCTAGACTGCAAGAATTCTTAGTCTCAACTCTGACTCTCTGAATGCTGAAGAGAAGAGACTTAGAAGAAAACTGGTGACTCTGCTGGATTCAAGAAAGGAGAACAGAATTCCTAGTCAGTCTTTTGCGCCAAGGAAAAGCATAATCCGGTGGAGGATCGATGAAGCTTCTCACAACTTTGTCGTGGAAAGGGAGAATGATGAAATCAACCGATTCAATGCCACTTCTCTGTTGCACCTCAGCAGATTTGACATTGCTGAGCATGCAGAGAAGCCATTCTCCAATCCCTCTAACTCTGAAACTGCTGCTGTCATCAGGAATCATATCAGCAGTTTTCACTTGGCTGAGCTAACTGCAAGGGCAAGGATTGAAGAAGAGTTGAAGTTGAGAAGACAGGAAGAAAAGGAAAGACCTACCACCAAGGGCGCAGCCTTTCTACAGATGGTGGAGGGTCCGGAATTGGAACCTATAGTTAGATGGGAATATGACTATAGTTCCCATCAACTAACTCTTTTTAGAGGGCCATAAGAAAGGGTACATATAATCCAAGGTACCAGATTAGATGTTCTATCTACCAAGGATTTGTACAAACTTCTCAGCACCACATCAGGGAAGAACAAGGAAACAGATAGATATCTACTTTCCTTGGTGCTGAAAGTTTTGAGAAGAAGAGAGAAGTAAAGTTTTGGTAGCATCAGCCTAGGGGGAGTTTGTTGGATCATAAGAAAGGCTGGTGCAACCAAAACTATTCCACATAGTCAATTTTGGTGCTACATTCAAAGGCTTCCGAAGGTTAGTATGGGAACTTCCGAAGGTTGAAGAGTTCTTCGGAAGAAAAAGTGAAAGATCAACTTCCGAAGACAAACTCTACTTCCAAAGACAAAGAAGAAGTTGCCAAGCCTCGGAAGAAGCAGTTTTCCGAAGTATAAGTGGCTTCGGAAGAAGTTATTCTTCTGAAGCAACTTAACCTTCGGAAGACACTGCTATAAACCAGTGGACATAAGTATGGTCTCTGACATTCCACTGTAGACTTCTGATACAACATGGCTTCTTCCTAAAGAGCCATGTAGTTGACCATACTTTATTCCACTGTTTACCTTTTTATGATAGTACATGTTACTAATCTTAGTTGGTGACAAAAGGTAAGTCAGGGACATGTCCTGACTACCAAATCTCAGATACAATATCCGAGATACCTTAACCTATAGTCTTGTAGTATAGGCTTTTGGTTATAGGTTTCCAGCTGGTATCAAAGTATATCCGGCTGTAGGTAGTGTTATATATATAGTTCTCATTGTAACTCATTAGATAGAGATTGTGCTTGCAAGAGTCTTGTAATCCTTTGAGTTGAGAATCAATATGTAAAAGTACCTTGAAAATTTACTTCCTATGCTTATTATCATCTATTACTTGATATATTGTGATCAACTCTTTATAAGATTCTTTCTGAGTGCTTTTCTAGGTGAGTTTGAGAGAAAAACCACTTGTTAAGTGACCAACACCAATCCTGCAACTCTATTGATTGCTGGAAGAGCAACTTGATGGATTTTGCATGTTCATCTCCATCTTGTAGTCACTAAGCATACCATACAACTCTGTAACAATAAGGATGGAGAGGTTTTTAGTTCTGTTAATGGCCACACAGTAGTGAGTCCATTGTCTAGGAAGAAAGAACATGAACTTACTCAAAATTTCACTATTCTCAAGCTTAACTCCAACATCCATAAGAGTATCTACAATCTTAATATACCCTAAAGTTTTATTGGGTCTTAGCTTCAACTGACTTGCAGGTTTAGTTCTCAAACTGTTGCTTCATGAGGTCCTACTTGTTTTCTTTGGCTTCATCAGACCACTCATACATAAGCTTTAGTGCATCCTACAGTTGCTTAGCAGTTTTGCACTTCTTGAAGCCTCTGTGATTGAGATAGCACTGTTGCTATCTATGTGAATGGGAGTCTCCTTGAAGTTGAATCCATAGTCTAGCATCTGATTTTGAATCCAAAGCACTTGAGCATAGCAGCTTGCAGCAGCAATGTATTCAGCCTCAGCAGTTGATGCAGATCCACAGGATTGTTTCTTGCATTGCCAAGAGACTATCCTTCCACCAAGAAATTGACATCCCCCTGATGTAGACTTTGCAGTCATGTTGCATCCACCATAATCACTATCTGTATATGCATACAGATTGAAGTCAGAATTTTTTGGATACCAAAGGCCAAGAGATGGGGCTCCTTTAAGGTATCTTAAAATCCTTTTGACAGTGATTAGGTGTGACATCTTGGGGTTGGCCTGATATCTTGCATAGATGCAAGTGGAAAACATAATATCTGGCCTGCTAGCTGTAAGATACATAAGAGACCCAATCATAGCCCTGTAGAGATGTTCATCAACACACTCCCCCTCAAGATCAGGTCCAAGGGAGTGGTTTCTAGCTATAGGTGTCTTAGCAACCTTACATTCAATCATGTTGAACCTTTTAAGTATGTCTTGTACATACTTTGACTGATTTATGAAGATACCATTTTCAACTTGCTTCACTTGAATCCCTAGAAAGAAATTAAGTTCCCCTATGGCACACATTTCAAATCTATCCTTCATCAGCTTCTCAAAGTCTTTGCAGAGCTTTGGATTAGTTGACCCAAAGATGATATCATTTACATATACTTGAACTAGCATTATGTCATTTCTTGTTCCTTTGATGAAGAGAGTTCCATCAATAGTACCTCTTTTGAACCCATGTTGATAGAGATACTGAGATAGAGTCTCATACCACTTTCTTGGTGCCTGATGTAGCCCATAGAGAGCTTTGTCAAGCTTGCAGACATAATCAGGATGATCAGGATCTGCAAAACCAGGTGGTTGTTTGACATACACCTCTTCATCAATCACTCCATAAAGAAAAGCACACTTGACATCAAGTTGATAGACCTTGAAGTTCTTGGATGCAACAAAAGCTAGGAATATCCTAACAGCTTCAAGTCTTGCTACGGGAGCAAAGACATCAGTGTAGTCAATCCCTTCTTCTTGAGTATACCCTTGAACAACTAGTCTAGCCTTGTTCTTGATGACAAGTCCTCTATCATCCTTCTTATTCCTGAAAACCCATTTTGTACCTATGCTAGTCTTTCCATGAGGAAGAAGACATAGGTTCCAAACTTTTTGTCTCATGAATTGAAGCAACTCCTCTTGCATAGCTTCAACCTAACTTCCATCCTTTAGAGCTTCATCAATCTTCTTTGGCTCTATTTGGGATAAGAAACAAGAGTGAAGACAGATATTGGCATTATGAGACTGTCCTCTTATTCTTACACCAGTTCTAATATCTCCAATGATGTTTGTAGAGGGGTGAGACTTGTGGATCCTTAGTTGAGGAATCACAGCAAGTTGTTTAGACAGATACAAATTGGAGAAATTCTGATCTGGCAAGGAGGATTCACTCTCTACAGCAGCACACCTATCAGGATTAACTTGATCCAATGAGTGTGTGACATCATTGAGATTTTCTTCAATGGGATGGTTCTCAGCATCAAGCAATTCCTAATCACTGTCACCACCACCATGTCCTCCAGCATTTAAAGTTCCTACATTTGAGTTTTGTGCCTCAAAACTGGAAAATGAAGGCAACTCAGATGTTTCAGCAGGATATGTCATTGATGTGCTGGTAGAAGCTTCATTTGCAGGATTAGTTACCACTGGAACTGGAGATATGTTGCTTGAAGATCTTCTTAGCTCAATCATTGGATCAGGATCACTTGTAGGTAATATATCTGTGGATCCTAAAACATTCTCACAAGATTTGTTAAAACAGTTAGTAACTAAGTCAAGATCAAACAGCCAATCCGGACCAGAACCTTTCACACTGGGAGTGTGTTCATTGAAAGTCACATTGGCTGACTCCTCAACTACTCCAGTTCTGAGATTGTATACTTTATAAGCTTTATCTTGAGAAGAGTATCCAATGAAGTGTCCATCATCGGATTTCTCAGCAAACTTGGCTATATGATCTTTGGTATTCAAGATGGTGCAAGGACATCCAAAAGACCTGAGAAAACCAATGAAAGGTTTCCTCTTATGCCAAAGTACATAAGGAGTCTTACTATGTGTCTTAACTACTAAAACTCTGTTCTGCACATAGCAGGCAGTGTTGACTGCCTCTGCCCAGAAGGTGATGGGCAGTTTAGAGTCAGACAACATAGTTCTTCCAGCTTCAATTAGTGTCCTGTTTCTCCTTTCAGCAACTTCATTTTGCTAAGGAGTCCTGGGAGCACTATATTGTCTTGTAATACCCTTTTCATCATAAAATGTATCAAGTATTTGATTCTTGAATTCAGTTCCTTGATCACATTGATTCTTAATCTTTAAGATGAAATTCTTCAGAATCTCAGGAGTCTCATCCTTAGTTCTAAGGAAGAAGACCCATGTGAATCTTGTAATGTCATCTGTGATCACCAGACAGTAAGAGGTCCTTCCTAAACTGATTACACTGGTGGGGCCAAAGAGATCCATATGTAACAAGTGTAGGGTGTAGTGATGGAATTTCTTTCCTTAGGCTTGTGAGATACCATGTGTTGCTTCCCTTTCAGGCATGCAACAAAATGATCATCACTTGTAAACTCTCTTTTTGGTATTCCAGTTACCAAGTCATTCTTAATCAATTTATTCATGTTCTTAAAGTTTACATGGCATATTCTTTTATGCCAAAGGAAAGATTCATCACTATTAGCTTTAGATAGAAAGCATGAAACTTCTCCTGAGGGAGATGTTTCTTGCAAATCCATCTTGTACATGTTCCATTTCCTGGGGGCTCTGAGTAGGATGCGCTCATGAGGAATGACCACCCTGGGCTTTAGAAAAATGCACTCATGCTCAGTAAACAGCATGTTATGACTCTGATCACAAAATTGAGATACACTCAAAAGATTGTATCCAAGCTGCTTGACAAAGTTTACTTTGTCAAAACTGAGCTTACCATTTGTGACCTTGCCCCTTCCAGTAATGTAACCACCTGCATCTCCTCCAGAAGCAATTGGTCCTCCATCAATTCTTTCAAACTTCTGAAGTAGTGACCTATTGCTGTCATGTGCCTGGAACAACCACTGTCAATGATCCACACATTTTTGTTTATCTGTAGCTGTTCCTGCACAAAGAGATAGCTAGTTACATTTGGAAACCCAAGCCTCATTGGTCTTGGGCTCATTCAAAACAGTTGAAGACAATGCAACAGTGATAGATCCTATGGTTGTGCTTTGAGGATCTTAAGCTGTTGTTGATGAAGAACCTTCAGTCTTTTGGTCTTTCTTTGACTTCCACACCACCTTTGGAAGTTTAGACTTGACCTTTAATACTTCAGAAGCTTTTGAGACTTTAGAAGTTTTGATGACTGGTCCTTCGGAAGATCTTGCCTTTACTGCAGCAAGCTTTAGTACTTCGGAAGCATTCCTTTCTTCAGAGACCGAATTTTCTTCCGAAGGTAGTTTTCCACTTGCCCTCTTCTTCATCTAGGAATTCTTGGAAGTCTCTTTGTTTATCATATGAAGAGTACCCTTAGGATTGTATGGACAATCCTTGGCCAAATGAAAAGTACTCTCACACATGACACACATCAGATTCTTCTTTCTAAGAGTCTTCTTCATGGAAGAGCACTGAGTTTGGTCACATCCCTTCTCCATCTTCACCTTTGCAGAAGCTGAGACAGTTCTTTTGGGTTGAGAACTGTTCTTGGAGTTGGATGGTTCAGGTTGTGTAGCAGTAACACACAACAGATCAGTCTTCTTCTTGGCGTTGAGATGAGTTGCACATGAACCAGAATTCATGTCATCAGTCTTAACTACTTCAAACCCGGCAGATATGAAGACTTGTTTCTGCTTAGAGTCAAATGTAGCCTTGATCTCTTAAGCCTTCCTTGATTTTCTTTTGGCTTTCCTGATCAAGTTCTTTCTCCTTGACTTGGTTATCCCAACAGCTTTACTCTCCTCAGAGGAATGGTGACCCTTCTCAGAATGCTTTTCTCCACTCAAACCAAAGTCATTCTTCACCATCTCCTCTTCATCCTCTTTAGTCAAAGGATCTATGAGGGGAAGCTCATCTTCACAAGTTCCACACCTAGGAGATCTTACAGACAAGATGGTGTGTGGAGGAGCTATCTCACTAGATCCCAGTCCCTGCTTGTTCTGATAATACACTTTTGCATGCAAGGATGAGGATATTATGTTCTTGAAGGTATCTTCTTCAAGAACACAATTTTCTGCCATGGCTTTGCTGATCACAAGCTCAGCTTGGCATTCAGTTAACTTAGCTATGAGATCTTTAATTTGAGTCCTGTAATTTGTTAGCTCATGTTTAAGAGTTGAAATGGTTTTCTCTAAATCTTTTATTTTAAGTTTATAGTCATTTTCAGCTCTTTTAAAATCAGCTTTCAAGATGTTTAAGGACTCAAGGTCAGATCTCAGCTCTAAGTTATATGACCTGTATCTATTAACTTTAGCAATGCATTCAGAAGAGAAAAGATTTTCCAATACCTTGGTTTCATCATGATCTGCCATAAGAGCTTGGCTTGGAGATGCATCTTCTATCTGAAAGCTCCAGTCAAAGCCTCCCTCTTCAATAGCAATTGCAGCCTGTTGCTTTGGGTTCTCATTCTGGTGAACTTTCTCAGTGTAGTTTGGTCTGGTTTGTGTCTGGCCACCATTTGTTCTTGGTGCCTTACACTCTCTTGCAAAGTGCCACATCTGGTTACAGTTGTAGCACTTAACCTTGCTTTTGTCCAGCCCAAACTTTCCACTGGATGTATTGCTTGGAAATCTTCTTCCAGTCCCCTTGTAGAACTTCTTGGCCCTGTGAGTGAGAAGAGCCATTTGCTGAACTATCTCCATATACTCCAGATCATCTGGATGGATACAGTCCAAGTCTTCAAGAGTGAAGAGAAGGTTGCCAGAGGTTTCATCAGCTGAGACAAAGGCATGAGAAGAACTTGTCTCTTGGAAGGGACTTCCTTGAGTGTAGCTTTCTCTTAGTGTCTCTAGAAGAGTGATGAAAGGCCCCATCTATGAGGTGTCCGGGTAGCATAACAACTGATGTTGTGGTTCATTGCATTCCCTTTCACTCACATGAAGAGCTGAACTCAGTTGTTTATTGGAGTTACCAGAGGAATTTTGCATGTTCATCTCCATCTGGAATGCACTCAGGATACCATATAACTCTGTAAGAGTAAGAGTTTTAACATCTGAAGTTCTCTTGATCACAACACAATAATGTGTCCATAGTTTTGGAAGAGAAGACATGAACTTCCTTACTATGTCCCTATTCTTAAGAGTTACTCCAATATCCACTAGAGTGTCCACTATCTCAACATACCTGAAGTATTGTTGAGTCAGTGTCTCACCTGCCTTGAAGGTGAAGTTTTCAAACTGCTGCTTCAAGAGATCCTTCTTCTTCTCTTTAGTTTCCTTGGATCCTTCATACATGTGCTTCAGTGCTTCCCATAGATCTTTAGCTGTCTTGCACTTCTTGAAGCCTCTGTAGATGGAGTTTGGAAGAGCAGTTTGAAGACAAGTCATGGCCCTTTGATCAAGCTCTATTCTCTTCCTGTCTTCTTCTGAGTAATCATCTACATCCTTAGGAATGATACGATTACCAGTAGCAGAAGTAGTGCTTGGCATGAAGGGACCATTGATAACTGAGTCCCACAGCCTTGAATCTTGACACTTGATGAAGCCTTCCATTCTTGTACACCATGTGTCAAAATCTTCAGGAGTGATCAGTGGGGACTTGGTTATAGTACCAGTTTCCATATCAGCTTTAGAAAGAGCTGCCATTTGAGTTTTTAAGTATTTTGTGTGTGTGAGGGATCTTAAGATGGTGAGATCTTATATCAAGAGCCTGGATGCTCTGATACCAAATGCAGGACCGGGTGAAGGGGTTTGCACTTTTACAACACAACAACACAATGAGGAGAGTGTATTAGAACACTTAACAGATCAAATGAGGAACCGGTTATGATTATGCTAAGAACACGAAAGTAAACTCAGAAAGAAGGAACAAGATAACAACACTAGTTGTTGGTTTTCAAGGATGTTGTATATTGCTTCTCAAATTCAAGTTACAAGTATTCAGCATACATGCATTACAAGACTTTGAGATACTATATAATACAACCTACAGACGGCCGTACTTTGAAGGCCACCTGGATACACGAATTAGACAACACAATCCATGTAGAGTCAAAAGGCAGATTGCCTTTTGGCTAGTGACTATGACATGCCATAGCTCACATCCTAATAGATTACAAAAAGGATAAAGGTACATAAAGTAGAAAGGTTTGACCCAAGACGTCAATGTACAGTTTTCCTAAAGTATGGACCTTTTCACCAACTCATATAAGTTGGTGACCAACCAGAGTGGGAAGTGGCAAAGTGGTTCAGCTTTATCAGAAAAGGTACATCAGATAAAAGCATGTATGATAAAAGTCTTCCGAAGAATCTGTCTTGGTTTCTTGGCTTCGGAAGACTTTGTCTTGAAGCTAAGGAAGACTTCATTTCTGGCTTAAGAAGATATTGGTCTTGGCTACAAAAGATTTTACACTGATAATGTTTCTTAAGTGGTGTAAAACTTTCGTAGCAATACTACTTCATGTTCTGTGCAGCATGCAGGAAGACGATCATTTGCATAAAACTACTGAATGAAGGCTAGCATAACTACTGAAGAATACTTCTTTCGTTTTTTGTGATAACTACTAAAAGAAGATCATTACAACTACTGAAGAGTACTTCTTCAATTGTTGTGACGACTACTGGAAACTGTCTTCAGACTTTGTCTTCAGACTTTGTCTTCAGACTTTGTCTTCAGTTGATATCTTCTTCTGATGTCTTCAGCTGATGTCTTCAGCTGTTGTCTTCAGCTGTTACCTTCAGTTGTTGTCTTCAGCTTTTACCTTCAGCTGTTGTCTTCAGCTGATGTCTTCAGCTGATGCCTTCAGCTGATGTCTTCAGCTGTTCTCTTCAGCTGATGTCTTTAGCTGTTGTGATTAGCTGTTGTCTTCAGCTGATGTCTTCAGCTGATGTGATCAGCTGTTACCTTCAGCTGATGTGATCAGCAGATAGTTACAAGAGTGTTTTGGTTGCATCAGACTTCTAGGAATCCTTACAAATTGTATTGTTGTCATTTATCAAATCTGTTATGTGGAATCTCACAAACTCGTTGATGATTTCAAGTGAAGATCTATATGCAAGATGAACATGTATGATGATGAATGAATGATTAACAATTCAAGAACATATATTCATATAAATTTCATTCATTCATATGTATGATATCAAGAGAATTACCAGGGAGTTTGTAAGAAAAGCACTTTCTCTCTCACACACTCAACCTTAAATTCTCTCTTATGAATGCTCTCAAAATGTTAGTGATTACAATGCTAGCTTGCTTCTCTAGATATGGAGTATAAATGTCTACACTTAGTCCTTTATACTCTTTACAAAAATAACAAAAAATTTAAGCACAAATGATTAAACAAATATAGTTCTAAGTCTGATAAATTCTCTATTGCTGATGCATGACTGCCGGGTGCTGATGTCATTCGGGACGACCGCTGATGTTGACTGTTGACTTTGACCACGGTTGTCTAAGTTTGACTAAGTTTGACTTTGGTCAATTTTCTTTGTTTTGATCATATCTTTAGCATATTTTCACTATGTTGGTTTTGGTAATCATCATGAGATTTGGCACTTATGTTTTGGTAAGTATCATCTTCAAATAGTCCATAATACTCCCCCTAAGATGATGCTACCAAAACCACATGATTATCAAATTATTGGATGTTGATTGACGTGCAGTCTTGAGGTGTAGTCTTCTCCTACTTTTTGGTAGCATCTTCTTAGAAGCTTCATAAAAAGCATTGAGAAAAAAGGACTTTGTTTTGGCTCATAAAGAATTTGGTTCGGCACTTGATGTATGTTTCATCAACTTCATCTTTAAGTCTCATTTTGAAGACTTGAAGATACACTCATTTGCATACACTGTGGATTGCACAGGTAGCAATATCAGCAGCTTTTTCTCAACTTCAGAATTGAAGGAGAAGCATCAAAAATTATTCAGACTTAACATATACTTTTCATCAACAAAAGCTTTGGAGGGTCAGGAACTTTTATGTATAAGGCACCAAGAGGAGGATTCTTAGTTCTCAGCAACTTGCAGGAGATCTTTGAAGGAAGCATGAGTGTTCTCTTGACATCGTGAACTGAATGAAAAACTCAGGCATGTTATGCAATTCATCACCTACAAAAGTCTAAATCCTCTCGGCAGAGGTATTGCATGGAAGTTTCACTCCTAACTCAATAACACATGTACATCTGTCAAAACTAAGAAAAATACTAAAAATGACAAATCTTTTTGGAATTTTGGAATTTTCAAAATTAAAATATTTACAAGTATGAATCCTTGAACTGTAATGAGATCATACTAAACCTAAATCCTTTACATCTAATAATGTTTAAAGTTTAGAATAGACATAGACAAAGAATAAAGTTGATTGTAAGTATGTTTGTCCACTTAAACTCATGCAAGTATCTATTTTCAACACTTTGTGTTATTTATCATGCTTAGATTTGATTAGATATGCTATTTGAGTACCCCACACTTAGAAGTATGGAAGAATAACTCTCCTCATGAAATGCAAGGTGACACTTTATTGTAACTTGAACCTGGCTACTTAGACTATAAATACTCATGATTTGATCCACTTTGAGATTATTTTATATTTGATCTGCATTGAGATGCTTTTATACTTCACATTGGAAGTTGATCCTCATTGGGATTCTTTTAGCTTTGATCCACATTGGGATTCTTTTTAGCATCAACACTTTTAGTGCAAGGTCAACTAGGTTTGTGCTCAGCACAATAGAAGTTGTCCTTATGTTTACTCCAGGTCTATATTTACATACAACAAAGGAGAAATAGATGCTTTTATCACTGAGAAATTTATAAACCATTTTCGCATGGTGTGTTTAGGTAACAACACAAGCAAACACTTGGAAAAACATTGCTTACCAATACCTAAGATGGTTTTTAATCCACAACACAAATTGATTTAGTTCATCAAAAATGTGCTTATCTTCAATCCAAGCTGAGCCTACTGACATATCAAACAAAGTCTTGTCAGTCTTTATTGATTTGAAAAATAGATGCAGAAGATAGTAGATGAGTGTACTATCATTTCTCATGTAAATGTAGGAAGATCAAATAGAAATATTTTTGGATTTTTCTTGATTTTCTAATTTTTAGGATTTTGGTTTTGAGAAAATAAAAGAAATGGCATATGTGTTATCAATTCAATAGAGATTATAAACAGTTAGTCCATGTAGCAATGTACCCAGACTAAGCAGATGAAATCAGACATCGCTTGTTTCTTGCATTACCATCATAGTTTCTATGAATGATTGATGTCCTTCATTGACTTCTGGTTAATTTCGGCTCCATTTGGCTCAGTTGCATCAAAATATCATGAACAAGAAGAACGTTCCTGCCATGAGAAGGGATCAGCCACTGCTAACTTTTCTTGGGTTGGCAGGCCTCCATAACTATTCCTATTATACTAGCAAATCAATTAGATATTTCAACCCAAACCATTACTGTCCTGACCTGTCCATTAGTATCTTTATATTTGACTTGCTCGTATGTGTATGATTTTGCTTTATCTAATGATGTATCAGATTCACCTCCTAAAGTTGTTTTCTTTCTCCAACATTGTTTTGATGTTAGACCAACTGACTCAACTTTAGTTTGTCCAACGAACGGAGTTTGTTAGGCTTTTGAAAATCTTTTGGTTGGTTTAGAAAATCTATTTTGCTTTTGAAAGTTTTGTGGAGGTATAGCAAAAGATCTTTGTCCTTGATCATGTTTGTTTCTTCTAGGCATTTGATCATATTAATCATAAGAATTACAATCATGATTATAATGATTTGATGGATGTGATCTTCTATGATAGCCATTATACCAATCATTATTCCTATATCTATCATACTTAGGTTGTGAGTATGACCTAGGATAATGTCTGGGTGCCCAATAAACATGAATATCATAATTTTTAAAATCATACCCATGCCGATGTAATCGAGGAGAAGAGTAGCTATGACGTCTGTTGTAGTACTCATGCTCCGATCTTGGTGAGTATGACTCTGATGGATGATAAGATCTTTGACCTCTTCGGTGTTGTGATGTTGGAGAGTTGATGTATGAACACTCTGAAGTGGTATGTTTCTCCATGTCATAATTTAAGAAGTAAATATAAGGTCTGGATCTTCTTCCCTTAAGCTTGAATGATGAAGTTGGGTTTGCTTGGAACTTTGTAGCCTTTTGTCCTGGTTATTTTTGTTTCTTTCTCTTATGAGGACATATGTATGTTTCAGTTTTAGTTAGACTCAGATGTGTTGTATGAATCTGAATTGCATGTCTCGTAGATAATTGTTTGTTGTTTTGGAGTTTCTAATGTAACTTTTGAGGTTGATGGTTGGTTTGGATCAGGATTAGAAGACTTGGTCTGAGTTTTATTCTTTCTTTTAGATCTGGTATTCTTCCTCTTGACTTGTTCTTTGATTTCTTGTACCATAAGCTTATGTTTGTTATTTAACTCCATCTTAATCTTTTCCTTCAGTTCGGACTTAGGCAATTCTAGTTCAAGAAATCCTGCTGGTTTGTATTTCTCATTGAGAACCATAGCCTTTTGTTTGTTGTGAGGCTTTGCTGATTTAGATTTGTATGGTTGTATTTGTTTTGGATTGATTTCTTCAATGACATGATTAATACATATCAATGTTTGTTTGTTTGGTTGTTTGGTTTCTTCATCACTATCATCACTTACAGGATCTCCATCTTGACCATCACAAGAATGGAAGGTTTCATTCTGTGGTAATTCTGGTTTGCAGTACAGATTTGGTGCTATTTCATTCTGTAAGGCCCCGCTCCCGGGCGCCCTACTGTTGGTGGTTCATCGCACATAAAACATACACAATGTATATAATCATAAAATAACGCAGCGGAAATGATAAAATATATACATTCTCAATGATTAATAATAGTCATTACATCATTGACTCGATTACAAAATGAAGCTTTCTCTACTTTGTCCCTCCTCCTAAGATCATACAGCGACCTCTAGAGGGGTATCAAGTGCAAACATTTAAAGTTTATAATTTTTATACTAAAGAATATTCCTTAAATAGTTCCGTACATCGGAACTCTGACGGAATACTCTTGACACACACATGCAACATATTTCGTTGCATGTGCTACGCGCACGCATCCATGCGTGGCGAACTTATCAAAATCTAAAGAAGATTTCTTAAATAATCCCTTCCGGGGAAATACTCAAGAAATCTCATAATGGCATGCAACGTGATGAGTTGCGTGCGTTATAGACCCACAACGCAAGACGTTGCATCATTATTAAATGGAGAATGCCATCCCAAAAGAGCTGAGTAGCCGCCTCGTGCCATCCCCAGCAACGCTACCTGCCAACTGGAAACACATAAAAAGTCAGCGTTGCTGAGTGAGTTCTAGTTTTATAATAAAACATACCTTTACTTATTTAAAAGTATCCTTTCGTGCATGCATTCATACTTCATACGTACACAGAGATAACATTCGTTATTATCTTCATCATTCGTTATCTTTAACTTCTCGTATGGATTCTGTCAGACTTTACCCACTTCATAGCACTCGGCTATGATTACGGTGGTCGAATGACAAGAATCCCGTTCGTACTTACTTGCGTACATTGAAAGGTGAATTGTACCAATACCATATGCTACACCCCAATCAGTCTTAGCTACCGGGCCGTAATCAACATATGACGGGAGCGTATGCCCGGTACTAGAGGTAAGCGGTAGAGGTACCATGACCATGGTCAATCACATAGAAGGACCAATCGCGTTATTCAATGCTTGCAAGACATAATTCGTTCGTTCATTAATGCATGTATTCATCATCATTCATTCATTCGTTCATTCATTAATACATGCATTCATCATCGTGTTCCTCTTTCGTTATCTTTCACTTTACGTTACATAATACTTCGTTCGTTCGTTAATACGTAAAGTCATGGAAAGATATTCATAAATCATTATTATAGGAACACACACGCACCATACATACATCATCATACATAGCATCATACACGCATCGTCATACATTCATCGTACATACATCGTCATACATAACATCGTACGTGCATCATCATCCTACCTACCTCGTCATCATTATCATACATACATTGTCATACCTAACGTCATACGTGCATCATCGTCGTCATCATACATAACCTCGTACATACATAGCCTACATCATCAATCATTACTAGGCACTTACTATTCGTCATCCTGATGCAGTAGCACTAACTGTCCCTCCAAGACCGTGAGGACTCATACTAGGACCTTACATAACATGTCGAGTCCACAATCATACCTTAGACGTATAACACAACATTATACCCAAATGGGTCGTACATACATACGTCAGTAAACAAGTTTATATGTGTTCCAGCCCCAAAAATCATTTAAAACAGTAAATGAGGGGTCCTAGAACTCACCTGTGCTTGACAAGCAGCCTCTCAATCAAGCCTTTAAGACGCGGGTAACACTACACTGCCTGCAGATAAGTTAACACTCAAAAGAGTTAATTTCTGCCTAATTTCGCCACTAATTTCGCAGGTAGTTTCGCCGGTAATTTCGCCGGGCGAATTAGCAGTTTCGCTGCAAATTTCGCTGGGCAGCAATCCGCCAGTTTCGCTGGACAGTTTCGCTACTTCGAGCGCCCAACTTTCGTTGGAATTCCCTAGTTTCGCAATATCTAAGGTCAACTTGGACATTGGCATAGTCATCAGCGAAACCATAGTTTCGCTCTGGCGAATATATAGTTTCGCTGCAGCGAAACTGTAACTTCGCTGTAGGCTCCTCCAGTTTCGCTGGACGAACTTACAGTTTCGCTGATCGAGACCTTAATTTCGCAGAACGAGCTGAAATTTACGAATCAGCTCGTTTTAGTCCAAAAATCCAATCCTTTCCACCCAAACCCTTGCATTATCATCCAGGAAGCTATATCTAAGCTTCTTACACGTTGTATTATCCTAAAACGTGTGTTTTGGGCGATTTTTGCCACTAAAACCCCAAACTCGGGTTTTTCACCAAATGTGGTAAATTAGATGCGTTTCTTACCTTGATTCTTGTAGTTTTGGAGTCCACAAACACTAGCCTTCGATTCTTGACCACCCGAGCTTCGATCCGGCACTTTCTCTCTCTACACTTTCTCTCTCTAGAATGGCGTTTGAGTGAAAATGAGAGTTGCTCGGCTGATCCATCTATTTATATGCCAGGCGTCCCCGGGACCCCAAACTCGTTAAACTCGTGACCCGGCGGGTTAACTTAGTGTAATACCCGCAACCACTCTATTTTCATTAAATAGTTTTCATCCGAGCCCATCGCTATCGTCCGACTCGATCAGAAAATTTTCCGGGCGTTACAAGTCCACCCCCCTTATTTAGGTTTCGTCCCCGAAACCTGTCACTCTTCGAACAAATGTGGGTAATGCTGTCTCATCTCTTCTTCAGTCTCCCACGTAGACTCCGATCCCTTCCTGTGCTTCCACTGTACGCGCACAAGAGGAACCACTTTGTTTCTTAGCCGTTTCTCTTTTCTATCAATGATCGCCACTGGTTGCTCCACATAGTTGAGCCGTTCGTCTACTTCGATATCCTCCAGCGGAACGACCATATCTTCATCGGCTAAACATTTCCTCAGATGAGATACATGGAAGGTCGGGTGAATTCCACTCAGCTCATCTGGTAGCTCCAACCTATAGGCCACCTCTCCCACACGGGCGATAATTCGGAAAGGGCCTATATACCGCGGGCTCAGTTTATCCCGCTTTCGGAATCTAATAATTCCTTTCCAAGGCGAGACCTTCAACATGACCCGATCACCGACCTTGAACTCTATTGGTCTTCGCCTCTTGTCAGCATACGACTTTTGCCTGTCTTTCGCCGCCTTCATGAAGGCTTTGATCTTTTCTAACTTTTCAGTCGTTGCTTCCACTACCTCGACGCCTCCCAGTTCCTTCTGTCCAATGTCTCCCCAACATACGGGCGTCCTACACTTCCTACCGTATAACATCTCGTAGGGTGGCATGCCAATACTGGCATGGTAACTGTTATTGTACGAGAATTCTGCTAACGGCAGGTGATCGTCCCAACTTCCTCCAAAATCGATCACGCACGCCCTAAGCATGTCTTCGAGTGTTTGGATCGTCCTCTCAGACTGACCGTCTGTCTGAGGATGATATGCCGTGCTAATATGTAGCCTCGTTCCCATCGCATCATGGAATCTTTTCCAAAACTTGGAGGTAAACCGGGTGTCACGGTCAGACACAATAGACACCGGTACGCCATGACGAGCTACAATCTCCTTGATGAATAGATCCGCCAATCTTTCAGATGAATACGTCTCGCGGATCGGTAGAAAGTGGGCACTCTTCGTCAATCGGTCGACTATCACCCATATAGCATCATACCCTTTTGGGGTACGTGGTAGCTTCGTAATAAAGTCCATGGTGATGTGCTCCCACTTCCACTCGGGTATATCCAATGGTTGGATCTTCCCGTACGGTTTCTGGTGCTCGGCCTTTACTTGTAAGCAAGTTAAGCACTTACTTACGTACTCCACTACGTCGCGTTTCATGCCCGGCCACCAATAGTCTTTCTTCATATCATGGTACATTTTGGTAGCACCGGGGTGAATGGAGTATCGTGTCTTATGGGCCTCATCCATAATTCTACTACGTAGATCCCCGTACCGAGGAATCCACACTCGCCCAAATCGGGTCTTAACACCTAGAGTGTTCTCACCCAGTTCTGTAACTAGACCTCTCATCCTTTCGGAGTTTAGACGATCTTCCTTCAAGGCCTCGTCTTGGAACTCCTTAACCTGCGTCATCACGTCTGAGGTCATAATCAGCTGGCAAGCCTTCACCCGAATCGGTTCGGGCCTTTCCTTCCGGCTAAGGGCATCAGCCACCACGTTGGCCTTACCCGGGTGGTAATGGATCTCACAATCATAATCCTTTATCAGCTCCAACCACCGCCTCTGCCTCATGTTTAGATCCTTCTGCTCGAAGAAGTACTTCAAGCTCTTGTGGTCCGTGAAGATGGTGCACTTTGTCCCGTATAGATAGTGTCGCCAAATCTTCAACGCGAAAACCACCGCAGCTAGTTCTAGATCGTGCGTGGGATAATTGACTTCATGAGTCTTCAGTTGTCGAGATGCATAGGCTATAACCTTTCCGCGTTGCATCAATACGCAACCTAGCCCAGAATGGGATGCATCCGAATAGACCACCAAGTCTTCATTCCCCTCGGGCAATGCCAAGACAGGAGATTGGGTCAGTCTCATCTTCAATTCCTCAAACGCATTCTCCTGTTCCCGGCCCCACACGAACTTTACATCCTTGCGAGTCAATTTTGTCAAAGGTGAGGCTATCTTGGAGAAGTCTTGAATAAATCTCCTATAGTAGCCCGCCAGCCCCAAGAAGCTGCGAATCTCGGTTGGCGTCTTCGGTGACTTCCATTGCATCACGGCCTCAACCTTTGCTGAGTCCACCGTTATTCCCTCTGCATTCACTACGTGACCCAGAAATTGCACCTCGCGTAGCCAAAAGGCGCACTTGGAGAACTTGGCATACAATTTCTCCCTTCTCAACGTTTCCAATACTTCCTGAATGTGGTCGGCATGCTCTGTCCCGCTTTTCGAATAAATCAGGATATCATCGATGAACACAATCACTGATTTATCTAACATTGGCCGGCACACTCGGTTCATCAAATCCATAAAGGCAGCCGGCGCATTGGTCAACCCAAAAGACATGACAAGAAACTCATAGTGACCGTAGCGCGTACGAAAGGCTGTTTTAGGGATATCCTGCTCCCTCACCTTCAGTTGATGGTAGCCCGATCGAAGATCTATCCTGGAAAACCAACTGGCACCCTGAAGTTGATCAAACAAGTCATCGATCCTTGGTAAGGGGTATCTGTTCTTCACCGTCAGCTTATTCAGCTCGCGGTAGTCAATGCACATTCTCATACTACCATCCTTCTTCTTTACGAACAGGACCGGAGCACCCCAAGGTGAGATACTCGGTCTGATAAACCCCTTATCCAGCAGCTCCTGCAACTGCTCCATCAACTCTTTCATTTCCGTCGGAGCCAAGCGATACGGTGCTTTTGCGACAGGTTGGGCACCCGGTATTAGGTCGATCTGGAACTCGATCTCTCGGTCTGGTGGCAAACCCGATAAGTCTTCGGGAAACACATCTGGAAAGTCACACACCACCGGCACATCGCATAGCTGTGGTGCTGGAGTCTCTACATTCTTTACATAACATAAGTAGGCGCTACATCCGCGCCTCATGCACTTTCCCGCCACCGCCATTGAGATCACCTTCGGAATTGTCGTAACTCGATCGCCATAAATCGTCACCGGACTTCCGTCGGTCGCCGTCAGTCTAATCATCTTTCTTCGGCACACGATATTCGCTTCGTAGGTTGCTAACCAGTCCATTCCTAACACTACATCGAATCCTCCTAGAGGCATCACATGTAACATGGCAGCAAACCTATGGCCCTCTAATTCTATAGTACAGCCCTCTATCACATCCGTAACCCTAGTGGACTTACCAATAGCGGTTTCTACGTCAAAGGACTTATCAAGGCATTTCCTCCTAACAGGCAGTTTAGCACAGAAGGTAGTAGAAATAAAACTTCTACTGGCACCCGAATCAAATAACACAGAGGCTAAAATTTGGTCTATTAGGAACGTACCGGACACAACATCAGGGTCCGTTCTAGCCTCCTCCTGCGTCATGGTGAACGCCCTAGCCTTTTCCCTCGGTGCTTCTCCTCCCGTCTTCTTCTCCCCTGAGCCCTCAGCCCTCGGCTTCTTACAATCTTTGCTCATATGACCACTTTCCCCACAGTTAAAACACTTGCCCATCCGGCAATCCCTTGATATATGTCCCGTCTTCCCACACTTAAAGCAGAGGTTGGATCCCCACTTACACTCTCCCGAGTGCTCTTTTCCACACTTACCACACTTCCTCACCCCAGCTCCAGTCATGACCACTCGGCGGTCATCTACCCTTGCCTTCTTGTTACTTGTCGAGGTATCACCTCGACCAAACCTCTTTCCCTGCCAACCCTTCTCTCCACCTGCCTTCTTTCCACCCTCAGCTTTCACCAACGCAGCTCTCTCATCGTACAACCTTCCCGCCAAATCCACGGCCGACCTAAAAGTACTCGGTCGAGCGGAAATCAAATGCCAACGAATTTCGGCTGGCAACCCTTGAATATACCGGTTGATCTTTCGGGACACCGGCGTCACCTGCTCTGGCACCAACAGCGCCAACTCGTTAAACTTAGTGGTATATTGTTGGTGGGTCATCGTCCCCGCCTCCAACTGCAGGAACTCTCTCTCTATCCTATCCATTTCCCGTCGAGGACTGAATTCCTCGATCACCAACCTTTTCAACTCAGCCCACTTCATCTTCCCTATAGCCCTGCTACCCTCGGCTTGGACTATATTTTTCCACCAGCATAGAGCCGACCCTGTAAAAGAGTGGGTGGCAAACTTCACCTTCTTGTCCTCCTGGCAATCACTAATATCGAGGACAGCTTCCATTTCCATCACCCATTGGTGAGCATCAGTAGCAGTACCGGACCCATCGAAAGTTGGGGGCTTGCACCTCATGAATTTCCCGTAATCACAGCCCCGGGCTGTCTCCAGTACCTGTTCTTCCTCCTCATCATCGGATAATACCGTCTCTGCCCCTGCCTGTTGTTGCCCACCGGAGGACCGATTTCTCCCCCGTCTCTCATCCTCACGTACTGCCTTTAACACTTCTGTCATTACAGACGGTAAGATCGTCTGCATAACCTGGTGCACCTCCTCGACAACTGCCTCTTTCACCGAGGCCCTAAAATCATCACTCTCATTCGTCCCCCCGAGGGAGTAGTATTAGGTCCTTCGGGAACCTTTTTCTCTTGCCTAGGTCTTCCTCTTGTGGCTCGTGGTTCCACACCACTTCCGCCACTGCCTCCACCAAGTGGGGCTTTAGATGATCTACCTCCGACCATCTTCTATCACACACTGAAAGGTTCAAATACCAACACGGTCATTCAAGGAAATAGCTCAGTTTATGTTAAGTACAGTAAGTTACTAATTACAGTGGCCAGTTGTGATTAGTCACTTACTCCACTTTTCGTACCCCAAGCATTACCTTTCCTGACTACACCGGTATCTAAATCTAACAGCACACATAACCACGTTTCACATGCACATACTTTAATTAACTTTAAGAAAATACCTGATGGCACGCAGCTACTCAGATGGCATTCTCATTCTCCCTGTCCCATTCTCAGTTTAAGTTTAGGTTTATTATAAAAATTTCACCCATTTTACTTAAACTTTTGCTCTGATACCAACTTGTAAGGCCCCGCTCCCGGGCGCCCTACTGTTGGTGGTTCATCGCACATAAAACATACACAATGTATATAATCATAAAATAACGCAGCGGAAATGATAAAATATATACATTCTCAATGATTAATAATAGTCATTACATCATTGACTCGATTACAAAATGAAGCTTTCTCTACTTTGTCCCTCCTCCTAAGATCATACAGCGACCTCTAGAGGGGTATCAAGTGCAAACATTTAAAGTTTATAATTTTTATACTAAAGAATATTCCTTAAATAGTTCCGTACATCGGAACTCTGACGGAATACTCTTGACACACACATGCAACATATTTCGTTGCATGTGCTACGCGCACGCATCCATGCGTGGCGAACTTATCAAAATCTAAAGAAGATTTCTTAAATAATCCCTTCCGGGGAAATACTCAAGAAATCTCATAATGGCATGCAACGTGATGAGTTGCGTGCGTTATAGACCCACAACGCAAGACGTTGCATCATTATTAAATGGAGAATGCCATCCCAAAAGAGCTGAGTAGCCGCCTCGTGCCATCCCCAGCAACGCTACCTGCCAACTGGAAACACATAAAAAGTCAGCGTTGCTGAGTGAGTTCTAGTTTTATAATAAAACATACCTTTACTTATTTAAAAGTATCCTTTCGTGCATGCATTCATACTTCATACGTACACAGAGATAACATTCGTTATTATCTTCATCATTCGTTATCTTTAACTTCTCGTATGGATTCTGTCAGACTTTACCCACTTCATAGCACTCGGCTATGATTACGGTGGTCGAATGACAAGAATCCCGTTCGTACTTACTTGCGTACATTGAAAGGTGAATTGTACCAATACCATATGCTACACCCCAATCAGTCTTAGCTACCGGGCCGTAATCAACATATGACGGGAGCGTATGCCCGGTACTAGAGGTAAGCGGTAGAGGTACCATGACCATGGTCAATCACATAGAAGGACCAATCGCGTTATTCAATGCTTGCAAGACATAATTCGTTCGTTCATTAATGCATGTATTCATCATCATTCATTCATTCGTTCATTCATTAATACATGCATTCATCATCGTGTTCCTCTTTCGTTATCTTTCACTTTACGTTACATAATACTTCGTTCGTTCGTTAATACGTAAAGTCATGGAAAGATATTCATAAATCATTATTATAGGAACACACACGCACCATACATACATCATCATACATAGCATCATACACGCATCGTCATACATTCATCGTACATACATCGTCATACATAACATCGTACGTGCATCATCATCCTACCTACCTCGTCATCATTATCATACATACATTGTCATACCTAACGTCATACGTGCATCATCGTCGTCATCATACATAACCTCGTACATACATAGCCTACATCATCAATCATTACTAGGCACTTACTATTCGTCATCCTGATGCAGTAGCACTAACTGTCCCTCCAAGACCGTGAGGACTCATACTAGGACCTTACATAACATGTCGAGTCCACAATCATACCTTAGACGTATAACACAACATTATACCCAAATGGGTCGTACATACATACGTCAGTAAACAAGTTTATATGTGTTCCAGCCCCAAAAATCATTTAAAAACAGTAAATGAGGGGTCCTAGAACTCACCTGTGCTTGACAAGCAGCCTCTCAATCAAGCCTTTAAGACGCGGGTAACACTACACTGCCTGCAGATAAGTTAACACTCAAAAGAGTTAATTTCTGCCTAATTTCGCCACTAATTTCGCAGGTAGTTTCGCCGGTAATTTCGCCGGGCGAATTAGCAGTTTCGCTGCAAATTTCGCTGGGCAGCAATCCGCCAGTTTCGCTGGACAGTTTCGCTACTTCGAGCGCCCAACTTTCGTTGGAATTCCCTAGTTTCGCAATATCTAAGGTCAACTTGGACATTGGCATAGTCATCAGCGAAACCATAGTTTCGCTCTGGCGAATATATAGTTTCGCTGCAGCGAAACTGTAACTTCGCTGTAGGCTCCTCCAGTTTCGCTGGACGAACTTACAGTTTCGCTGATCGAGACCTTAATTTCGCAGAACGAGCTGAAATTTACGAATCAGCTCGTTTTAGTCCAAAAATCCAATCCTTTCCACCCAAACCCTTGCATTATCATCCAGGAAGCTATATCTAAGCTTCTTACACGTTGTATTATCCTAAAACGTGTGTTTTGGGCGATTTTTGCCACTAAAACCCCAAACTCGGGTTTTTCACCAAATGTGGTAAATTAGATGCGTTTCTTACCTTGATTCTTGTAGTTTTGGAGTCCACAAACACTAGCCTTCGATTCTTGACCACCCGAGCTTCGATCCGGCACTTTCTCTCTCTACACTTTCTCTCTCTAGAATGGCGTTTGAGTGAAAATGAGAGTTGCTCGGCTGATCCATCTATTTATATGCCAGGCGTCCCCGGGACCCCAAACTCGTTAAACTCGTGACCCGGCGGGTTAACTTAGTGTAATACCCGCAACCACTCTATTTTCATTAAATAGTTTTTCATCCGAGCCCATCGCTATCGTCCGACTCGATCAGAAAATTTTCCGGGCGTTACACATTCGAAGTGATTTAAGTGATAATGGATGGTTTGTCTGTTGGATGACGATCATGCATATTTGAATCTTCTTTGACTTGACTTGTCATTGAATTTGGCATTTCTATGTAGTTATCATTGTAAGGAGGATGAACAACATGATATGTGTAGGATTCTATGTGCCCAAGACACGAAGAATATTGATGCGGTTAGTACATTATGATCCAAGTCGGGTTATACCCAATAACAAGCTTAGCAAACACCAATTAATATTTAGTTATGATATGATCATGCAATTAAATATTTACACCAATTTAGAAAATGGGTTTTCTAAATAAGTTGCATATGAGAGGGAACAACTTATTAGAATATTTTGTTCAATAATATTATTTGAAGTGTTATTTAAATAAGTTAGATAACACCAAATTAATGATAATTAGAAATTATAACTTATATGTTAAATGGTTAATTGTATAACTTATATAACTTGTACATACAATTAAATGGTTAATTGTATGTCTAGTTACAAGACCAATTTTAATGTGTGTGTGTGTGTAACACCCCAACCCGGAGAGGCTGACGTGTCACTATTACAGATATCAAATCAAAACCAAATCCACGATATTAAAGAGATTGTCAAAAGAAATAAACTCAAACAAACCCCATAATCCGAAAGAACCTAATTAAGTTGTTCATTACATCAATTTAAGTAAAATATAATCTTGATCTTCAGCCACTCTTCACTGATTTCCCGGATTACCCTGATTACCTGCAATCAAATAAGAAAAACACCACGAAAGAAAATACGGCTGAGCCAAAAGTTGCTCAGTGACGGAAATAACAATAGTAATGATAAGAAGCATAAAATACTGATATCTGATACTGAACTGATCATATGATATGGAAAACGGAAATCTGAATCTAACATATAATACTGATACTGAACTGAACATGTAATACCGAAACTGAACTGATCTACATGACGCGTATATACAAACAAAATAAGCCGTGTAATATAAGAAGTACCCAGAGCCGAAACTGAACTGATAAGTACATAGCTAGCTAGACTATGCACTAATGAGATGGTGTGTGGGGCGTACATACATGATTCCATCCCCCGGAACTGAACTGATCTGAACTGGACTAGGATCGATCCATCCGCCTCCCAGATATTATGGCCGAAGTACTACTTGAGTACTAACGTGTTAACGGAGACGCCATGAACTATTTATAAACACCGTCACGAAAAATGTCATGTCATTGACGCCACAATGACATGTCGGACAGCTCGGGTAACAGAGTGCTAAATCAAATGGTAGTACAACTACCAACATATGACGTATCAAAAGAATTAATTATAGGAACATGCAATAATGAGCACAAACTTATAAAATATATATTGCATGCTATAAGTCTTCAACAAGTAGAATTAATAAGTCGAACGGTCAGAGCATAATAAATAATGTTAGACAACTAGTAAATACCAAAGGCTAAACGAGTCATATCAACGGAAACATGGTATCAAAATCTGTACTACAAAGTAACAGAACAGAATTTATACTATGATAAAGGTAACCAAGAATCCGTACCTTATACACGAATGACAATAATCAGAAACAAGGTCTAGGCTCGGTTAAATATGAGAAAAACGAGGATCTTTACAGCTGCGCAGAACTGCTAGCTGTTACGAAAACGACTGTTTAGAGGTCTAAACGAATGAGTTTTTCGATGTTTTATATATCAACGGATTCGTCTTTCAACGAACTTCGTCATGGACATAAGATTTAACTAATTTGAGTCTGTTATGAAAAAGTTATGGCCTCAGTAAGTTGGCTGTAAAATACGGGCCTAAATCAACTATTAAAGTTTATTTTTGAACAAAATAAACTATTTATAACGTTTGTTAATAATATAAATATAAATTGTTAAGGTTTTTAACAAACTAATTTATAGAAAATTAATTGAGTACTTTTATATAAGGAGTTTTATATTTAATCAGATTTTTACCATTTATTTAAAAGAAATCCATAAAAATAATTAAACTAAATGTCTTTGTTATATTGTTTTATAAAGGTTTAAACTTAAAGAAAATTACAGAAAATTAAGGTTGATGATCTAAAAATAAACAGAGTTTATAAAAGTTGTTTTTATATTTTTAGGAATTTTTACAAAATTTTTAAAGGCTAAACAGGGCTTTAAAAAAATATGGCAGGGGCTCGGGTTCGAACCCGTGACCTCCTGCCCATCCCTCTTTCGCTTTAACCAGCAGGCTAGGGCGCCTGCGCCTGAACTTGGCTGGTTTTAATTTGATTTAAACAATCCGAACCAAACCCCCAAATCCTCCAAGAACCCTAGTTTCATCTAATCCAAATTGAATCCCAAATCGATGTTGTAATCGATTGAAAGCATAGGGCTTTCATTCCTAGACTAAAATCGAGTGTGTATATGAGTTTAATTTTACCAGAACTAGTCGAATCGATGATGAACCCACGAAGAACAGGTCGCGACTGAGGTGTAATCGGTTCGGGCTGCAATTGTTGATGAAACTCAAATTAATTGCACAGAGAGTTTCCTCCGGTCTTGGTTATTGAAAACCCTCTGCCAATTGAAGTTTAGAGTGGTTGAAATATGATCTTTGAATGAGTTGCAGGTTCGAACAGAGGAAGGATTGAATGTGATTGTTTGTTGTGTTTCGCACGAAATTGGACTCGATGGACGATGTTATATGATTATACGCTCGTGAATGCGCATTTACTTTTGGGTATTATTTAGTTTAAGTACGATTTTGGCGTGTAAAGTGGCCGAAGAAAACGTGGATGAAATCGTGTGTCGGTGAGTGGATTTGTGAGCTGTAACCCGATTGATTAAAGTGTATATTGGTTCAAATCTTGCATACGAACGATTTGGTATATTTTGGCATTTAAAAACCGAGTTTTTGAGTGGGTTCAGGGGTCACCGGAGCTGCGGGCTTTGGCCGGAAACAGTGGCCGGAGAAGCCAGCCAGAATCGCGGGGGTGGGGCTGGGTTGTAATCAAATTTTCACCATTGGTCCCTGTGGTTTATGTTTCTTTTATTTGATACCCAAAACTTGATAATTTAAGTTTCCAAAATGTCAAAATAACCCCCTGAACCTTTTATTATTATTATTATTTTTTTTATATGGGTATTATAGTTCTACCCCCCTTAAAACAATTTCGTCCACGAAATTGCTAGGTACAGATCGAACAAGATGTGACATAACGTACACGGAGTAGTAACAATCAACAAGTGAACGAAATCACTCATAATTATTCAATTGTTGAAACGGAATCGATTCGATTAGACGAAATCATATAAGAGATGACTAATGTGATGTTCAAGAAACAGATAACATCATAACTGATAGCAGAAATATATAAAAGATAATAACTAAGAGTTAAATAAATACAGATATTCAGAATGGATTTCATCTTCTATCTCCCATGTAGCTTCGCGTTCAGAATGGTTTTTCCATAATACCTTAACAAAGGGAATAGTTTTCTTACGCATAATGCGTTCTTGTCGGTCAAGTATGGCCTCGGGTTCCTCCTCGAACGATAAGTCTTCACGAATCAGATGAAGCGGATAATTCACAACGTGAAGAGGATGATAATTGTACCCCCTTAAAATTGATACATGAAAGACGTTATGCACATGTGACAGTTGAGGTGGTAAAGCCAAACGATATGAAACCTCACCAACTCTTTCTAGAATTTCAAAGGGTCTGATAAACCGTGGACTAAGTTTCCCTTTTAGACCAAAACGTCGTACACCTTTGTAAGGTGAAACCTTCAGGAACACTTTATCACCGATCTTAAACTCCAAAAGTCAACGGTGTCAGTCTGCATAACTTTTTTGTCTACTTTGAGCTTCCTTTAACTTTTCTCTAGCAATAGCAACTTTCTCATTCGTGATCTGAACTAACTCGGGTCCTTCAATGATTCTTTCACCGACCTCTTCCCAACAAATAGGTGCTCTACATTTACGACCATACAATAATTCGAAAGGTGCCATGCCAATGCTAGCTTGCCAACTATTATTATAGGCAAACTTGACCAAACATAAATATTCATCCCAATTCCCAGTCCACTCTAAGGCACATGCTCGAAGCATGTCCTCGAGGGTCTAAATAGTACGTTCTGACTGACCGTCTGTCTGAGGGTGAAATGTCGTGCTAAACCTCAACTTGGTACCCCACGAGGCTTGTAAGCCCTTCCAAAAACAAGACGTGAATCTCGGGTCTCGATCAGAAGCAATAGAGACTGGAGTGCCATGAAGTCTGATAATCTCTCGCGTAAACACTTTAGATAGTTTGCTAACTGAGAATCCCTGCTGAATAGGTAGAAAATGAGCTGACTTTGACAATCTGTCTACCACAACCCATATCGCGTCATTCTTCTTGAATGTTTTTGGTAACCCGGTTATAAAATCCATGGAAATATCATCCCATTTCCATACTGGAATAGGTAGTGGCTGAAGCAGTCCACTAGCTCTTTGATGCTCAATCTTAACTTGTTAACAAGTAAGACATCTGCTAACAAATCTAGCCACGTCTTCTTTCATACCATTCCACCAGAAATTCTGACGAAGATCACGATACATCTTAGTAGATCCTGGATGGATAGAGAACGGAGAACTATGTACCTCAGCTAATAACGATTCTCGAAGAGAAGAATCATTAGGCACAAACAAACGTTTACCACACCAGATTACTCCATGCTCATCTACTCTGAATTCTGATTGTTTACCAATCTCCATATTCTGTAAGATTGCCCAGAGTTCACCATCGTCTTTCTGTGCGTTCTTAATCCGGAATATTAAGTCTGACTCAATCTGAAGTCTAGCGAGATATCCGTCGCTCTTGCCGATATGTAGGCCAATACCCAATCTATCAAGATTGGTAATGTTCTGTGGTTGTAGCTGTAGGGAGGCTACTGTTCCTGAGCTCTTCCTGCTAAGGGCATCAGCTACCACATTGGCCTTTCCCGGATGATACTGAATATTGGAATCATAATCTTTTAACAACTCTAACCATCTTCTCTGCCTCATGTTTAGTTCTTTTTGTTTGAAGATATATTTCAAGCTCTTGTGATCAGTAAAAATGTCACAAGTCTCTCCGTAAAGATAGTGACGCCATATTTTCAACACGAAAATAACAGCAGCGAGTTCAAGATCTTGCGTAGGATAATTAACCTCGTAAGGTTTCAACTGCCGTGAAGCATAAGCAATGACCTTACCATGCTGCATTAGCACACATCCAAGTCCCTTTTAGAGGCATCGCTGTAAATCTCATATCCACCCGTGCCCGATGGAAGTGTGAGAACAGGAGCAGACACCAATCTTTTCTTGAGCTCTTCAAAACTTTTCTCTCGTTCATCATTCCAAGAGTACTTAACCCCTTTTCTTAACAGTTGTGTAAGGGGTAAAGCTATAACAGAAAAACCTTCGACAAATCTACGGTAGTAACCAGCAAGGCCAAGGAAACTACGGACTTCTGTGGCTGAGGTCGGTCTAGGCCACTTAGTGATCACCCCTATATTAGCAGGGTCCATCATAATACCATCCGCAGAAACGACATGACCCAAAAAGGCTACCTTGCTCAGCCAAAATTCACACTTTGAAAATTTAGCATAAAGCTTCTTTTCACGTAATGTTTCGAGCACGATACGAAGATGATTCTCATGCTCCTCCTTACTTTTAGAATAAATTAAGATGTCGTCGATAAATACAATGATGAACTTATCGAGGAACTTGCGAAAGACTCGGTTCATTAGGTCCATGAACACGGCCGGGACATTAGTTTACTCGAATGGCATAACCAGGAACTCATAGTGACCATACCAAGTACGGAAGGCAGGTTTAGGGACGTCAGAATCTTTGATCTTTAGCTGTTGGTAACCAGACCTTAGATCAATTTTAGAGAAACACTTTGCACCCTGAAGCTGATCAAATAAATCATCAATACGATGCAGAGGGTAACGATTACGGATAGTGATCTTGTTGAGTTCTCTGTAGTCAATGCAGAGTCTCAAAGAACCATCTTTCTTTTTCACGAATAGGACCGGTGCGCCCCAAGGCGAGATGCTTGGTCTAATAAATCCAAGATCTAATAACTCCTGTAATTGCTCCTTTAACTCCTTAAGCTCCATAGGTGCCATACGATACGGTGCCTTAGAAATCGGCTCAGCACCTGGAATAAGATCAATAGTGAATTCTACCTCGCGATCTGGTGGAAATCCGGGTAACTCCTCAGGAAACACGTCAGGAAAATCACATACAATCGGATAATCAGATATGTTTGGCTTATCAGAAGATGTAGCTTTCACTGAAGCTAGGAATCCCACGCAACCGTGCGATAAGAACTTCTGAGCCTTAAACGCAGAGGTGATTTTCAATGATTTCCGAGGCTGAGTCCCTTGATAAACGAGTTCAGGGCATTGAGAATTTCCAAATAAAACATGACGAGTCTGGCATTCAATAGTAACGTGATGTCGAGTTAACCAGTCCATACCAAGTATGACATCAAAGTAACTCATTTGCATAGGAAACAAATCAGATTTACGAATAATAGACTCTATTCGGATCGGACAATCCCTATAGACATGCGAGATGATAGTTGAATCTCCTAATGGAGTAGTAATAGTCAAAGCGTGCTCTAAAGCAGTCGGTGCAGTCATTAAGTACTTAGCAAACAAAAGAGATACGACAGAATGCGTAGCGCCTGTATCAAATAAGACATAAATATCCCGCTTTCCTATGCAAAGGGTACCGGAGATCATACCTAGGGCGTTTACTATCAGTATCGGATAAGACATATATATGTATATAATACGTCCCTAACTAAGGGGTCAGAAATATACCTGGTGCGTTAGCTGCTTCATTTGCAGTGAGTGCAAAAACTCGTCCTCTAGTTGCAGGTTTAGCTTGGTTCCCTCCAGCGTTATTACGAGGGTCGCGCTGAGGGCAATCCCTAATCATGTGTCCTGCACGTCCGCATCTGAAACATAATCCTCCGGCCAGACGACAAGCTCCCTTATGAAGTTTCCCGCATGTTTTACACTGAGGGATAGCATTCCGATCCTGATTAGGGTGCTGCTGATTTGGTGGTTGAGCACGAGTAGGAGCCTGCTGAGTCTGATTATGAGTTGATTTCTGGTTCTGGTTTCGATTCTTCCATGATCGAGAGTTATTGTTGTTGTTGCGATCAAAACGGTTTCGACGGTCTCGTGGTGGTGAAGACTGACTTTTATTCGTATGAGAAGATGACTGATCATAGTCATTCTCTCTAGGCCGCTTACGGTTATCATCATACGACTTCTTTCCATTCTTTTTATCATTATATAGGTTTTTAACAGCATCAACCACTTCATTAATATCTTTAAACCGATGATTCAATATAAACTTTTGATCTCTTTCACATATGGCCCACTGAAAATTTTCTGTCTGCTCATGCGGTGAGCCTGCAGATGCACCAAGAAAACTCACTAACCGCGTAAATCGTGTCTTGAAATCTGTTATGTGCTCATCATCCCTCTGTCTAATATTAGCATATTGTCTACGATACTTAGTGCGGTCAGCAGCAGTGAAGTATTCCTCATAAAACATTCCTCGGAATTTATCCCACGGAAGTGTAGCTGCATATTCGTTTCCTCCTCTAGCTTGTTTCACAGTCGTCCACCATCTGTGAGCATCATCTTCTAACTTGTATGTAGCCAACCTTACTTTGTATACGTCCTCAACACCAATTACCTCAAACAATTTCTCAATATGACTGATCCAGTTTTGCACCTCGACCGGATCATTGGAAGTACTGAAAGACCTAGGCCTTTGCTTCTGAAAACATTCCAACCAGACATGAATACCATCACGGAGTGGTGGTGTATTATCACCGGAAGGTGGTCCCGTGTTGTTTCCGCCCGAAGGTGGCTCTGAGTTATTTCCACCGGGTGGAGGTCCTGTGTTGTTTCCACCAGGTGGTGGTCCATTGTTATTTCCCTCCGATCCTGATCCCTTGTTATTTCCACCTAAATTCGCCTGTTGTATCTGCTGGATGACTGTTTGAGCAGTCTGAGTCATCAGATTAGGGAGTATTCCAGAAATAGCAGCGTTTACGACATTAGCAACGAGAGTTTCAAGAGAAGTATCAGAGTAGGGGCCATTCGAGTTATTGCGGTTGTTCACACGTCTCTTAGGAGCCATCTGAAATGAAGATATTCGTGTGAACACTAGAATTTAGATTGGGAACAAAAATTAGATCCTAACCCAACGTCTACCCATTACCTCACAAGTTTATTATTAATGTTTAAGTTTTCTACAGGAAAGAGCCTTTGCTCTGATATCATAACTGTAACACCCCAACCTGGAGAGGCTGACGTGTCACTATTACAGATATCAAATCAAAACCAAATCCACGATATTAAAGAGATTGTCAAAAGAAATAAATTCAAACAAACCCCATAATCCAAAAGAACCTAATTAAGTTGTTTATTACATCAATTTAAGTAAAATATAATCTTGATCTTCAGCCACTCTTCACTGATTTCCCGGATTACCCTGATTACCTACAATCAAATAAGAAAAACACCACGAAAGAAAATACGGCTGAGCCAAAAGTTGCTCAGTGACGGAAATAACAATAGTAATGATAAGAAGCATAAAATACTGATATCTGATACTGAACTGATCATATGATATGGAAAACGGAAATCTAAATCTAACATATAATACTGATACTGAACTGAACATGTAATACCGAAACTGAACTGATCTACATGACGTGTATATGCAAACAAAATAAGCCGTGTAATATAAGAAGTACCCAGAGCCGAAACTGAACTGATAAGTACATAGCTAGCTAGACTATGCACTAATGAGATGGTGTGTGGGGCGTACACACATGATTCCATCCCCCGGAACTGAACTGATCTGAACTGGACTAGGATCGATCCATCCGCCTCCCAGATATTATGGCCGAAGTACTACTTGAGTACTAACGTGTTAACGGAGACGCCGTGAACTATTTATAAACACCGTCACGAAAAATGTCATGTCATTGACGCCACAATGACATGTCGGACAGCTCGGGTGACAGAGTGCTAAATCAAATGGTAGTACAACTACCAACATATGACGTATCAAAAGAATTAATTATAGGAACATGCAATAATGAGCACAAACTTATAAAATATATATTGCATGCTATAAGTCTTCAACAAGTAGAATTAATAAGTTGAACGGTCAGAGCATAATAAATAATGTTAGACAACTAGTAAATACCAAAGGCTAAACGAGTCATATCAACGGAAACATGGTATCAAAATCTGTACTACAAAGTAACAGAACAGAATTTATACTATGATAAAGGTAACCAAGAATCCGTACCTTATACACGAATGACAATAATCAGAAACAAGGTCTAGGCTTGGTTAACGCCGCGAGAACCTACGATAACGTAACGCAAATTATAGTTTGGATTTTCTTATTTCAGATTGGAAAAATTCCAGTTCTGCCCCTGTATATTCGCACTCGTTAAAAATACTAAACGACAATTAAAAATTCTTAAAATCACCAGTTTACTATATTTGTGATCTTTGAACAACTTTCATTTAGAAAAGTTTCTGATTTGGATTACCGAAATATGAGAAAAACGTAGATCTTTACAGCTGCGCAGAACTGCTAGCTGTTACGAAAACGACTGTTTAGAGGTCTAAACGAATGAGTTTTTCGATATTTTATATATCAGCGGATTCGTCTTTCGACGAAATTCGTCATGGATATAAGATTTAACTTATTTGAATCTGTTATGGAAAAGTTATGGCCTCAGTAAGTTGACTGTAAAATACGGGCCTAAATCAACTATTAAAGTTTATTTTTGAACAAAATAAACTATTTATAACGTTTGTTAATAATATAAATATAAATTGTTAAGGTTTTTAACAAACTAATTTATAGAAAATTAATTGGGTACTTTTATATAAGGAGTTTTATATTTAATCAGATTTTTACCATTTATTTAAAAGAAATCCATAAAAATAATTAAACTAAATGTCTTTGTTATATTGTTTTATAAAGGTTTAAACTTAAAGAAAATTACAGAAAATTAAGGTTGATGATCTAAAAATAAACAGAGTTTATAAAAGTCGTTTTTATATTTTTAGGAATTTTTACAAAATTTTTAAAGGCTAAACAGGGCTTTAAAAAAAATATGGCAGGGGCTCGGGTTCGAACCCGTGACCTCCTGCCCATCCCTCTTTCGCTTTAACCAGCAGGCTAGGGCGCCTGCGCCTGAACTTGGCTGGTTTTAATTTGATTTAAACAATCTCGAACCAAACCCCAAATCCTCCAAGAACCCTAGTTTCATCTAATCCAAAATTGAATCCCAAATCGATGTTGTAATCGATTGAAAGCATAGAGCTTTCATTCCTAGACTAAAATCGAGTGTGTATATGAGTTTAATTTTACCAGAAGTAGTCGAATCGATGATGAACCCACGAAGAACAGGTCGCGACTGAGGTGTAATCGGTTCGGGCTGCAATTGTTGATGAAACTCAAATTAATTGCACAGAGAGTTTCCTCCGGTCTTGGTTATTGAAAACCCTCTGCCAATTGAAGTTTAGAGTGGTTGAAATATGATCTTTGAATGAGTTGCAGGTTCAAACAGAGGAAGGATTGAATGTGATTGTTTGTTGTGTTTCGCACGAAATTGGACTCGATGGACGATGTTATATGATTATACGCTCGTGAATGCACATTTACTTTTGGGTATTATTTAGTTTAAGTGCGATTTTGGCGTGTAAAGTGGCCGAAGAAAACGTGGATGAAATCGTGGGTCGGTGAGTGGATTTGTGAGCTGTAACCCGATTGATTAAAGTGTATATTGGTTCGAATATTGCATACGAACGATTTGGTATATTTTGGCATTTAAAAACCGAGTTTTTGAGTGGGTTCGGGGGTCGCCGGAGCCACGGGCTTTGGCCGGAAACAGTGGCCGGAAAAGCCAGTCGGAATCGCGGGGGTGGGGCTGGGTTGTAATCAAATTTTCACCATTGGTCCCTGTGGTTTATGTTTCTTTTATTTGATACCCAAAACTTGATAATTTAAGTTTCCAAAATATCAAAATAACCCCCTGAACCTTTTATTATTATTATTATTTTTTATATGGGTATTATAGTGTGTGCTTTGTTTAAAGGGGGGAAACCTCTTTTGAATTGGAATTTTCGGCCGCCCCCCCCCCCCCCCCGTGTTCTCATTGCATCCCTTTTGCTTTGTAAAACACACATACATTAACTTGTCTTGGTAACCTCTTTTCTTACATCCAATCTCACTACATGCAATAGACACAAAAACACCTCTCTCTCTCTCTAATTGCTATGGCCAGGCAGCAGCATTTGGGAGTTTTGGAGTGCAATTTTGTGTTCTTTTGGTGTTCATTCTCCCTAACAAGAGTTGTTTGCTTCAAGGGCTTGGGGTATACAAGCTTGAGGGGTCCTATTCCTGGATCCTTCGCCGATTTTCAGCATCCTATTTCTACTCTTTCTGTTGACTTTTGAAGGCTGTTGGAAGGTAGTTATGGCAGCCCTTTGTGGCTGTCATATTATGTTGTTTTATGTACACATAGCATGCATATTCACATATAATGATCCTTTGATATATGGGTTTGTTTTATACATTAATATGGTCACCTAATGAACATATTTTTCAGCTTATAAACAAGTTTATAAAGTTGTAATTCCGATGCATTTTCAGAAAGTTTAAGAGGTTAAACTATGATTTTATGTTCTAACAAACCCATCAATGGTATCAGAGCCGGTTATGTGGATAGCATGCTTGTTAGTATCCTTTAAAAATTTGTTTTATGGGATTTTATAACCATTTTAACGTGTTGATGGGATTAACATGCCGACTTTACATATGATGTTTAAAGTCGATCCCATACATCTAGAAGTTGCAAATTGTTGCAACCGTCAATCATTGACCACCTTATTAATTTAAATCGTGAGATAAAGGTCACCTAACCACAATTTAAATGTAATGTTGGGTTCTAGATTTTAATATAAAAAATGATCTTAAAAGGCATTAATTATTAAAAATAGCAATATCAAAAATACTAAAAATAGATCATTGTTAAATTTTGTAGATGGCCACCAATAATGAGAATCATCATAACTCATCACCGTCCATCCAATCATTACGAGCGATCCTCCAAAAGGAACGTCTAAATCATAATAATTTCATTGATTGGTATCGAAACTTGAGAATCGTTCTCAAGCAACAGAGAAGATCATATGTTTTAGACGACCCTATCCTCAATCAACCTACTGAGGATGATGAGGAGGCCTATAACGATTGGCTGAAATACACTGAGGACTCCGTCCAAGTGTCTTGTCTCATGCTAGCGAGCATGACTCCGGATCTCCAAAAGGAGTATGAACATCACGGAGCTTATGACATGATAACCCAGCTGAAGGAAACGTTCCAACAGCAAGCAAGGGTTGAGCGCTTCGAAACGGTTCGAGCACTCCATGCATGTCGTATGGACGACAACCAATCTGTTTCATCTTATGTACTTAAGATGAAAAGTCATATTGACCGCCTCGAGAGGCTTAATTGTCCCGTCTCGAAGGGATTGGCCACGAATTTGATCCTTAATGGCCTTACCAAGAAGTTCGAGACATTCGTGTTGAACTACAACATGAATGCTTGGGACAAAAGCATTGGTGAGCTTCACTAAATGCTTAAAACGGCCGAGTCGGCCATGGGTAAAAGGGTTTTACCCGTTCTCACCATCAATGAAGGTGGGAACAAGAAAAGGCCTTATCCCGCACCTAAGGCAAAGGTTGCCAAGGGTAAGGGACCCGTATGGGGAAAAGGGAAAGGGGTGGCAAGGGTGCCACCCAAACCTCAAGAGAAGAAGCAAAAGGTTGCTACTAATGACCCATGCTTCAAGTGTGGGGAGATTGGACATTGGGCAAGGAATTGTCCTGTCCATCTCCAAGAGTTGAAAGCAAAGAGGGATGTCGGGCAGACCTCGGGTACAATATACATGATTCATATCGATCTGAATGTTACATCTTCTAACACATGGGTATTGGATACCGGATGTGGAACTCATATTTGCAATTTGTTGCAGGGGTTCAAAAGAAGTAGGGACTTCAATCAAGGAGATGTTAGTCTCTTCATGGGCAATGGAACCAAAGTCCAAGTTGAAGCTCGTGGGGACTACATTCTAAAACTTCCAAGTGGCTTGGATGTTATTTTGAAGAATGTTTTTATGCTCCTAGTTTGACTAGGAACATTATTTCTGTATCCCAATTAAGACATTATGATTATGTATTATCTTTTGTTGAAAATGATATTCATGTTTCTTCAAATGATATGTTCTATTTTAAAGCTATTCCCATTAATGGTATTTATGAATTGGTTCATGAAAATGCTTTAAATAGTTCATTGTACCAAACTAACACCAAGAAACTCAAGTTGGATTTGAGTGATACCTATCTTTGGCATTATCGTCTTGGTCATATAAACAAGAAACGTATACAAACACTTCAAAAGAATGGTCTTTTTAAAACAAATTAATGTGATTCATTTGATGTATGTGAATCTTGTTTACAAGGAAAAGTGACTAAGGCACCCTTTAGTTGAACTAACGAAAGGGCAAAAGATTTATTAGGAATCATACATTCGGATGTATGTGGTCCTTTTAGACCAATGACTAGGAATGGTGAAAGATACTTCATTACCTTTACCAACGATTATAGTCGCTATGGGTATGTGTACTTATTAAGGCACAAAGATGAAGCTTTTGAAATGTTTAAAATCTTCAAGAATGAAGTAGAAAATCAACTCAACAAGTCAATTAAAGTTCTCCGCACCGATATAGGAGGTGAATACCTAAATGATGCTTTTCAAGATCATCTTAGGAGTTGTGGGATTGTCTCACAAGTCAGTCCACCTGGAACACCACAACATAATGGTGTATCTGAGAGGAGGAATCGAACCTTATTGGATATGGTTTGATCTATGATGGCTAGAAGCATATTGCCTCTATCATTTTGGGGTTTCGCTTTGCTCTCCGCGGCCTGTATTCTAAATTTGACCCCAACCAAAAAGGTGGAAATGACACCTTTTGAGATATGGCATGGAAGAGTTCCATCCCTATCATACTTAAGGGTCTAGGGTATTGAGGCTTATGTTAAGACTCCCACCCCAAACAAATTGGAAGTCCGATCCACCAAGTGTATCTTTATTGGATATCCTAGAGATTCTATGGGATATTATTTCTATGATCCACTGGAACAAAAGGTGTTTGTTGCCAGAAAGGGTGAGTTCTTAGAAGCAAAGTTCCTTATGGAAGGAACTAGCAGTAGAACAGTGGATCTTGAGTAGGATCAAGAACCACAACCCGATGCACGTTTGGTTGAAACTAGCACTCAACATGAGGATGTTGAGGATGATCAAGCGGTTGATCAATGCATATAAAATGTTCGCAGAAGTGGTAGAACTAGTAATCCACCTGAAAGATACGGATTTTTCATGGATGGATGCTATGTGGTAGATTCAGATGAACCAACCACATACCATGATGCAGTGTCCAATTTGGATTGTGACAAATGGCTTGAGGCCATGAACGTTGAGATGCAATCCATGTATGACAATCAAGTTTGGGAACTTGTTGTACCACCTCTTAATTCCAAGGTAGTTGGAAGTAAGTGGGTTTTCAAGAAGAAAACCGATATGCATGGAAACTTGGATACTTATAAAGCTAGACTTGTAGCAAAGGGTTTCACTCAAACTCAAGGGGTTGACTATGATGAAACCTTCTCACCTGTTGCGATGCTAAAGTCTATAAGGATATTGTTTGTCATAGCTGCTCATTTTGATTATGAGATTTGGCAAATGGATGTCAAAACCGCTTTTCTAAATGGATATCTTGAGGAAGATGTCTATATGGTTCAGCCTAAAGGTTTAGTCGATCAAAAACATCCTAACAAAGTATGCAAGCTAAAGAAATCAATCTATGGATTGAAACAAGCATCGAGAAGTTGGAATCACCGTTTTGATGAAGAAGTAAAGAAATTTGGCTTCGTCAAAAACGCTGATGAGGCTTGTGTGTATTAGAAGGCTAGTGGGAGCACAATAACTTTCCTAGTATTGTATGTTGATGAAATACTACTGTTTGGAAATGACATTCCAACCTTGGAAGGTGTAAAAACCTGGCTTGGAAGTTGTTTTTCCATTAAGGATCTTGGTGAAGCCACCTATATTCTGGGAATAAAGATCTATAGGGATAGATCAAGGCGGTTGATTGGTTTGAATCAAAGTGCATACATTGATAAGATCTTCAAAAGGTTCAAGATGGAGAACTCTAAGAAAGGTACCGTACCTATTCAAAGAGGAACGATATTGAGTACGACCCAATGTCCTAGCTCAAAGGATGAGCAAGATAAAATGAAGGCAATCCCATACGCATTTGCTATTGGATCCATCATGTATGCAATGATATGCACTCGACCGGACGTGTCATGCGCCTTAAGCATGACAAGCCGTTACCAGCAAAATCCTGGAAACAGTCATTGGATGGCTGTTAAGAACATACTTAAGTACCTAAGGAGGACAAGAGATATGTTCCTAATCTATGGATCTGGTGATGAGGAACTCGTTGTAAAAGGTTACACGGATGCGTGTTTCTAAACCGATCGTGATGATTCTCGGTCACAATCGGGATATATTTTCATTTTGAATGGAGGAACGGTCTCTTGGAAGAGCTCCAAACAGGATGTGGTGGCTCTATCAACTACAGAATCAGAATAAGTCGCCGCGTCATTGGTAGCTCAAGAAGCTACATGGTTGAAGAAATTCATTGCCGATCTAGGGGTTGTCCCTTCCATTCAGGACCCCCTTGAGATCTTTTGTGATAACGAGGGTGCGATTGCTCAAATCAAGGAACCTCGTGCTCATCAAAAGACTAGGCACATTGAGCGGAGATTCAACTACATACGAGATGAAGTTGAAAAGGGAAAGATATGTATTCGCAAAGTTCACACGGATCAAAACATTGCGGATCCTGTCACGAAGCTCCTTGAAAAGGCAAAGCATGAAGGTCATACTTGTGCCATGGGACTTCGCTATTCTAGTGATTGGATTTGATCTATAAATTTTGTATTTGGATATGTGGAAATCTTTATTATTTGAATAAAATTATTTGGTTATAATGTTTCAATTAATGTTCCAATTTAGCATGTTTAATCCATGACTAAATTGTTTACTCTAAATGTCCGTAGTCGTTCATACTTGTGGGAACAAGTGTGAGGGTAAGATTATTATGAACTTGGATTGGTTGATATTCATAAGGATGAATATAGAGCAATAGGTTGCTACAAGGTTCATAGACATTTGTGGGATACAAATATTGGACTAACCCGCATCTCAAATTTTACTACATGGAATCTTATTGATTGATCGTAAGTAAATTTGAGTAAAGGCGAATATCATTTGCTATCCTCCGACCTGAGATACATATTGAGTTTTGATATTCACCAAGTATTATACCTTGAGCTAATTCTTGACTGTCCTGAAATAGTGGACAGTACATAAGGGTATGTTCAGGTATGACACGAGGTGTTTGTGAGAAACGTATGTAGTCAAGATGGAATTTGTTCCTCTTATTCATTGAGAGCAAGATGTCTAAGGCCTGATTAAGTTAAATCAACAAGAAATGATCATTCTGTGTCCTTGGATTTAACATGACATCTGTAACAAAAGGATAGATGATTGATTCACCTAAATCATTTCAAGTAGGATACTTGAATGAGATGATGTTATTGAATGGCTATAAGTCATGCGTATTAAGGGTAGTAAACCGTTGTTAGGCGGTATTTACTGCTTGCATCATTCTTCTATGAATCTTAGGCAAGTGGGAGATTGTAGGATTCTATGTGCCCAAGACACGTAAAATATTGATGAGGTTAGTACGTTATGATCCAAGTCGGGTTATACCCAATAATAAGCTTAGCAAACACCAATTAATATTTAATTGATAATATGATCATGCAATTAAATATTTACACCAATTTAGAAAATGGGTTTTCTAAATAAGTTGCATATGAGAGGGAACAACTTATTAGAATATTTTGTCCAATAATATTATTTGAAGTGTTATTTAAATAAGTTAGATAACACCAAATGATAATGAGAAATTATAACTTATAAGTTAAATGGTTAATTGTATAACTTATATAACTTGTACATACAATTAAATGGTTAATTGTTTGTCTAGTTACAAGACCAATTTTAATGTGTGTGTGTGCTTTGTTTAAAGGGGGGAAACCCCTTTTGAATTGGTATTTTCGGCCGCCCCCCTTGTTCTCATTGGATCCCTTTTGCTTTGTAAAACACACATACATTAACTTGTCTTGGTTACCTCTTTTCTCACATCCAATCTCACTACATGCAATAGACACAAAAACACCTCTCTCTCTCTCTCTAATAGCTACAGCCAGGCAGCAGCATTTAGTAGTTTTTGAGTACAATTTTGTGTTGTTTTGGTGTTCATTCTCCCTAAAAAGAGTTGTTTGCTTCAAGGGCTTGGGTATACAAGCTTGAGGGGTCCTATTCTTGGAGCCTTGGCCGATTTTCAGCATCCTATTTCTACTCTTTCTGTCGACTTTTGAAGGCTGCTGGAAGGTAGTTATGGCAGCCCTTTGTGGCTGTCATATTATGTTGTTTTATGTACACATAGCATGCATATTCATATATAATGATCCTTTGATATATGGGTTTGTTTTATACATTAATATGGTCACCTAATGAACATATTTTTCAGCTTATAAACAAGTTTATAAGGTTGTAATTCCGCTGCGTTTTCAGAAAGTTTAAGAGGTTAAACTATGATTTTATGTTCTAACAAACCCATCAATATGTACTTCCAGCACTCTTCTTCTGATCGCTTTGAGCATGAAGTAGTTCTTCCAACTTTCTAGCAATCAGCTTTAAATTTTCAAGTTCAACTTCTCTTGATACATGATCTGCTTTTGTCTTTGTTAGAGACTTAGTGAGTCTTGTAACTTGAGCTTGAAGACTAAATCTTTCTCCATGGAGTTTGTCTACATCCTTCAGAAAAGAATTCATTTTATCTTCAAAGTCTGTATGTTGTATCTTCAATTCTGCATTTGTAGCATTTTCTGTATTTATTGCTTGATTTAGACGCTCAGTGTAATGTTGAAAGTTATTGATTGTTTTGGTTGTACTTGCTTCTGATATTTGGCTTCAACTTCAGCCTTTGTGTTTATTAACTTCACAGAGAGTTCAGTTGATTGAGCATTCAGCTTATGATCTTCTTTAAGCAATTTATCAACTTCTTTCTCTAGTGAACTAGTTTGATTTGTAGAAGTTTATAATTCCTCTACATGTGAATCTCTTTCCTCATTTATCATGTATGATATATTGTTACAATGTTTCTGATATGCCTGAACTTCATCTATGCATGCTGATGATCATAGATTGATCTTTCTGTCTTCAGGAATTTCAAGCAATGGAGGAATGGTTATGTTGTTGATGTTTGTGGCTTTTGCAAGCTCAGTAGTTAACTCTTTAAGCTTGATTTGCTGTTGAACCATTTTGTCTTGCAACTGGTTCATCTCTTGAGTTAAATTGATATTTTGTTGATTTAATGTCTTCGTTTGTGATTGATCATTTCTTGAGATTGTTCCATCTCTGACCTGCATTTTATCAAATCATTAGATAACTTGTTGTTTGAATTTGCAAGATCACATGAATGTAAATGCGTCAGTTCTTTCTCAATGTGACTAATGTACAACTGTATGTTTGTCTTGTCAAACAATGAATTGTTGTTATTGTTTGTTATGCTACTAATGTGTGGCTGTTTGTAGCTTTTGGTTGATTTGCTGCTTTTGTTTGATTGGTTGCAGCCATTGTTTGATTTGCTGCTATTGTTTGGTTGGTTGTGGCTTGGTTTGATTTGTTTGAATTCATGAAACCTTTTTCAACTACAGCAAGAAAGATAGCTCGGTTTCTTGAAACACGAATGCCAATGAATGATGTTCAATTTTCCATTTTGTTTTAAAAAACTGATTTGAAAATTTGTTTTGTGTTTAAATCAAAATCAAATTTAAACTTTAATTGAATCAAAAGAACGTCGAAACTCAATTCAATTAGATCGGCCTAATTAAAGGGTTTAACTTTGATCAATTACAATTTAGTTAAGCCGGACTAAGATTAATCTATCTTAATTTTAAATGTAATACTATTTGGATCTGACCAATTAAAATTTTAAATGATTTTTGTGATTTGATTCATCTATTCTGAAGTATATATATTGATCAACAAAGTCAAAATAAAGTTCTTAATCTTCTGAGAACAACTTATAAGTTTGTCAATATTGAAATCTTCCGAATCCAACAATTCTTCCGAGACCAATTTTCTGAGAAAAATCTTCCAAGAGCAAAAGATATCTTCCTAAGCACAATAAAACTTTCTAAGCAAAAGAAATCGTCCTAAGCAAAAAAATTCTTCCGAAGCAAAAGAAATCTTCTGAAGCAAAAGATATCTTCCAAAGCCAAGGAAATCTTCCGAAGCCAAATAAATCTTCCGAAGCAAAAGATATCTTCCGAAGCCAAGGAAATCTTCTGAAGCAAAAGATATCTTCCGAAGCCAAGGAAATCTTTTATGGACCTAGTGTTCGTTTAATGTCCGCTGTGGAAGTGTTTGATTGTTTCTATGTATGATTTAAGTTATTTACATGTTTGTTGTGGACCTATTTTAACTCGTCCACCGTGGATAGATGTAAGAACAGTCCGCTGTGGACAGATGTAAGAACTATCCGCTGTGGACAGATGTGTATGGACAATGTTCGTTGTTGACCGGTTTTACTTGTCCGCTGTCGACTAAGTATGTGTGGTTAAACTCCAATGTGGGAGTTTGATTTAAGTCCGCTATGGACTTGATGTGTATGTCTATCGTGGACCAGTGTGTATGCTCTTGTTCTAAACTTGTCCACTGTGGACTAAGTTGATGTCTGCTTTTGTCGTGTGTTATGTACACTATAAAACAAGTAAGTGTCAGCTGTAGAAATTAACATATCAGCTATGAAAATTTTGTTCATCAGCTATGGATGATTTGTTCATCAGCTGTGGATGATTTGTTCATCAGTTGTGGATGATTTGTTCATCAACTGTGAAAAGTTTTGTTTATCAGCTGTGGATGATTTGTTCATCAGTTGTGAACACTTAGAAAAATTGAATGTTCGAATGATTGTTGAATGGTTCTTGAATGATTGTATGATGAACAAACGAATCAAAATCTGAATTAAATCATAGATTTGACTGATTTTGATATTTCAAAGCAGTTTGACATTGAAAAAGTCAAACTTCATGTTCTTGAATTAACAAACTTTTGATTCTTGGTTTCTGATGGAATTTGATAAAATCACAGGTTATAATAGCTGTAGATAATTGATTCTAAGCTAAAACAACAATCAATTTCATATAATCATCACTTAAACTCGGATTTAGATGATGAACACATGAAGAACACCAAGAACAATAAAAACCTAGATATGAGAATCAATGTTCAAAAATGGATGATTTGGATGTTGAAAATGATAAACGAATCTTCGATTGTATGTTTCTAAGCTAAAGCCATTATCAAATTTTAGATAAACAATATCCGATTCATGATTTTTGATGATTTTTCCTTAACAACAGTTAACTTTTCTCAAGAACACAAAATTTTCAAAACTCTTTAAATTTAAGAGTTGTGGTTGTTCAATTGTTATGAAACTTTGCAGATGTATTAGTTATCACAAACCAAAGCTATTAGAAGCCTAAATTCGATCAAACAACAACAAAAACAAAATTTCATGTGCATGAGCATTTGAGGACTTGAAGAACAAGTTTGCTTAAATATTCAAATTGATGGCTCAAATGAACTTCAATTGATAAGAAAACTTGCAAATCTTCACGAAATAACAAATCTAAGCTAATCGTAGCTTGATTTCATCAAAGCCAATAACAATTTGTAGATCAAACTTGTGGTTCAAACTTTTGAGAAAAAAATTTTGAAGAACAAGGAGCCAAGGCTCTGATACCAAGTGTGAAAATAGATATACGGATCGAATATTGCAATCATACTGTTGTCGTTTATCGAATCTGTGATGTGAAATCTCACATACCCGTTGATTATTTCAAGTGAAGATCTATATGTAAGTTGAACATGTATGATGATGAACGAATGATTAACAATTCAAGAACATATATTCATATAAATTTCATTCATTCATATGTATGATTTCAAGAGAATTACAAAGGAGTTTGTAAGAAAAACACTTTCTCTCACACACACTCAACCTTGAATTCTCTCTTGAATGTTGGTAATTCCCATTATTTGCTTGGTTCTCTAGATATGGAGTATAAATGACTACACTTAGTCATCTATACTCTTCACAAATATAAGAAAAAAATTACATTTAAGCACAAATGATTACACAAATATAGTTCTAAGTCAAAGAAATTGTAGAGAGCTGATGCGTAAATGCCAGGTGCTGACGTCATTCTGGACGACCGCTGATGTTGACTGTTGACTTTGACCACAGTTGACCAAGTTTGACTTTCTTCAATTTTCTTTGTTTTGATCATATCTTTAACATATTTTCATCGTGTCGGTTTTGGTAATCATCATGAGATTTGGCACTTAGGTTTTGGTAAGTATCATCTTCAAAAAGTCCAACATGTTTTGTGAAACTAAAGAGATTAAAGATCATAAGATGTTAGAATCAAGAGCCAAAAAGCTGTTATACCAATTGAATGACTGGTGAAGGGGGTCAATGCAATACTTTCATAAGGTTGGAGAGACTTAGAACACTTAACGGATCAAATAGAGAATCGGCTTATGGTTGAAACAATGAACACAAGTAAAGAACAGAACAAGAACACACATATATGATTTTTAGGAATGATGTATATTGCTCTCAAGTTGTTTTACAAATGTTACAAAGCTTGGTTCTAATGACTAGTACTTGAGATACTTTATAATATATCTGTTGGATCATGATAAGGCTGGTGCAACCAAAACTACTTCACATAGTCATTTTCTGGTACTACATTCAAAGGCTTCCGAAGCTGAGCAAGAGATCTTCTGAAAGTCTGAAGAACAACAGCTGAAGATATCTACTGAAGGCAAAAGCTGAAGTCAACTGCTGAAGACAACAGCTGAAGCCGACAGCTGAAGACTATCTTCCGAAGACAAAGTCTGAAAGCTTCCGAAGACAAAGTCTGCTGAAAGAGCTGAAGACAAAGTCTGAAAGCTTCCGAAGACAAACTCTGATGAAAGAGCTAAAGACAAAGTCTGAAAGTTTCCGAAGACAAAGTCTGATGAAAGAGCTAAAGACAAAGTCTGCTTCCGAAGACAAAGAAGACTCCAAGCCTCGGAAGAAGCAGTCTTCCGAAGAATAAGTGCCTTCGGAAGAAGTTATACTTCCGAAGCACTTTATCCTTCGGAAGACATTGCTATGTCCAGTAGATATAAGTATGGTCCCTGACAGTCCGCTGCAGACCTCCGATACAGCATGGCATCTTCCTAAAGAGCCATGTTGTTGACCATACTTTATTCTACTGTTCACCTTTTTATGATAGTACATGTTACCAACTTTAGTTGGTGACAAAAGGTAAGTCAGGGACATGTCCTGACTACCAACTCTCAGGCAAAATGTCTGAAAGACCTCACCTAGAGTCTTGTAGTATAGATGTAAGGTTAGAGGTGTCCAGCTGGTATCAAAGTATATCCGGCTGTAGGTAGTATTATATATATCTTCTCCTTGTAACTCTTTAGATAAGCGATTTGAGTCCAAGAGTCTTGTAATCCTTTGAGTTGAGAAGCAATATATAAAAGTACCTTGAAATTTTACTTCCGGTGTTAATTTTTTTTTACTGCTTGTTACTTGTTATATTATGATCAACTCTTCATAGACTGCTTGCTGAGTGTTGTTCACAGTGAGTTGAGAGAAAAACCACCCATATTCGATCCTGCAATTGGTATCAGAGCTCCAGGCTCTTGATTGTGAGATCTTACCATCCAAATCAACCTATTTTTCACTCCTCACTACAAACCACTCACTCAAATGGCTGCTCTCTCCAAGGCTGATATGGAAACCGGTACCATGACCAAGTCCCCACGGATCACCCCTGAAGACTTTGACACATGGTGTATCAGAATGTAAGGCTTCATCAAGTGTCAAGATTCAAGGATGTGGGACTCCATTGTCAATGGTCCTTTCATACCAAGCACCACTTCTGCCACTGGTAATCGCATCAATCCAAAAGATGTTGATGATTACTCAGAAGAAGACAGGAAGAGAATAGAGCTGGATCAAAGGGCTATGACTTCTCTCCAAACTGCTCTCCCCAACTCCGTCTACAGACGCTTCAAGAAGTGCAAAACTGCCAAAGATTTATGGGAAGCACTGAAGCTGATGTATGAAGGATCCAAGGAAACCCAAGAGAACAAGAAGGATCTCTTGAAGCAGCAGTTTGAGAACTTTACTTTCAAGGCTGGTGAGACCTTGACTCAACAATACTTCAGGTATGTTGAGCTAGTAGATACTCTGGAGGATATTGGAGTAGCTCTTGAGAACAGAGACATAGTTAGGAAGTTCATGTCTTCCCTTCCTAAACTATGGGTACATTACTGTGTTGTAATCAAGAGAACTTTGGACCTTAAGACTCTTTCTCTGACAGAGTTGTATGGTATCCTAAGTGCATTCCAGATGGAGATGAACATGCAGAACTCCTCTAGTCACTCCAATAACCAACTGAGTTCAGCCCTTCATGTGGTTGAAAGGGAAATCATGGAACCACAACATCAGTTGCTGTGTTACCCTGACAATTCACACAGCGGACCTTACATTACTTTACCTGAGACTCCAAAGTCTCAAAAGGTTCAACACAACTCCTCTCAGGATAGTTGTGCCTTTGTCTCTGGAAGTGGACACTCTGGTGATTTTCAATACTGCTTTGATGATCTTGAGTGCTTCAGTCCAGATGATGTGGAGTATATGGATATTGTCCAGCAGATGGCTCTTTTAACTTACAGAGCGAAGAAGTTCTTCAAGAGAACTGGAAGGCAATTCCCTCAAAACCCAGTCAACAGCAGGTTTGGGTTTGACAAAAGCAAAGCAAAGTGTTACAACTGCAACCAACTTGGTCACTTTGCTAGGGAATGCAAGGCTCCCAAGAACAACCTGGGAACCCCACAGGCCTCCACACATCCGACTGCTTCAAAGCATGAAGAGAAGTCAACTGAAACAGCTGCTATGGCTCAAGAAGTTGATTGGAGCTTCATGGTACAGGATGTGACTCCTGCTCAAGCACTCATGGCCGGAACAGATGATGATCAGGTATATGAACATCTTTGTACTGCTGCCTGTATTGCTAAAGTTAAACTTTATAAGGATTACATTTCGGAAATCAGATCTGAGGTTGAGTCTTTAAATGTGCTAAAATCTGATTTTAAGAGAGTTGAATCTGACTATCAAAAGAAAATTGAGGAGTTAGAGAAAACTGTGTCTCTTTTAAAACATGAAAAGACTAATTATAAGACTCAAATTAAAGATCTGATATCCAAACTATCTGAGGTTCAAGCCCAGTTGGTCACAGCTGAGGCTCAGGCCAGGAAGCAAGCTATTGCAGAGCAAAGCTTCCAAACTATTCTTGCATCAACCTCTCATTCCAAAATGTTTTATCAAAACAAAGAAGGGTTGGGAACCAATGAAATAGCTCCACCACACTCTTATGAGTCTATTAGACTACCTAGATGTGGTACTGAAGAGCAAGAGGTTCCAACTGCTGACCCTTCTCCATTGGAACTAAAGGATGAGGCAAAAATAGTGGCCACCATATGGGAGAAACAGGAGGATACACTCATCTCCACCTGTGAAGACCAAATCCTAACCACCAAGGAAAGAAGAAGCAGAGCTAAAGCTGCTAGAAGGACTGCCAAGAAGGTTGCAGAGTCCAAGCTTAAGATCGACCCAAAGCAAAAGGGTGTCTTCATTTCTGCCGGATTTCAAGTGGTAGGTACTTCTGACTCAGGAAAGGAGTGTAATACCAGCACTCCTGTCCTACTAAAGGATCAGAAGTTGAAAGGGAAAGTTGCTAATGAAGAGAAGAAACCCAAGAAATAGCAACCTGCAAGTTCCCAAAAGACTAACATTGCCTGCATAATGTGTGGTCTGCACAACCACATGGCTAAAGATTGTTACTACAATCCAGCAAGCACACATTATGCAAATAATGTTAGAAGAGAAGGAGTCAGAGAAGGTTTCTCAGTTGGAACACTTCAAAAGGTCCAAATGATGAAAAAGGGAAAGTTGGTCTCGGAAGCCAAGTTGCTTTCGGAAGAAACTACTTCTTCCGAAGGGAAAATGGCTTCGGAAGCCAAACCTTCTAAAGTTCGGAAGAACAAGAAGGCTCCCTTGAAACCATCTCAGAAGAAGACTACTTTGGAAGAAAAGGTGGTGAAGGCTTCTTACGAAAAGAAAGAAGCTTCGGAAGAAGGCCATGCTGCACAAGCTTCAACAAGCTCATCTTCAAAGATCAACCAAGGGATGGATTGGAAGATCAAGGAAGATGCTGCAGCCCAAACCTCTTCTTCAACAATGACCTCTATTGAACCCCAATGCATATCTTTTGGTTCAATTATGTCACTATCGTTGGAAGAGCCCAAGACCAGCAAGGCTTGGGCTTCCAAACAAAACTAACCATCTCATCTTATGTGCAGGGACGTCCATTTAACAAAAACAACAATGTCTGGATTGTAGATAGTGGATGCTCCAGGCACATGACAGGGAATAGATCTCTCCTTCAACAATTCCAGAACTTTGATGGAGGGCCTGTCCAATTTGGAGGTGAGGCCGGAGGATATATTTCTGGCAGAGGAAGTATATCCAATGGCAGAATAAACATTGACAAAGTTCACTTTGTCAAACAGCTTGAACATAATCTGTTAAGTGTTTCTCAATTCTGTGACCAGAAGCATCAGATGCTCTTCACAGAACATGAGTGCATTATCCTCAAACCAAGGATGACAATTCCTCTGGAATTGGTGCTTCTCAGATCTCCCAGGAAAGGGGATATGTACAAGCTGGATATGAACAATGCTTCTCCTATGGGCGAAGTATCTTGCTTTCCTTCCAAAGCTGATAGTGATGAGTCAACACTATGGCATAAACGCATGTGTCATGTGAATTTTAAAACAATGAATAAATTGGCTAAAAATAACTTGGTACATGGTTTGCCTAAAAAGGAATTTTTCTGTAAAGATAATTGTGTTGCATGCCTGAAAGGGAAACAACACAGATCATCTCATAAATCCAAATGTGTTAACTCTATCACTACTCCATTACACTTATTGCACATGGATCTCTTTGGACCCACAAGTATAATGAGCATTGGAAGGAAATCATACTGCCTTGTGATAGTTGATGATTTTACAAGATTTATATGGGTATTCTTTTTAAGAAGTAAAGATGAAACTGCTGAAACTTTAAAATCTTTTATTCTTAAAATAGAAAATCAAATTGATCACAAGGTTAAGATCATTAGAAGTGATCAAGGGACTGAGTTTAAGAACTTAGTTCTTGACTCATTCTGTGACTCAAAAGGGATTGCCAGACAATACAGTGCTCCCAGAACTCCTCAACAAAACGGTGTTGCTGAGAGGAGGAACAGGACACTTATTGAGGCTGCTAGGACCATGTTAGCTGATTCAAAGCTGCCTCTAACATTCTGGGCAGAGGCAATCAGCACTACATGCTATGTGCAAAACAGGGTTCTTGTAGTTAAGCCCCATGGAAAAACCCCTTATGAGTTATGGAACAAGAGGCCACCGTTCATTGGCTTTCTAAGGTCCTTTGGCTGCAGGTGTACCATACTTAACACAAAGGACAACTTAGCAAAGTTTGCTGAGAAGTCAGATGATGCTATCTTTATTGGATACTCTTCTAGCTCTAAAGCTTATAGAGTATACAATATCAAGAATTAACAATTTGAGGAATCATCCAATATAGTTGTTAATGAGCACACTCCTTGTGTTATGGGGAATGGACCTGAGTATATCTTTGATTTAGAATTATTTCCAAACTATTCTAAACCATGTTGTGAGAATGTTTCAGCTGGAACAGGTGCTCAAGAGAATGCTGATGCTGATGCTGATGCAAGTCAACTGTTTGAGCTTCCCAGACCTCTTCCAAATTCTCCAAGAGCTGAAAGGCAACAAGCTTCAACCATTCACAGATCTGATAGTGTAACTATCTCTAGGAATAATGAAGCTTCAACAAGTGAATCACTTGATCAACCTCAAAGTTCTTCAGGTGATCCATTACAACACCAGGTTGAGGGAAGTAGTATTCTGAAGGAACAGGCAACTGTTAATCCTACTTCACAACCAACCATTGATGATGTTTCTCAATCATTCAATCAGTCCTCATTGAATGACTTTGAAACAGCAGTTGGATAGAGTGGTCCAGTTCCTGATCAGAATATGTCTAACCTAGACTTATCTCTGCAACTGGAAGTGATTCCTCGTCCTAGGATTCACAACACTCATCCAACTGAGAACATCATAGGGAATGTCTCTGAGGGTGTGAGAACAAGAGGACAAATTCATCATGGGAATGTCTGCTTGTACTCATGCTTCTTGTCTCAGATGGAACCAAAGAAGGTAGAAGATGCCTTAAAGGATAGTAGTTGGGTTGAATTGATGTCGGAGGAGCTGCTTCAATTCAGAAGACAAAAGGTCTGGAATCTATGCCCACTACCATCTGGTCAAGTACCCATAGGCACTAAATGGGTGTTCAGGAACAAGGAAGATGATAGAGGCTTGATTATCAAGAATAAGGCAAGACTAGTAGTTCAAGGATACACCCAGGAGGAAGGAATCGATTATACTGATGTCTTTGCACCTGTTGCAAGACTTGGGCAGTTAGGATCTTCCTTGCTTATGTTGCATCCAAGAACTTCACAGTCTACCAACTTGATGTCAAGTGTGCTTTTCTATATGGGGATATAGATAGGGAAATCTATGTATGTCAACTCCAGGATTTGAAGACCCACAATACCCTAACTACGTGTGCAAACTGGATAAAGCTCTATATGGGCTGCACCAAGCACCTAGGCTGTGGTATGAGACCTTGTCTCAGTTTCTCCTGAAGAATGGATACACTAGAGGTACCATCGACAAGACTCTTTTTTTAGAAAGAGTGGAGAAGACATTTTGCTTGTACAAGTCTACGTCGATGACATCATATTTGGTTCTTCAAACGACCAAATGTGCAAGGACTTTGAAAGCATAATGAAGCAGAAGTTTGAGATGAGTTCCATGGGAAAAATGGACTTTTTCCTTGGAATTCAGGTAAAACAGATGAAGGAAGGGTTCTTCATCAGTCAATCTAAGTATGTCTCAGACATCTTATATAGATTTGAAATGAAGGATTGTAAACCAGCCAAGACACCCATACCCAGAAACCATAATCTTTGCCCTGACCTTGAGGGGGAGGATACTGATCAACATCAGTATAGAGCAATCATTGGTTCTCTGATGTATCTCACTGCTAGTAGACCAGATATCATGTTTGCCACATGCATTTGTGCAAGATATCAGGCTGCTCCAAAGGTGTCTCACCTAGCTGCTGCAAAGAGAATCCTTAGATACCTCAAAGGAGCACCTAAACTAGGTCTCTGGTATCCAAGAAATAGTGATTTTAATCTCTATGGATACTCTGATAGTGACTATGGTGGCTGCAATATTGACAAGAAATCAACATCAGGAGGATGTCAATTTCTTGGTGGAAGGATTATCTCATGGCAATGCAAGAAACAATCCTGTGTCTCTACATCAACTGCTGAAGCTGAATACATTGCTGCTGCTAGCTGCTGTGCTCAACTTCTATGGATTCAAAATCAGATGTTAGACTATGGATTCAACTTCATGACTACTCCTATCCATATGGACAACAACAGTGCTATCTCCATTACTGAGAATCCGGTGAAGCACTCCAAGACAAAGCATATTGATATCAGATATCATTTCATTAGAGATATTCATGAGAAACAGCTGATAAAGTTAATCAAAGTTTACTCAAATGAACAATATGCTGATTTGTTCACAAAGGCATTTGATGAACAAAGATTTAAGTATCTCATATCAGCAATTGGTATGATAAACATTGAATAACTACCTCTTTTGAAAACCTTTTTAATATGTAAAGTCTTGTGCCAATACAATTTAAGCCCTGTTACAAAAGATCTTTAAATTATTCCAAGTGTAAATTCCTTCCGAAGAGGAATTAACTCTCGGAAAATATTCTTGAATATCTTCCAAAGCCAAATTCCTCAATGGAAATTTCTTCTCGGAAGAGTTTTTGGTCTCGGAAGAAGCGATTGACCTTACATCAGATCTACTTCCGAAACTTATACAACTCTCCATTTGGAAAGACAACCTTACCTTCGGAAGCAATACTTTGCTTCGGAAGATAAAGTGCCTTCAAAGGACAATTTTACCTTTGGAAGCAATATCGTGCTTCGGAAGAGAAATTGCCTTCGGAAGAAAGTTACCTTCGGAAATGTTTTACCCTTGGAAGTAAAGGTTTTTATATGTAACGGATATCTTTTGGGCCCCACTCTGTAAAAAGTAAAGATTTTGTCTATGATGGTCAGATTATTTAAAATTATCCTTGCCGCCACTATCATCTCTCCGCCGTAAACCACCATACCACCCACAGTAACCCCAAACAGTTACCCTATTACCGCCACTACCACAATTCAACCCCTTTTAAATAATCTTGACTGATCAATTTCATCTTCTTTTACCACTTTACAGCCCTAACTATTCCCTTCACTGTCAAACCTTCAATTTCACCCAAATTTCAAGCTTACCTTTTCTTCAATGGCGCTAAACCCTCAGCACAACCAAGTCGCATTACTTGATTCGTCAAGGGATGTCGACTTCACCCAAATCATCACCTTTCTTACCGAATCCACATACCTCACTGCACTAACTGTTAACCCAACCGTATACTCCAACCATATGTCCGAATTCTGGAGCAACGGTCAAACTGCAGTTCTAAATGGGGTTCGAGTCCCGAGAACCTGCATTTGTGGCCAGGAGTTGGTCATCACTGAACAGCTCATCAGGGAGCATCTCGAGCTCCATGATGATGGGGCTCCTACTGAGTTCCCCAAAGAAGACTTGGAAGGCACCTATATCCTCATGGGATATAGAGGAGATGTCAGCAGATCAACCGTGTACAAGTTTAATTTCTCTTACCATTGGAAGTTCCTGCTGCATATTATCCTGCATTGCCTCTCCAACAAATCAGGGGGTTAGGATCAAATCCCATATGAACTAGGATGCCTAGTTCATGGGTTGGTGAGAGGTCTTTGCTTCAACTACTCACGATTTGTGTTGACCAACCTTATCAGCATTCTGAGCAGGGATACATTCTTCATGTACCCCAGATTTATTCAACACTTAATCAACTGTGAGCTGGAACCAAGCAAGCTTGTCTGCGCAGCTGCTCTTACTGTTCCACAAGTGAGACCTACCATCTTCAAGATACTGATGAAGATGTCCGCCAACTTCACTGGAAGGTACACTCCACTACCTCCAGAGATGACTGAGCGCATAGCTGCTGGTGACATCCCTGTTATCCCCACAGGTGATGAACCCACACCAGCAACATCCACCACAATGCCAAAACCTTCTTTACCCATCAAAGCTACATACCAGAGACGTCCAAAACGAACCCTTGTTTAATCTACTCTGATTGAACAAGCTCCTCCTGTTCACACCTAAAGGGATAGAGTGGAATCATGGGCTCCCACTCAGTCCGAGGTCACACCATCCTTCACAATTGACCTTAATGTGGGTTTTGAGCCTCCTCAGTCTCAAACCCTTGAGCCCGAACCCCAAGCCTTAAGCCCACAGGGTGAGACTCTACACTCCCCTGTGTAGCCTTCTAGGGACAGCCCCACCATAGGCTCAATGCCTGTAGACATTGATCTAGGTCCCGGGTCAGTAGGACTAACCACCCTCTCTTTCACTGACCTTTTACTCCGCACTGATGAAGAGATTACATCTCTCCATGGCCATGAAGTTGATCTACAACACCCTCTAAAAGATCAACAAAGCCAAGAGGGATCCCTTGTCTCCAGCCCCCATCAGAAGCCAATTACTGAGGTGAGTCCCACTGATGTGGAGGGGACTCATATAGGCTCAGCTGCCACTACTCAGAGTCTCTCATTGAGCTCTCAGGAAACTTTGCCCATTGACATCTCTGAAAGAGATGACTCTGAGCAAAGGAAACCAGGGTGCCAAGAAGCCACATCTGGTGGTGAGACTGAGCATACTAGGTATGTTATCTCATCTCCCCGTGATTCTTCTCATGAAGATGAGGGAAGTATGCAACTAACACTTCAGTACTTGCTTTCTAAGGTCTCCAACCTGGAATCACAGGTGAGAATCTTAGAATCAAGGACTGTCACTCAGCAACTTGAGATTAACAACCTCAAGGCTAAACTAGCTGAGAAACAGACGGAGAGGTCTGTTAGGCATGTACCTATTCAGGTCTCAATGACTTCTTCCTCTAGCTCATCTAGCTTTCAAGATGATGCTACCAAAAAGGGGGAGAAACTTCAGAGACAAACACTTGAGGAACCACAGACCCAATCCATTATTTCCCAACTCATCACACTACATGAGTCATCTCAATCCTTTCTAGAGATTGGCTCAAAGATGCTTCAAGATCTCTACAGACTTTTCACAAAGTTTGTATTGAGATCATCCCTAGAACAGCCCAGCCCCGACAACACACTTATATACTTTGGGGCTGAGGAGCTTCAAAGACTGACTGCACCTTCTACCACTGTGGAAGAAGTTGGTCAACCTAAGGTCCACATAGAACCTGAGATTAGCTTCGAAGGGGAAATGGGGACTGATGGCCCAGAACTGAAACAGTTGGGACAGAACCTGCAGCAGTCTCATCTTCCGAAGCTCAAGCTGAAGCTTCCGAAGCTTACATGGAAGCCTCAGAAGAACAAGAAAGTCTTCCGAGGCCGAAATAGAAGCTGCGGAAGGCTTATTTCAGATGTCCGAGGAACTGACCATCACAGATGTTATTGCTGAAATAGCATCTGAGGTGAGCAGGAGGACATTTCTGACATTCCTCCAACCCAAACACTAGCTTAACTTCTCTCTCAATCACAACCCTCCATCCAAGAACCACCACAGTCAAGCACCGCCAAAGACAAAGGAAAAAGAAAATTGACTGCGGAAGAGCTTCAGGAGGAGGAGAGCATTAAGAAGCTCCAAAGAAAGGTAGGTTTCCTACTGAAAAGCTGCTAGCTGCTAGTTCTAAGGTAGCTGCAGCCAATCAGGAAGAAATCAACCAAAGGAGAAGAACAGCACTCGTTGACCAGCTCATCAGTCTAGGAGCTGCCAATGAGGAGATACTCCTGCTACCACTAGAGGAGTTGGTGACTTTGGAGAGGTCAACCAGGCTAAAACAAGAAGAAGAAGCCAGGTTGGCCTTGGAGAGAGAAGAAGAAGAGCGAAGGGAGGCAGCCCTGAAGCTGAGAGAGGATAGGATCAAGTTCCTACTCTCAAGAGGCTTCAGTCTTCCTGAATTGTCTCCACATGACGATGACATGATCCTGCTGCTCCATAACAAAGAGCAGGATCAAATGGAGAAGGAAAGGAAGAAGGCTGCTAGGGAGAAGATGAGGGAAAAGAAGAGGAAGGAAGAAGAGAAGGGGGTCACTGCCACCAAGAAGTCCAATGACAAAGCCTGGATGAAAGACTATCTCCGGGCTCATGGCTTCTATGGTAGGCAGGTGGGACCTATGTCCGAAAGGACACTCCAACGGATAGTCAGTGAAATCAAAGCTGACATCCGTCTGGGGAAGAGAAGGGAGATGTACATAAGGGTACAGGGAACGGTCTCAACCCCAGCCACTCAACCACAGCCACAACCCACACCAGAACCAACCCCTTTTCCCATCAAAACCGAACCCACTGATGAAACCTTCACCCCTCAACCCACAACTCTACCCAAACTTACCACATCAACTCAACCACCCAAACTACCCATCCTAAAACCCAAGACACAACCCAAAACCACTAAACCTAAGCCTACCCAACAAAAACCAAGACTATCCCCTCAGCCTCCTCAACATCTCTCCCTTGAGAAAATAAAGGAGTTCAAGACAAGGCTCATCAACTGCATCACTTTGAGCACCATCTCCTGTGAGGGAGAGCTTATCAACATCACCTATGTTGATAACTCTTCAAGCTCCCTCACCCTAGGCCAATTTCTTGAGTTGCCTAGAGACACTTTGGGCCAGGCTGCAAGACTTCTTGGTCTCAACTCCGATACCCTCAATGCTGAGGAGAAGAGACTAAGAAGGAGACTGGTGATTCTACTGGATACAAGGAAAGAGGACAGGATTTCTAGTCAATCTCCTGGACCTAGGAATGCTATAATCCAGTGGAGGTTCGATGAACCTTCTCACAACTTTGTTGTGGAAAGGGAGAATGGTGAAACCAACAGGCTCAATGCCACTTCTCTCCTGCATCTCAGCAGATTTGATCTTGCTGAGCTTGCTGAGAAGCCATTCTCCAATCCCTCCAACTCTGAGACTGCTGCACACATCAGAAATCATATCAGCGGTCTCCACTTGGCTGAACAAAGTAGAAGAGCCAAGATTGCAGAAGAGTTGAAGCTGAAAAGAGTGGAAGACAAGGAAAGACCAACCACCAAAGGCACGGCCTTTCTACAGATGGTGGAAGGTCCTGAATTGGAACCAATAGTTAGATGGGAATATGACTATAGTTCCCATCAACTAACTCTCTTCAGAGGGCCACAACAAAGGGTACATATAATCCAAGGAGACAGAGTGGAGGTTTTGTCTACCAAGGATCTGTACAAGATTCTCAGCACCACATCAGAAAAGAATGAAGACACTGATAAACACCTACTTTCCATAGTGCTGAGAACTTTGAGAAGAAGAGGGAAGTGAAGTTTTGGTAGCATCAGCCTAGGGGGAGTTTGTTGGATCATGATAAGGCTGGTGCAACCAAAACTACTTCACATAGTCATTTTCTGGTACTACATTCAAAGGCTTCCGAAGCTGAGCAAGAGATCTTCCGAAAGTCTGAAGAACAATAGCTGAAGATATCTACTGAAGGCAAAAGCTGAAGTCAACTGCTCAAGACAACAGCTAAAGCCAACAGCTGAAGACTATCTTCTGAAGACAAAGTCTGAAAGCTTCCGAAGACAAAGTCTGCTGAAAGAGCTGAAGACAAAGTCTGAAAGCTTCCGAAGACAAAGTCTGATGAAAGAGCTGAAGACAAAGTCTGAAAGCTTCCGAAGACAAAGTCTGATGAAAGAGCTGAAGACAAAGTCTGCTTCTGAAGACAAAGAAGACTCCAAGCCTCGGAAGAAGCAGTCTTCCGAAGAATAAGTGCCTTCGGAAGAAGTTATACTTCCGAAGCACTTTATCCTTCGGAAGACATTGCTATGTCCAGTAGATATAAGTATGGTCCCTGACAGTCCGCTGCAGACCTCTGATACAGCATGGCATCTTCCTAAAGAGCCATGTTGTTGACCATACTTTATTCTACTATTCACCTTTTTATGATAGTACATGTTACCAACTTTAGTTGGTGACAAAACGTAAGTCAGGGACATGTCCTGACTACCAACTCTTAGGCAAAATGTATGAAAGACCTCACCTAGAGTCTTGTAGTATAGATGTAAGGTTAGAGGTGTCTAGCTGGTATCAAAGTATATCCGGCTGTAGGTAGTATTATGTATATCTTCTCCTTGTAACTCTTTAGATAAGCGATTTGAGTCCAAGAGTCTTGTAATCCTTTGAGTTGAGAAGCACTATATAAAAGTACCTTGAAAATTTACTTCCTGTGTTAATTTTTTTTACTGCTTGTTACTTGTTATATTGTGATCAACTCTTCATATACTGCTTGCTGAGTGTTGTTCGCAGTGAGTTGAGAGAAAAACTGCCCATATTCGATCCTGTAATATCCTACAGCCGAACATACTTTGAAGGCCAGTTGGAAACACTAATCTACACAACAAGATCAATGTAAAGTGAAAAGGCAGATTGTGTTTTGACTAGTGACTATGACATGCCATAGCTCACATCCTTATCTATTACGAAAAGGATAAAGGTACAAAGGTAGAAAGTTACAAACTCTAAGACCTTAATCTACAATTAATAAAAGTATGGAATTTTCACCAACTTATATAAGTTGTTGAGTTTTCAGAGATGGTTGTGGTTAAGCTTTTTTCAAAAGTAAGTTAAAGAAAGCATGTCTTCTCTATCTTCAGAAGAAATCATTCTCTTGGCTTCGGAAGACTTTATATTTGATGCTTTGGAAGACTTAATCTTTGGCTTCAGAAGATTTGATACTTGGTGTACTTCATTGAGTTGTGTCAAATCTTCCGAAGTAACTTTTCTTATATTTCAAATGTGCATGCTGAGAGCTCTTTGATTGCATCAGCCTCTAACTATAGCTCTTACACATACAAAATATACATAAATTCATATATATATATATATATATATATATATATATATATATATATCACACAATATCAAACATACACAACAACCTTTGGCTGCTATGCTTGTTCTCGGGCATAGCACACACACACTCACAATCACACCACGAACACACATACATATTGTGACTTTAAAACCGGCTCAGTCGAACACATTGTACAACCCTAAACAAGAACTGAAACATGTTCTCAAGAAACCAAAGGAATTCATGTTTATATGGTGTAGAGAATTGATCAAGAAAGTGTTGTGTATGGATACCACGACATATTGGAACTGGAATCCTATATCCAGCAGTAAACACAATATTTCATGCATGGTTTGAAACGACTACTGTTGATTGGTAGTTCAAGAGATGGCGTTTACCTAAGTTATTAGGAGACGAAAAAAAGACGGTGATCGGTGGATCGTCGGATCACGCTTGGCGAAAATGGTGATGGGAAAAGTTTGATAGAAAAATGATGAAACTTGGTGTATGAACGATTACCTAAAGCAATAAAGTATTGTTGCATCTAATGTTTGTGGCGTTGGGAAGCCTAGACAGCATGGTTTTTGCACAATAATATTGCGCATATATAAAAGTGTATAATATTAATACAAAAATAATATTTATATATTTAGGGTTTATCACGACTATTTATCGATCAGATTAAAGTGTATGTAAAGGAATTCAGCTGATATGGTCACTTATTGAGGTAATTAAATAATAATTGAATTTAGGTTAATAATAGACCTAAAAATTGATGGATGTCACATGAATACAGTAACATGAGCATCGTAAACAACCTTAAAAGGAGGTTGGATGAGAAGAAAGAAAAGTGGGTAGAAGGGATACCTTTCATTCTCTCGACAGATAGGATGACCATAAAGAATGCAACGTGGCAAACACCATTTTTTTGGTGTTTAGTACAAAGGTAGTAATCTTTACATAGATGGCTATCTCTATTGCTAGATCCAACCTCTAGACACCCAAAACTAATATTCTGGCTCTTGTAAAGGCTCTTGATACTATCGATGAAATCAAGGATCATACCACAATCCTGATTGCGACATATTAACAAAGAATAATGAGTTTCTACAACAAGAATCTAAGAACTAGAAGATTCTAAGTTGGTGACATGGTACTTAGGAAAACCTACCATCAACCCTAATGAGATTGATGGTTTAGTAGCTAACAGCCTCACTATTATTGGCTATATATTAATCCTATAAATATTTTCAATGGTGTAACATGGGCATGTTATATACTAAGTGAGACTCAAACATTTAATAATAACATGTTAACATGAGGTTCTTGACATAAACATGTCATATTGGGTATGGCCTATAAATATAAACAAAAGTTTTTGGCTTAGCCTAAGTATTTAGTGTCTATAGAATACCTAATGAAATCAATATAATGGGGACATCAATATGGATCTTGAAGTTCATTCATTCCAATATAGTTAAGTTACTTCAAATCAAAACATGTGCTCAAAGCTATTAAAAGATTATCGTTGTCTTAATATGAACTAGTGTTTGGTATGTCTATCTATTTTTAATTATAATATTTAAGAAATCTTACTTTTCTTTTAGATGAATCCTAAGTATATGAATAATTTATAAGAAATTAAAATTATGTTCTATAAAACTCATTACTTAATCAAGCTTTTTTCAAAAAGAATATAACTTTTTATAAAAAATCCATTAATTGAGGATCAAATATCCTACGAGGATATAAAAACCTATTTTCCTAAATATTTTGATACCCATGAATTCTCATTATGGGTTTTAACTAAACAAATAATAAGTCATAATGCAAGCATCAAATTTAAACGTATGGAAATTAAAAAACATGCCAAGGGAGCCTAATAGGTGGGACTTTTCTTCATGCTCAACTAATGGGACTTCTGTTCATGCCCAAAACATGGACCTTCCAATGGTATATTATTAAACTAATCAACCAAATAGTTTAGTAACCGAAAAACTAACATTCAAAGGATCAGGCCTTTGCATCATCACCTTCATCGCCCTTTACAACCTCTTCTCCAGCCTTCTCAATCTCCTCTCCCTGCGTGGCTGTACTTTACTCATCACAATCACTTTGCCCTAAAACCAAATAAGGCCTTCCACCATCCTTGGAGATCCTAAGAAGATATGTCGAAGCTCTATCAGTAGCTTGTTTAGCTATTTGGATCCTATCTTGGAGAACAATCATGGCAGTAGACTTCTTGGCTTCATGGAGGATTCCTTCTAAACCTTGGGCATTACCAGTTTTAATATGCTCCACATCCTGCTTCAAACAAGCAAGCTCCTTAGCCTTCTTCTCTATTACTTTGCTCTTGACATCCATTATCTTTTTGAGATCCTCAATGATCTCTTTAACTTTCTCGGCCCTCTTCGTAGCCTCAGCTTAACAACTACTAGTATGAAAGGATCTCAGACATTGTTTGATCAATTAGATTAGGATTTGCAGCGGAATAGTATAAGAATTAGACAAATTCAAGCAAGAACACAAATGATAAATCAATGGAACAGTATGGTTATAGAGAGAAAAAGATATTTCTGCAAAAAGGAATATTTCAGTCAACACACGCTTCGGCATCTACAAAGTTAGGTCATCCTCCCTTTTATAAGAGAGGTGACGTCAGCTGATGTCACATGATAGTGACAACTAACCGTTATTACAACAACTACCAAAAGATAACTAAACTACTAAAGATGTCTTACAATAGCTGACATCTTCTTATAAAAGCTAAGTGTAAACTAACATAACTACTGAAACTACAACTACTGAACTACGACATCTGAAGAACAGGCTCTTCAGACATTTTACAACAAGTAAACTACTGAAAGAAACTACTGAAAAAGAAAACCATCATAACAACTGAAGAGTACTACTTCAGCTGTTGTGACAACCTCTGAAGTCTTCAGTACTTGAACTTCAGCTAATGTCTTCAGCACTTGAACTTCAGCTGATGTCTTCAGTACTTGAACTTCAGCTGATGTCTTTAGTACTTGAACTTCAACTGATGTCTTCAGTTGTTGTCATCAGTTGAGGAAGCCTTCAGCAGTTGTTGTGATGTTTGTGGGACTTAAAGGTTTTTCTGATCAGCCTCATTGGTTCTTTTGGTCCAACAAAGTCCCCCTGAACCAATGCAGCCAAAACCTTTAACTTTATTGATGTCCCACTTATTAGGTAGAAAAGTGTTGTCTTTTTCTTCTAGATCAGCTCCGAAATGACCAAAATTAGCACAGGCCAGGGAAGAGGTTTCAAAGATCTGATTGGCAAAGGATGGATGTTAACTCTTTCTTGGGGAACTGGACACAGAGCTGTTACCCCATCCATTAAACCTACTTCCCAACTTTGAGTCTGTAAGACTCTCTCACATAAGCCTCAAGTAATACTAGTTGGTCCTCCTTGGTAAGGTCTTCGAATTCTCCCTCAAAAAATGATTCAGGCCCATAAAACTCAGACAGGTTTTGACCTGTTTCCCATTTCTTAACTCAATAGTTGTGAGTTCTCTATAAGCAAATTCATCAGGGTGATTACCCTCTAGCAGCAACTGGAGTTCATGTTGTCTGACTTCCTCAAGCCTCTTCTATACTAACCCCTTTTTCACCATTTTGTTCTCCAACAACTTTTATGGGGGAAGATTAGCTTTATAGGCTTTCTTGAAGTCTTCTAGGATCTCCTAGGGTGAGACTACAATGGCCAGCATGATCACTGCATCTACGATCTTTTTCACTTGGCCATTGTATCTGTGTGGAATGTTTTTCTTGTGAATCCTATGACTCACCCTGGGATCAGGCCAAAACCTTATTCTCTCCTACTGATATTGAAAAGTCTATTTGAGAGTATATAACCTCTGAGCATGTTTTCTCATGGCTATAATCGATGAAGTTTGAGTATACACTATGTCAACCATTCTCAACACCTCCTCATCATGTAGTCTGTGCTATTGCTCTTCTTCAATTTTGACCTTCACTGTTTCCATTTGAATGGCAGGAGTGATTGTTGATGGTTGACTTTTGGCCTTAGGCAATGTAATGATAGCTGAAATAGGCAGCCTGTCCTCATCCTCATCATCATCTTCTTCTTCTTCTTCAAGCCTCAACACCCTTCTCTTCCTCTTTTGGGGTGCATCATCGGCTATTGGTTTCTTGGGAAAGGGAGTTGGTTTTGTGGGTTTTGATGTGGGTTGTTTTGGTGTGGGAGATTGGACAGGTTGTTCTAGCATTTTTGTTAGAGAAGCTTTGGTTTGCTTGGCTAGATCAGTCCTGCTCCCAGCACCCGCTTCATTTAGGGCTTCTATGATCATCCCTTTAGTGAATACCTCAGACGAACAGATCTTGTTGGTTATTTCCAAGATACTGTCCCTAGACCATGATTTGACCTCAAGGACTGATCTCCCCAGATATTTTGAAATGAATGTTGCCATAGTTTCAAGTCTCTCCTTCTCTTTTTCACTATAGCAAGACCATCAGTGTTCAATCTCCTGAATCTCCAACCTCCTGATCTCAGAATCAAGCTTTGCTGTATTAAAGCCTTGCCTAAACAGTTGATCAATGATTTTATCCATTGACCTGCTGTGTTGGTCATCAGCTTTCTTGATCATATCATCTAGATTCTTCTCAGCAGGAGCTTTCTCACTTTCATCACCCTTCTTTTTCTTATAAGTGACATGAAAGTCCTTCTCTTTCTTAGTCTCCTTCTCCATCTCCTTCTCCTTCTCCACCTCTTTCTCCACCTCTTTCTCTTTCTCTTTCTCTTTCACCTCTTCAACTCTCTTTCTTTTAATGACTTTCAGTGACTCCCCCTTTTTGGTTGCATTAGTTGCAAGGGTTTGAATGTCAGAAAGTTTCTTTGACACATCATCATCAATCAGGGATTTGATGTTTGAGGAAAGCCTCTCATCAAGGGTGTGATTCATAATATCATTGATGATAGGAGTGATGAGAGGCAGGGATGTTTTAAAGATAGCAAACATTTTCTCAGAGGGGTTCTGTCCCTGAGAAATGGTGCCAGAAGCAGAGGCTGGTGGCTGAGTATTTGGGAGTGGCTCTGTGTGTGGGAGACCTTTAGAAGAAGGTTCCATCTGTGGGTGAATGTTGGCAGATGGACTTGATTCTTGAGAGAATTTGGCAAGTAGTTCTTTTAATCTACTTACCTCATCCTCAAGAATTGTGTTTTGGGCTAACACATCATAAAAGAAGCCCAGGTCATCATCAGTGTTAGCTGAATCACCTGACCTCCAGATTATATCAGGATGAACATGTACTGAGTGTGGATCAGTATGCACATGTGCCCCTTTGTCTTGGAACTGGGGACTTCCTGCCTCAGGATGAAATCCTTCATCAGCAATTGCCTCTGGTGAGGACTTAGATATGTTACCAACTTCACCATGTTCATGTACTGAAGTAGGAGAAATGGCAGGCTTACCAGATATTCTGATCTCCTCTTCCATACAGGGAGATAGAACATTGTAATCCCTGTGCTGTGGGCTCTCAGCAACACTTGGATCCTCCCTCTCAGTGGTTGAGGTTTGCCCAGTTGTAATAGTATAAAACTCTGTAAAATTCCCAGAAACAAAACCAAGATCTCAATCTCAAGAATGCGGAATGTAATTGAGATTAGAAGAAGAGAAACAATGAATCAAAACGCTTTCAATTGATAATCAAACTGATTACAATCTTATGCAAAGTGCACAGAATGATGACAAAGTGAAATTAAACAGACTGAAATGGAAACTGAGAAAACTTAGCCACAAAAGCAAAAATTACAAATTTATACTAAAACAGAAAGTTCTCGCGTGAGATAAGCTTTTCGCGCGAAGCAGCCTTTCGTGCGAGTTCAGCTTCTCGCTTGACTTCATCTTTCGCTTGGCATCTTCATTTTCGGTGTTCATTATTTTGCCGAGCCTTATGTAGTCTTCTACAATCTCCCCCTAGGCTCGGTGAAACACCCTTAGTCAAAATGAACATTTGCTTTCGTGTATGTGCCAGAATCGGCATACCACTTATTCCTTAGGATTCGATCAGTCATCCAAACATATTGTCAAGACAAAAAGTAAACAGACTCGTCGGCTGTGATAGGACAGTGTAGCAACTTATTCAAGTCGTCTTTGCCAAACTTTATTAAGTCAGTTGGATCGATGATTCTGTATGATCTATCAATACATTTGATCACAGCCTGACCTGAATCCTTTTCACAACTCCAAGAGATAAATTGCTTCAAAGAATTTGGAGGAACTGGAGCATGAACTGGAACTTTCTTTATGTATTTTGGATGTTGATAGACTCTGATTTTCATTGGAGCTTTGGTATTTTCATCAATCTGGAAGAGTCATCAATCACCTTTGACTTTGCAGTTATGAAGTCTTTGAAATTAGTTCTCATTTCTCTTCTAATCTTTGACCTCATCAGTTCAGCCTCTCCATGGTTGCTTTCATTGAAGAATGGAGTTTTACCCATTGCGTATAAGTCAGCAGCTCGTAAAGTGTGAAAATCTTGAGTGCTTTTCAGATAGTCTATCTCTCCATTTCTTCTTTTTATTACGTAAATCTTCTTCTCACCATCATAAGCCCAGCTTATCACATGTGACATCTCACCATATTTGTCTTTTGGCTTAGATGCAAATAGGAAATGAGTCTATTTGGGTGGTGGTGGTGCTTTGTACTGCAATCCTCCTCTGGTATATAAAGCAATCTGTCCAGTAGAATCCTTTGAAATTGTATCAGAAGGAGTTGGATCACTTACAGATTCAGTAGGAATTTCTCCTTCTTTCAGATCAATATCTTTGAATAAGTCTTGTAAGTTGTTCCCAAAAATATCAGTATACTCATTTTGCTCTTCTACATCATCAAATAACCCAAACTCTTCTTCTGTAGCTTCAGTTGAAGTAGATAGCTTGAATGAGTACAACTCTTTATCATATAAATCTTCAAAGTTAGGATCCAATGGTTCATATCCTTCTGGATTACTAGCATTTGGTCCTGAGACATTTTCAGTGCTAGTATCACCAGTTGGATTAGAAGAGCATCCTCCAACATCACCATTAGCATCATTTCCACCATTATTTCCACCATTATCTCCACCATCATCATCACCATTGTTATCATCATCCTCTTCATCATTATCAGAATCTTCATCACCATCAGAGTCACCATAATCAAGCAAATTCTCATCATCTTCTTCATTAACAACAGGAAGAGGCATCATATGTTCTGGTTCAACGAAAGCTGTAGATGTAAAGGCTTCAGTGATAGGTACTTCAGATGTAATTGGAACATCTTCAGTGGTACTAACACTTGGTTGTTCTTCAGTAGCTTGAGCTTCGTTGACCTTTTCAACTTCTTGAACGTCTTCTGCAGGAGACGGACTTGGGGAACGCCTGCTCGTCTCACCAATCACTGTTGTAGACCGTACAACATGTGGTTGATGGAAATAAGTTTGAGAGATAAACTCTCTCAGCTCATTGAGCTGTCTCTCTAAACCAGAAGAGTAATCAAATATATTCTTCATTTGTTGCTCCAAAGAAGCTATCCTTGTATCCTTAATTGCAGAATCAAGATGAATCATGGTAATCATCTTAGTCTTTTCTTCATTTTCTTTTCTCAACTCAGCAATCAGTTTGACATTTTCAAAGCTTTCTTTCTCCAACTTCTCGACCCTTTCTTCTAAAGTTATAGAATTGGAACACTGGTGGATTCTTCTCTTCCTTGGAAATCTGGTGGAGTGTTTAGAAAAGTATCTACATCAAACTCCAGATTTTCTTGTCGCGGTTGAGTTGAGAAACCAGATCCAGAAATATTAGCTGATTCAGAAACAGGAACTGTTTCTGTCTCAGTAGCTGTGGCAGTCATATCAACTGGTTCTTGTTCAGTTACCACTCTCTCAGGTGATCTCTGAATATTGGAAGTAGAAGTCTGTTCAGCTTCAGTGATGATCACATGAGTTCGTGGTTTCCTAGGAATAACACCTCTCCCTCTTTTTCTGGCAGGAAAATATTTCCTCTTTGCCATTCACTTTCTCCTCATCGAAGTACTCGGGGACTCCTCAGGAATATAGTCTGTATCTCTATCTTCAACACTTATCCTGGAGGAAGTCGGTGTAGTAGGAGTCTGATCAGTTTGAATAACATAGTGAACATTCCCTATCTGATCACTTGTAGTTTCAGAACTTGAAGCAGAATGAACAACACCTTCTACATTCTCAGTTTGTGTTGGATCATCTTCAAATAATCTCTCTATTTCAGCATCTACATCATCTCTAGCAGCAGAGGTAGAAGTACCCGTCTGTGCTTCATCAATTTGTACATCTCCACCCAACTCATCAACACCTTCATTTATCTCAGAAAATCTACCAATCTTAGCAAAGCTTTCTCCTGAGCACTTGTTTCCTCGTGCTCCAGTAAGATGAGTAAAGATCTCCTTTTTGATGGTCTGAACAACATATTTGTGAGACCTTAGTGTACCAAACTCTGGATATGCGTCATTAATCACCAACTGAATGAACCGAGGATACATGATAAACTTCCTTCCCGGATTAGTAGTAACATTTTTCTGCATCTCCTGAAAGATTACTCCTGAAATGCTCAAAGGAATATCATCCACCAAAGACACCAATAGTGAACCAAAAACATCACTTAGACTATCCATTCCAGCCTTGAGATTGCTGAGACAATGAATTACCACATGGAATAGGTATTTCCAGTAGGGTGGTAACCATTTATTCTCAAGACTTGGATATCTATACTCATATCCCATTCTGGTAAGACAGTCCATGACTACATCATCTTCCAGCCTTGTAGGTGTATCCTCAAGATCATCAAGCAATAACACTCTATTCAGAATAGCTTGAGAGACAATCACTCTTTTGTCTTTAACGGTAGCAGAAATGAATGGATTGCCTGCTTCATCCTTCTCTAAAGTAGCAGTGTTCCAGAAAGCATCGATAAGCTCAGAATAAATGGCTGGATCAGCAGAGATAGCATAAACAATCCGTGAGTTTCTCAGCTCTTCAATCATAGAAGAAAACAATTCTTTCCCTTCTGGAACCTCATCCAAATAAGCTACACAGTTATGATTTTTATTAAAAATCATTTGAGCGATGTGCATTGTCACAAACAAACACAATGAGTACACTTGAAATAACTTAATTAATTACAAGCAAATTTTCTATACTTAGAAAAATTTCAACCATTATATTCTCAGTCGCGCGAAACAACAAAAATACACACATAGAAAATTTTAGCATGTAAGATTCTCAGTTGCGTGAAATCAGTTAATCACTTAGAAAAATTTCCAACACTTAGAAAATTTTAGCATTGTAATTTGTCAGTCGCGTGAAAATAAAGGTTTCAACACTTAGAAAATTTAGCAATTAAAAGCATCAGTCGCGCGAACATATTTCAGGCGAAAAGTACATTCGTGCGAAAACAACCTTTTATGCGAAATCTCTATCATGCGAAAACATATTTCAAACAAAAACAAATTTCACGCGAAATTACTTTCATGCGTATGTCAAATTTCTTGTGAAATTCAAACATCACGTGAAAACAGTATTCACGCGAAAACCATTATCACGCGAAATCTCGTTTTCGCGCCTGTTCATGTCACTCGTGCAATTCGCGCACACTATTTTCAAAATTAAACTTCAAACTCTTGATTTTAATCCATGAAACTTATTCTACAACGGTCGCCTAAGTCCACTATGTGCATTCCATCTTTCAATCTTAACATTTAAGACCATTTTATTAGATTTTAAGTTAAAGATGTTGAGTTCCATTTACATATTATCTCTTTTGTAACCATAACAACCAAATTATACCTTTTAATACTCAGTGTGGATGTAATGTGAACGAATACATGTTATAGAATGGCTAATAAGAACAAAATGATCTCTGGTTTTGAATTTGTGAATGGAAGCGAAAGAAGTTTTCGGATGGGAGATGAAGCGAAAAGTGACTTTTCGCCTTTGACCAATGGTATTTAAAAGTCAAGTAATTCACGCGATAAACCCTTTCGCAAGCCACACTTTTCGCGCGACAACCCCCTTTCGCGCGAGAGTGTTTGATACTTTGAAAATATTTCAATTTTTTCAACTTTTCAATTTTTCTTGTGTTTTCAAAAACTTTTCTTATCAATTATCTATGTCAACAGAATGTTTTATTTACCAAGTGACCAATTAATTTAATGAATCTTCAATTTTTCAAAAAATTTATCTGTTCTTTATTTGTCTTATCCTAAACAAAACAAAAGTGAAACGAAAACAATACACACAAAATAACAAAATAATGAAAACAAATAAAGAATCAAGATCTGAATTGTTTATTGATCAAAATTGTTTTATAAGAATTTTCATAATGAGATCATATAGTCCTTTGTCAAGTCAAACTCTGTCCAGCTTTATTTAAAATAAACTGGTTAAGTTAATTGTCAATATATTTTGTCCTTTTTAAACTTATACTTCAAGTTTTACTCAGAAACATAAGGAGTGATACATATCATGTTTTGTTTGATTTAATATAATTCAGTGGATCCCATAATAAGAACTTCTGTAAAATACTTATTATCCTTCAAGACACTGTCGAGATTTCAAGTCACCCCAAATTGACTTAAACCATGCATTGTTGATCAGTGATACCATTTATTTATTCCTAAAATATAACTATTTGAGCATAACTAGCCTGAGAAATATCTCTTAACACGGAATATTAACAAGTTTAAGGACTTACTAACAGCCATCCGGACTTATATCTGCCCTCTCAAGATGTTTAGGACTTACCAACCATCCGGACTTACATGCCCCATCTTTTGATTTTGCCTTCCGTGATCAGAAAATATTCTCAAAGTAGAAAATATATACCATATAGTATGTATGTCTTGAGACATATATTTTGATTTGTGCTCCTTGGCATCTTATATCCTATATGGCCTTTTGGCATCTTTTTGCTTAATTATTTTCTTTTTGTCTTTTTATATCTTTTTGCATTTCTTTTTGTATTTTATTATATATATATAGATAGATAGATAGATAGATAGATAGTTATATATGATAATCACTGAATCAAATAATAACAGGCTTAAGTATGACAAGAATATAACTCTCAGTCTGTGTTAGAACATTTTTGGTATTGTCACAGAATCCTGATATGTTCCCCACTAAATCATATCACTTTAATTTAAGTTTAATCACTCAATTATGATCTTTTAATTTCTGAAAGCAAAGCCTATTGACACATCAATCATATAAAAGCCTATGTAAAGTACTTAGACTCATTTAGAACTTTATAATATCATTTCTCATTTAATCATGAAAATTTCTTTGTTACAATTCTTTAATCCTGACTCCCCCTAAAACCAAAAATATTTTTTAGAATTTGTTTTTCTAATTTCTCCCCCTAAAATTATGATTGATCTTTTAAAGTAAAAGAAAACAATTACAATTTTATTTCCTAAAAAAAAAAATTTTTTTTTGTGAAGATTCAAGAAATCAAGTTATCCAAAGTTAATCATTCCCAATGATTGCATAAGGAAATCAAATCGAGAATGATCAAATGCCTTGGTAAATAAATCAGCAATGTTTTCAGTTGACGGCACTTGTTTTAAATGAATAAGTTTACGATCAAAACAATCACGGATAAAATGGATTCGGATGTAAATGTGTTTAGTTTTGGAATGTTGAATGGGATTTTTAACGATGTTCAGAACTGTCGTGTTATCACACCAAATTGGTGTGTCATATATGTTGAGGCCATAATCGAGAACTTGTTGTTGAATCCAGACATGCTGGGAACAACAGCTCGATGCAGCCACATATTCTGCTTCGGCAGTGGATGTTGAAACAGTGTTTTGTTTTTTACACTGCCAGGAAATGAGTCGGTTCCCTAAAAATTGGCATCCCCCTGTAGTCGATTTCCTGTCTAACTTACAACCACCATAATCACTGTCAGTATAAGTAAATAAATTGAAATCGGAAGTTCGAGGATACCAAAGACCAAGTTTAGGTTGACCCTTGAGATACTTGAAAATCCGCTTGACAGCTTTCATGTGTGATTCTTTTGGATCACTTTGATAGCGAGCACACTGACAAACAGGGAATATGATATCCGGCCTGCTTGCAGTGAGATACATTAGGGAACCAATCATTGATCTTTACAGATTTTGATCAACTGATTCTCCTAATGTATCTGGAGTAAGAGTAGGAAGAGAAGACATAGGAGTTGGAGCGACTTTGGAGTCCTGAAACTTGTATTTCTCAAGGATAGTCTGAACATATTTTTCTTGATGAATGAGAATACCAGTGTCAGACTGATTAACTTGAATACCCAAGAAAAATGAAATTTCTTGAAAAGAGCTCATCTCGAATTTCTTCTTCATCACTTCTTCAAACTCCGTGCACATACTATCATTTGTAGACCCAAAAATGATATCATCAACATAGATTTGAACCAGAATAATGTCATCGCCTGATTTACGAATGAATAAGGTTTGATCGATAGCTCCTCGTGAATAACCATTTGCAAGCAAATGTTCAGTCAGAGTGGCATACCAAGCACGAGGTGCTTGATGTAAACCATATAATGCCTTATCCAACTTGTAAACATAATCAGGATGATCTGGATCTTCAAAACCAGGAGGTTGACAAACATAGGTTTCTTCTTTCATTTCCCCGTATAAGAAAGCAGTTTTGACATCCATCTGATACACCTTGATATTCATGTATGAAGCAAAGGCTAAGAAAATACGTATTGCTTCAAGTCTTGCAACTGGAGCATACACTTCTTCATAATCCAATCCTTCAATTTGATAGAATTCCTGCACCACAAGACGTGCTTTGTTCCGAACTATAACACATTTTTCATCCGTTTTGTTTCTAAATATCCACTTTGTTCCAATCGGAAGCTTATCCTTTGGAAGTTCTACAAGATGCCAAACATTCAGCTTCTTAAATTGCATCAACTCATCTTGCATTGCCTCTATCAAACTATTTTCCTTGAGTGCCATTTCAACATTCTTGGGCACTATTTGTGATAGAAAGCAAGCATATAGACATGTGTTGATTGCCCCTGAACAACTTCTGGTAATTACACCTTCATGTAATAGACCAATGATTGCTTCAGTTGGATGAGTTTTATGGATTCTCAGTTGAGGAATATCATCTGCAACAATCTCATCTTCCAAATTAGTGATGTGTTCAACATTTGCATTCACTTCTTTAGAGTTTCTAGACTGATACACAATATTTTCTTCAAATGTGCCATCTGAAATGTGATTTTCAGAAGCAGTAAACACATTTGGAGATTCTTCAAATGGAACTTGAATAACTTCGATTGGAGTATCAATAGTCTCTGAAGAAGATGAAGACAATGGTGAAGTCATTGATTCTTCCGGCTCCTGATTAGGAATTTGTTCTGAAAGATCGTCTGTAAATCAGAACTTTCAGACACATGCAAAGAAGTAGTAGGAATACGCTTGGATGATGATGAAATTATAGAATCATCAGATATAAGAGATGGAATTTCCTCAATGATTTTGTTTTCCAAAGATAATGCTTGAGAATCAGTATCTGCAGATGAAGATTTAGAAATTTTGAAATTTATGAATAAAGATTCATAATCATAAACCCATGAAGGAGCTGAACCTGCATCAGTTATGTTAAGCTCGTGCCAATCAATATTAAATGACTTAATTATTTGTCTTGTTCTTTTATTATAAACCCGATATGCAACTTTATTAGCTGCATATGCCACAAAGTAACATTCATCAGCCTTTTCAGAAAATTTTGAGGTTGATTCAGTTGTATGTAACAAAGTACAACAACAACCAAAGGCTTTAAAATATTTTACTTTGGGTTTGTGTTTATAAAATATTTCATAAGGAGTCATATTTAATCTTTTATTTATTAGAACACGATTCTGAACATAACATGCAGTGTTTACTGCTTCAGCCCAAAAGAACAGTAGTAATTTGGCAGCAGATATCATAATTCTAGCAGCTTCAATGAGTGTTGTATTCCTTCATTCTGCAACACCATTATGTTGTGGAGTGCCTGCAGCACTAAATTGTCTAGCAATCCCCTTGGATTCACAAAACTCATTCAACGTTTGATTACAAAACTCCGTTCCATTGTCACTTCGGATGCATTTAACCTTTTTATCTGTCTGATTCTCCACCAAATTAATGAACTTGATCAAAAGATGTGGAGTCTCATCCTTAGATGCTAAGAAAAACACCCAAATAAATCTAGAAAAATCGTCAGTAACAACTAAACAATAAGATCTTCGACCCAAACTTAAAACACTCACTGGACCGAATAGATCCATGTGTAAGAGTTGTAAGATTGATTTGATTGAGTTGTGTGCAATTGGTTTGTGAGGAAGTTTATGTTTTTTACCCTTTGAACATGACAGACAATGTTCATTTAATTGGAATTCTTTTTTGGGTAAACCAATGACATGATTTCCACGTACCAGTTTATCATGTTTTTAAGATTTACATGTCCCAACCGACGATGCCATAACATGGAATCATTCTCCGAGGCTTTGGATAATAAGCATGTAGCGGTTACCAAAGAATTAGAACAATGCATATCAAGAAGATATGTATCATTGTCTCTCGGAGTCCTCATCAAAACCCATTCATCAGGAATTACAAAACCAGGTTTTAAGATTAAACATTCTTTGTTAGTAAAGTGTGTAGAATATTGTTTGTCACATATTTGAGACACACTTAGCAGGTTATGTTTTAATTCCTCAACAAAATTCACATTCTCAAAACATAGGATGCCATTTGTAACTGTACCACGTTTAGTAATACGTCCTCCTTTGTCACCTGCGAAAATCACTCTTCCACCATTATATGACTGAACATCCTGGAGTAATGATAAATTCCCAGTCATATGTCTTGAACAACCGCTGTCTACATGCCATAGGCTTTCAATAAGCTTTTGTGGTTGTCCCTGCATAAGTAAAAGAATTACTTAGTCTTTGGTACCCAAGTCAAACACGACTTGAGCACATTCTGTGCTGCAGTTAGACAAAAAGATTTGAGATTGTTATATTTGTTTAGCACATCAGTCTTTTCATTAACACTTCTCAATTTGATTTATCTTTTAAATCATTTTTCAAATTCTTGTTCTTTTCGACATCATTAGCATTCTCAACCTTTGATTTCATTGGTTTTGAAAATTTTCCACGAGTGAAAAACAATTTTCTATTGTGAGCAATAGAATTATGAAGTCGTTGTTTGCTTAGTGATTTTTGTCGAAAAGGACAATTATTTGCAAGATGATTTATGTTTCCATACTGATAACATTTCCTTTGTTGTGTGTGGAAAACAAACTGTGGATGACAATTATGAAAATTGTCATAGAAACCAAAGTCATATTGACTGTTTGGTTTAACTCTCTGCACAGTCTCTCGAATCTTTGCTTCATTTGATAATTGCTTGTTCATCTTAGACAGATTCGAGGAAATGGGTGATTTGTTCATCTTTGCTTGTTCATTTGGTTTAACTACTGTGACTTTTGGAATGGATGATGCTGGAATTGAACCAGTCTTAGATTTTGCTGGAAATGGACCAGGCTTTGTTATTCGAATAGAAGCTGCAGAAGGACCAGGCTTTTGAATCTGTTGCACATCTGGGCTACACATATCTTGTTTCATAGGGTTAGTATTCTGATGAAGTTTATTTTTAAAGAATCGAAAATTCGTTTTTTTAAAAATATAATCTTCATCTTCAATTAAACCTTTAGAAATAAATCTATTTTTAAAATCTTTTTCAAGATTCACTTTATGATTTGCCCTTTGACTTTCATTCAAATTACATTTTATATTTGATTTTGTATCATTTAAAGCAACATACTTTTCATTCCTCAATAAAGTTTGATTACAATCAGATTTGAAATTGTTTACATTCTTATTTTTCAAACTCTCTCTTTCATTCTCACTCTCACTATCACTTTCCCACTCTTCAACCAAACCATCCATTTTCAAATTATCTGCACAAAAATTTTCAGTTGATTGTTTAGTTTTTGTTATTGTGATAGGATCAACATTCAAATTTATTTTGACTGAAGGTTTTAAGTCTGAGGAAGGTGAAAAACCTATCCCATAACTCATATCATAATCAGAAATGACATCAGATGATGGCAAACATGAATAATCATGATTAATTGGAGGAGCGATGTTAGAAAATCCAACACCACATTTCCCTTCTTTTATCTTCTGTGTTATTTGAGATTTCATAATACCTTCAACCATATTTGAGGAAAGTTCAAACTTTTCAACAGTCAATTTTGCCGAGGCTAGTTCACTGTTGAGTCGATTGATTTCTAAGGCGAGTTCATTATTTCTATTAGTCAAATCATTATTTGTACATTCTTTATCATGAAGATTTAATTGTAAGTTGTACACCGTTTTATTTAAACCATCAAGTTTTTCTTTAAAAACTTTTCATTTGACTTATGTTTTCGAGCTTGATATTGAAGTTTTTGAACTTCCATTATCAAGTTCTCATTATGAACTCTGTACCTTTGAACTTTCTCAATACATATATTTGTGCATAAACCATCATATAACTTTGGTTCTAAGCTTCCTCCTTCAGATTCTTCAACCTTTTTCACCTGAATGCTTTCATAGTCTCAACTGGTTCTTCCACTAGAGCAACATCAACAGTCTTTAAATCTTCAAACTGGCATTTGACTGGAGGCTCAACAGTGTACTCTTCAGCTTCTTTCTTTTCCTTACCATAAAACCTTCTCTTCTTTTTCTTCCTTCTCAGCACTTACCTCACCTTTGACTTCTTCCTTCTTGTCTTTCTTCTCACCAAACAAATCATCTAACAGATCATCAGACACAAACTCAGCAAACAAATTTTCTTCCTCCTTCGGCTTAGTGTCAATTTTAGCAATCAAAGCTGTAGACAACTTCAGATCAAGAGCTTCCATTTGGTCAGACCAATCATATTCAGCATTAGTTTGTGAAACCAATGCTTTGTTACCTCCAGAAGTACTTGCTTTATCTTTCTTTGTATCAATCTCCACAGTTACCATTCTTTTGGGTCCTTCAGTTTGACCACCAGACTTGGGTTCAGTACATTCTCTAGCAAAATGTCCTGGTTTATCACAGTTGTAACATCTCAAGTTTGATTTATCAAAACCAATTTTGCTTGAGTTGTTCACACCAAACATCTTTCTTCCAGTTCGTCTAGCAAAATTCTTAGCCCTGTACACCACCATTGCCATCTGATATTTGATGTCATTTTCCTCCACATCATCAGGGTTTACTTGTTGAAGATCATCAATCAAGACATTTGGAGCAGTGAGTCTACCAGCCAAGAAAGCTTCATAGCTTGACATAAAAGTGGTGAATAAAGCAAGATGTTCCTCAGCAATCTGAACAGTCTGTTTTGAAGGATTTGTGGTAGCAACATAAGCATGTTGAACATTCTGTGGAATTGGAGTTTGAGGGATTTGTTGATGAATGATGGGGGAATAATGTTGAGCAGCTGGAATTTGAACTTGAGAGTTCATTACTGGTTGAATATCTGCAGATGCTAAACTTCCTGTTTGTTGTTGCTGACACATCTGAGTATAACTGACATAGTAATTAGGATTACTAGCCATTTTAGCATAAAGAGCAGTTGCTTCATCACCAAAAGAACTCAAATGATTGGCAGCTCTCTGCTTATCATCCATTTCATAAGACTTGATAGTGGATATTAAATCGGTCAGAGGAAGAGTATACAAGTCTTTAGTTCTTTTGATCAATGTACAGTTGTGATTCCAACTGTAAGGAAGTGAATTCAGCAGCTTCTTGTTAACTATGATTGGTTCCAGTGTTATACCAGCACTTTTCATTTTTGTAACTAGTTTCACAAACCTGGCTATCTGGACTTCCAACAACTCACCCATAACATGATTAAACATGTTAAACTCTTGATTCAGCATATCCTTCTTGCTTTCCGTCATGCCTTTGTTACCCATGATCTGAGTTTCTAATGCATCCCATAACACCTTTGCCCCTCTGAACTCTTTGAACTTGTGAGAAATTTTAGTAGTCAAGGCCATAGTGATAGCAGCATATGCCTTGTCATCAAGCTCGAATCTCTTCATGTCATCTTCATCCCACAAATGTTCAGGTTTTTTGACCATCTCCCCTTTATCATTCTTGTACAAGGGGATATAAGGACCATACTTGATCGACCTCCACATCTTAGGTTCAGTGTAAATAACATGATTCTCGAACCTGTAAGCCCAATCAGCATAATCATCTTCACTGAGAAGTCTAGGTGGCTTGTTCCCAGTGCTGATTTCAGTATCAAGATGAAGAGATGCAGTAAGATGCTTCAAATTAGGTGTTGTTGAAGACATGTTGATCAGAAAATCGAAAATCAGACTTTTCGTGCAAAATCTCAAACCGTGCGACAACTCCTTTTCGCGCGAGATCTTCTTTCGCGCGAGAAATCTAATCGTGCGAGATTCCCACTAAGTCACCAAGCAAATTCGCGTGAAATAACAGAATAACTAACTGTGCGAAACTACAGTTTTCGCATGCGAAAAGTCGGGAACTTTTTCACACAATCAGTTGTCCAATTTGCGAATTTTACCAGCTTTTCACCTCAAATTAACTGATTAATTTAATTTTGATTCATTTTAGTTCAAATTAATCAATTTTCTTTCAATTTTAAGTCCAATTTCAATCAAATTCAGTCCAAATGATTACTTTTCACAAAATTTCAGCAGCATAACTTCTCCAAATCGAATTCTCAATCAACCAAATGAATAGGTAAGATGAAGAATATGTCAAATCAGCCAAAAACGTCTTCAAATCTTGGTTCTAGAGCCAAATGCTCTGATACCAATTGTAAAACTCTGTAAATTCCCAGAAACAAAACCAAGATCTCAATCTCAAGAATGCGGAATGTAATTGAGATTGGAAGAAGAGAAACAATGAATCAAAACGCTTTCAATTGATAATCAAAATGATTACAATCTTGTGCAAGGTGCACAGAATGATGACAAAGTGAAATTGAACAGACTGAAATGGAAACTGAGAAAACTTAGCTACAAAAGCGAAAATTACAAATTTATACTAAAATAGAAAGTTCTCGCGCGAGATAAGCTTTTCACGCGGAGCAGCCTTTCACGCGAGTTCAGCTTCTCGCGTGACTTCATCTTTCGCTTGGCATCTTCATTTCGGTGTTCGTTGTTTTGCCGGGCCTTATGTAGTCTTCTACAAATAGGTTCCTGGGGAGAGGGTGGAGTGTTGAGCTGAGTCAGCACTTTTGCAATTAGAATGGTTGGACTTTGTGGGGTGGTTGCAATGAGAGATAGGGGTGAATCTGTTTGCACCTGGGGAGAGTGGTGCTCTTCAATGGTAACCTTCTCAAGTGAGATAGGTTCCAGAGATGTGGCTGCCCCGGAAGAGGTTGCTTCAGGATCCTGTTGAAAGGATGCCTGAGCAGTTGTGGCTGGTAGAGTCCTTGTAACTACTGGGGGATTAATACCAGTAGCTACTTCCTGCCTTTGTGATGCAGGGGCATCCTCAGGGGACTCAACTGCCTGAGTAGCCTTTTTGGGCCTTTTGGCTTTTGGCTTGGTGGGGACGTTGGATTTGGAGGACGAGGCGGCGGGTTCCCGCTGCTTGGGTTTTAGCAGCTTGGCAGCCTGTTTAAAGTGGGTGTCTAAGTTGTGCCTAGAGTATACTTCAGGCAATACGGCCAGAGCAGGGACTCCTAGGCCAACAAGGCCCTCATTTTTTATTTGTTTTTCAATAATGGCCATGAGAAACCTTGGATATAATATCCATCTGTTAGCCACAGGTTTCATGGCCATATCTTTTAATTCGAAAAAGATTATTTAAGAAAAATTTAGATTTTGTTGCTCAAGGATAGAGTATAATACCTGCTGCCACCTTGATGACATTTGATCCCATGAAGATGATTTGGGGGCAAGGCAGACATTGACCATGTGAAAGATAAGTCTTTCAGGATCATGGAAGTGCTTCTTCAGGATTATGGAAGCACGGAGGTCGCCTTCATATCCATACCGGGCGAAAGATAGGTCGATGGTGCCCTTAGGATATTCAGTGGCGAAGGTGGCATCATTCAGATTTAGGGTTTGTCGAATGATGTCAGAAGTGATGACCACCTTCTGTTGGTTGACAAACGACTGGAGAATGACCTCGGTGTCATTTTCACCAGTTGTAATGGTGACGTTTGTCCAAAACTGTATGTGGGATTCGGCATGGATGATTGGATTGAGAAGAAAGGCCTTTTTGTAAGGAGAGGTAACCATCAGATCGATGGAGGCATCGAACTTGGTCCAAAAGTGTGATTTTGTGAGGTAGGCTACACAATTATGGCGTGGTTTGAGCTGCATGGTAGCCATTAATATGTGAGAGAAGTTTCAGAGTTTTTGAATGTTTAGGTTGTGAGAATGAAAAACTCTAAAGTTAGGGTTAGGTATTTATAGCGTATGGTTATGAAGCAGCTGATAGAAAATCTCCGAAGATTTTGGTGTTAGTCATCAGGTGTTTGAAACGCTTGATGACATGGTTTTAACCTTCAGAGGTTGTAAACGACTGAAGACTTGGTGTTAGTCATCAGTAGTTGTAAACTACTGAAGACATGGTTTTCATCTTCAGAGATTGTAAACAACTGAAGACTTGGTGTTAGTCATCAGTAGTTGTAAACTACTGAAGAGATGGTTTTGGCTTCAGTTGTTTTGATATGAAACAACAGTAGTTTGAATCAGCTGAAGAGTAATTTTGCTCATCAGTTGTTGTCGTCAATTCAGATGTTTCATTCTGACCTCAACGTTACTCATCAGACTTTGTCTGATTTTCAGACATTTCATTGGCCATCAGCTCTTTGGAATATTTATTCTTCAGCTCTTGTGAACAAATGTTTAGAAGATCAGTTAAAATAAATTATTCTTTAGAACTTGTGAACAAATATTGTCTTTAGTACTTATGTGGAAGATTACACATCAGTACTTTTGGATAAAATTTGTTCTTCAGTACTTATTTGTTAGAAAAGGCATCAAGAGTTATAACCACATCAGTAGTTGTAACTTCATCAGTTCTTTGCAACAAATAATGTACTTCGGTACTTTGAAGTAGTTCAGTCTTCAGTAGTTATGAAAAATGCTGAAGACTAAATAACTCATCAGTACTTATTTTTGACTTTTGTATACTAATGCTCATGAGTACTTGTTATCTGAGAGCATTAGCATTAGTCAGTTTATTCCAGCTACAGCATACCAAGCCTTACTACCAGATTTTGAAAAGTAGCACTGTCCAAAGGCTTAGTAAATATATCTACAAGCTCATCAGCACTAGGAACAAACTTTGGATCAATTAGACCTTTTTCATAACAATCCCTAATAAAATGATGTCTGATCTCAATATGTTTGGTCCTAGAATGCTGGACTGGATTCTTAACAATACAAAGAGCTGAAGCACTGTCCATTAGTAATGGAGTCTTAGTCTCTGTAATTCCATAATCCAATAATTGATTCTGAAGCCAGAGTACCTGAGATGTACAACTTGCAGCAGCAATGTACTCTGCTTCAGTAGTGGATGTAGCAATTGAAGTTTGTTTCTTACTCTGCCAAGAAACTAAACAATTGCCTAGAAATTGGCATCCACTAGAAGTTGATTATAGGTGACTTTGCACCCTGCATAGTCACTATCAGAGAAAGCAACTAATTTGCAAGAGTGCCCAGTGGAATACCAAAGTCCTAGAGATTGAGTTCCTTGCAAGTATCTAAAGATCCTTTTGACTACAATCAAATGGGATTCTTTAGGTGCAGCCTGAAATCTAGCACAGACACAAGTTGCAAACATAATGTCTGGTCTAGAAGTTGTAAGGTACATCAAGGAACCAATCATACATCTGTAAACGGTTTCACCAACCGCTTTACCTTTCTGATCAACACCCAGTTGTGTGGTGCTGCTCATGGGAGTAGAACAGGGCTTACAGGTTTGTAAATCAAACTTTTCCAAAAGATCTTTTGTATATTTGGACTGATAAATGAAGGTTCCATCAGCCCTTTGTTTGATTTGCAAACCCAGAAATAACTGTAATTCTCCCATGGCACTCATTTCAAACTTTTGTTGCATTAACTTTGTAAATTCATCACACAACTGTGGATCAGAGGATGCAAAAATAATATCATCAACATAAATTTGAACAAGTAGCTTATGCTGTCCCATTTTGTTTATGAATAAAGTTTTATCTATGGAGCCTCTAGTGAAATTATTTTGAAGAAGAAAATTTGATAATGTTTCATACCAGGCTCTAGGAGCTTGTTTCAACCCATATAGAGCCTTATCAAGCTTATACACCCAATCTGGATGTTTATTATCCTTAAAACCTGGTGGTTGACATAGATAAACCTCCTCTTTTATTTTACCATATAAAAATGAACTTTTGACATCCATTTGAAAAACTTTAAGATTGTGGAAAGCAGCATAAGCTAAGAATAATCTGATTGCCTCCAGTCTGGCTAAGGGGCAAAGGTTTCATCATAATCAATACCTTCTTCTAGTGCAAACCCCTGTACAACCAGTCTGGCCTTGTTCTTTACAATTTGACCCTTTTCATCTGTTTTATTCCCAAACACCCATTTAGTGCCTATTGCACACTTATCTTGGGGTAAAGGAACTAGCTCCCACACTTGCTGCTTTTTGAACTGAAGAAGCTCAAGTTGCATGGCTTCAACCCATCCATTGTCTCTTAATGCAACATGATAGTTCTTTGGCTCTTGCTGACTGATGAAGAGAGCATAGAAGCAGAAATTGGACAACTGACTTCTGGTTGAGACTCTAGCATTGATATCACCAATGATTTGTGACATTGGATGATTCTTCAGCTCTTGATAGACAATAAGATCTGTGCAAGTGTTGGTAGTAGATTCAACAGCAGCAGATGGTGATGGAGATTCTTGAAACCATATAGGAGATGGCAACTCAAATGAAGTAGATGATTCAGAAATCTCATCAACATTTGTTGTGGATGGAGCTGCTGAAGCTACAGGAGCATCAGGTTTAAATGACTCAGGCAGTTGATCACTAAACCTGAAAAGGTGAGTACTGTCAGCATCATCATCAGTACCACCAGGTGGAGAATGTTGGGTTTGTTAGAACATAAAATCACAGTTTAACCATTTAAACTTTCTGAAAACGCAGCGGAAGTATAGCATTATAACCATGTTTAAAAGCTGAAAAATATGTTCATTAGATGACCATATTGATGTATAAAACAAACCCAAAGAACAAAGGATCATTTATGTGAATTAGCAAGCTATGAACATATGTAAAACTATATAAAATCACAGCTTCATTGAGCTGTGATATACCTTACTACAGCAACCAAAAACGACCAAAAGAATAGCTGAAATGATGCTGAAAATGGACAAGACTTCAAGAGTAGAAGTCCTCAAGCTTGTATACCCCAAGCCTCCTTGCAAACACCTTCTCTTGTTAGGTAGAAATCACCAAAACAACACCAAAACACTTCAAGAAAACCCTGAAATATACTGCTGGTCCGTAGCTTCTTTGAGGGAGAGAGAGGAGTGTTTTTCTTTGTTGTGTTGTTAGTTGCATGTCTAGAATGAAATGAAAGGAGAGCTGATCTTTTAGTTAGTGGAAAGGAGACAACAATGCATGTGTTGTGAGTCTTCAAGAGAATATGTTGGTGGAAACATGAAAGGCATGCATGCATGAGTGTTCTTCTCAAGACAACAAGGACTATGACATTCATGTGGAGGGGGTACGGCACATGGTCCTTCTCTCTTCATTTTTTTTACAAAATTGATACTAACACACACATATTTTGTCTAGTAGTCCTTTTATTAGATATATACAACTAACCTTTTAATTTTATAATCCATACACTCCCATTATTAATTTGTATTGTTATCTAACTTACTTAAATAACATTACAAATAATATTATTGAACAAAATATCCTAATAAATTGTTCCATTTCATATGCAACTTATTTAGAAAACCCATTTTCAAAATTTGGTGTAAATATTTAATTGCATGATCATATCATCAATTAAATATTAGTTGTTGTTTGCTAAGCTTGTTATTGGGTATAACCCGACTTGGATCATAACGTACTAACCACATCAATATTCTAAGTGTCTTGGGCACATAGAATCCAAAATCTCCCACTTGCCCAAGATTCATAGAAGATTGATGCAAGCAGTAAATAACGCCTAACAACGGTTTACTACCCTTAATACGCATGACTTATGGCCATTCAATAACATCATCCCATTCAAGTACCCTACTTGAAATGATTTAGGTGAATCAATCATCTATCCTTTTGTTACAGATGTCCTGTTAAATCCAAGGACACAGAATGATCATTCCTTGTTGATTTAACTTAATCAGGCCTTAGACATCTAACTCTCAACGAATAAGAGGAACAAATTCCATCTTGACTACATACGTTTTTCACAAACACCTCTTGTTATACCTGAACATACCCTTATGTACTGTCCACTATTTCAGGACAGTGAAGAATTAGCTCAAGGTATAATACTTGGTGAATATCAAAACCCAATATGTATCTCAGGTCGGAGGATACCAAATGATATTCGCCTTTACTCAAATTTACTTATGATCAATCGATAAGATTCCATGTAGTAAAATTTGAGATGCGGGTTAGTCCAATATTTGTATCCCACAAATATCTATGAACCTTGGTAGCAACCCATTGCTCTATATTCATCCTTATGAATATCAACCAATCCAAGTTCATAATAATCTTACCCTCACACTTGTTCCCACAAGTATGAACGACTACTGACATTTAGAGTAAATAATTTACTCATGGATTAAACATGCTAAATTGGAACATTAATTGAAACATTATAACCAAATAATTTTACTCAAATAATAAAGAGTTCCACTTATTCAAATACAAAATTTGATCAAGTCTAATCACTAGAATATCGAAGTCCTAAGGCACAAGTATGACTTTCATGCTTTGACCTTTCAAGGAGCTTCGTGAGTGGATCCGCAATCTTTTGATCAAAGTGAACTTTGCGAATACATATCTTTCCCTTTTCAACTTCATCCCTTATGTAGTTGAATCTCTGCTCATTGTGCCTAATCTTTTGATGTGCACGGGGTTCCTTGATTTGAGCAATCATACCCTCGTTATCATAAAAGATTTCTAAGGGGTCTTGAATGGTAGAGACCACCCTTAGATCGGCGATAAATCTTTTATTCATGCAGCTTCCAAAGCTGCTAATAAGGCGGCTATGTATTCGTATTTTGTAGTGGACAACGTTACCCTATTCATAATGGAGACATACCCCGATTGTGATCGAGGATCATCTTGATCAGTTTGGAAACTCGCATCCGTGTAACTCTTTACAACGAGTTCCTCTTTCTCAGATCCGTATATTAGAAACATATCCTTAGTCCTCCCAAGGTATTTCAATATACTTTTTACAGCCATCCAATGGCTATTACCTGGATTCTGCTGATATCTTCTTGTCATGCTTAACGCGCATGACACGTCCGGTCTTAGTGCATATCATCGCATATATGATGGATCCTATAGAAGACGCATATTGGATGTCCTTCATACAATCTTGCTCATCCTTTGAGATTGGACATTGAGATGCACTCGATATTGTCCCTCTTTGAATAGGTACCATACCTTTCTTAGAGTTTTCCATCTTGAACCTTTTTTCAAGATTTTATCAATATATGCACTTTGGTTTAGACCTATCAACCGCCTCGATCTATCCCTATAGATCTTTATTCCCAAAATATAGGCAGTTTCACCGAGATCTTTTATGGAAAAACAATTTCCAAGCCAGGTTTTAACACCTTCCATGGTTGGAATGTCCTTTCCATACAGTATTATGTCATCAACATACAATACTAAGAATGTGATTACACTCCCACTAGACTTTTTATACACACAAGCCTTGTCAGCGTTCTTGATGAAACCAAATTTCTTCATCTCTTCATCAAAACATTGATTCCAACTTCTCGATGCTTGTTTCAATCCATAGATTGATTTCTTTAACTTGCATACTTTATTAGGATGTTTTGGATCGACAAAACCTTCAGGCAGAACCATATAGACATCTTCCTCAAGATATCCATTTAGGAAAGCGGTTTTGTCATCCATTTACCAAATATCATAATCATAATGAGCAGCTATGGCAAACAATATCCTTATAGACTTTAGCATCGCAACAGGTGAGAAAGTTTCATCATAATCAACCCCTTGAGTTTGAGTGAAACCTTTTGCTACAAGTCTAGCCTTATAAGTTTCCAAGTTTCCATGCATATTTGTTTTCTTCTTGAAAACCCACTTGCATCCAACCGGTTAGGAGTTAAGTGGAGGGTCAACTAATTCCTAAACTTGGTTGTCATATATGGATTGCATCTTTACATTCATGGCTTTCAGCCATTTGTCACAATCCGAATTGGACATAGCATCATGGTATGTAGTTGGCTCATCAGAGTCAACCTCATAGCATCCATCCATGAAATTCCGTATATTTCAGGTGGAATGCTAACTCTACCAGATCTATGAACGTTTTGTGTGTATTGATCAACCTCTTGATCATCATCAACAACCTCTTGTTGATAGCTAGTGTCAACCAAACGTGTATCGGCTTGTGGATCTTGATCTTCATCAAATTCCATTGTTCTATGCGTCACTCCTTCCATAAGAAACTTGGCTTCCAAGAACTCTGCCCTTCGAGCAATAAACTCCTTTTGCTCTGTTGAATCAAAGAAGTAGTATCCTATACAGTCTTTGGGATATCCAACAAATATACACTTAGTGGATCGACTTTCAAATTTTTTTTGGGTGTTAAGCTTAACATAAGCTTTACTACCCATACCTTTTAAACATGATTGTGATGGAACTCTTTCCATGCCATATTTCAAAAGGTGTCAAACCCACTTTCTTGGTTTGGGCCATATTCAAAATATGAGCCGTGGAGAGTAGTGCGAAAACCCAAGATGATAAAGGTGGTAAGCTCATAGCCTTAATAAATTGATCCATATCCAAATAGGGTTCAGTTTCTCCATTATCAGAATGAAGAACTAAGATAGTTATGTAGAGTTGATTTTCTACTTCATTATTGAAGATTTTGAACATTTCAAAAGCTTCATTCTTATGTGTCATCAAGTGCACACAATAATAGCGACTGTAATCGTCGGTAACAGTAATGAAGTATCTTTTCACCAATCTTTGTCATTGTCTTAAAAGGACCACATACATCCAAATGTATCATTCCTAATAAGTCTTTTGGTTCACACTTATCAAATAAAACATTTTCATTTGTTTCCAAAAGACCATTCTTTTGAAGTGTTTGAATCCAATTCTCGTTTATGTGACCAAGATGTCAATGTCAAAGATAATAATAACTTAAACCGATTTTAAGTTTCTTGGTGCTTAATGTGTATAATGAGTTATTATAGGACGAATTATCATGAACTAATTCATGAATATCATCAAAAGGCATATCCATAAAATGAAATACATCATCCATAAAACTTAATACCATTATATACAAACTTTAAATCATGACCATATTGTTTTAATAGGAAACTTTAATCATGTTCCTAGTCAAACTAGGTGCATACAAAAGGTTTTAAGAACAACTTCCAAACCATTTGTAAGTCTCAAAATAGAGTTTCCCTTTTTGAAGTGCACATTTCTTTTGAACCCCTTTGCAACAATTGCAAGTATGAGTCTCACATCCAGTATCCAATACCCATGTGTTTGAAGAAATAACATTTAATACAATATGAATCATGAAAATGTATTCGAGGTTTGCCTAGCGTCCCTCTTTATTTTTCAACTCCTTGAGATAGGAGGGACAATTCCCTTTTATTGTCCTATCTCGCCATGCTCAAAGCATGGATCATTCTCCTTTACTTTAGGCTTCATAAGCTTAGGTTGTTGAGGTTTCGCTTTAACCTTTGCTTTGATGTATTCCTTTCTTTTGGCAATAATTGCCTTAGGATCAAGATTGGCCATTTCTTATAGTCTCCCTCATTGATCGAGAGAATAGGTAGAACCTCTCTACCCATCCCTGCCTCGGTTGCTTTTGAGCATTGCGTGAATTTCACCGATGCTCTTGTCCCACCCGTTCATATTACATTTATTATGAATGTCTCAAACCTTTAGTTGGGAAATCAAGGATCAAATCCTTGGCCAACTACTTTGAGATAGGACAGTCAAGCATCTTGAGTCTATCAATGTGGTTTTTCATCTTAAGAATATATAAGATGATATCGATTGGGTTTCTTCCATGTGACATGCATAAAGTGCTTGAACCGTTTCGAAGCAATCTTACTAATGTTTGTTGAAGGAACATTTCCTTCAACTAGATTATCATGTCATATGCCCTATGATGTTCCAAACCCTTTTGGAGTTCGGTAATCATATTCCCAACATTAGGTAGAAAATTTGCACAGAATTCTTAATGTGCTTAAGACAATCGTCAAAAGGCCCTAACATCAACAGCGTTGGTTGGTGAGACATGGGATCGTCAAGGACATAGGCCTTTACTCATTTTGATAACGATTCTCAGTGATAGGGTATGGACGGTCGGGGTGGTAGCATTATTGTTTGTGGCCATTCTACAAAATTTATAAAGTTCTTATTAGTATTTCTTAAAATTTTATTTTAATTATTAATACCCTTTTATGTCTCATAGACAATTAATAATTAAAATCTAGAATCCAACGTTACATTCAAATAATGGTTAGGTGACCTTTATCCCATTATTTAATTTAACAAGGTAGTCAATATTTGACAATTGCAACCTTTTGCAACTTCTAGCCTTTATGGGATCGGTTAAACATCTTATGTTTGGTTGGCATGTTTAATCTCATCAACACCATTGTACGCCATGCTTCGGTGACCCTATGCACATGGTTTCCAATTCAAGTCGTCCTACTTACACACACGTGTGAGTTTTCACATACAAGCGGTTAGGTGACCTTTATCCCACAAGTATGTTAGACTCACCTCAAACACACAAGTTCCCTATAAGTGGTTAGGTGACCTTTATCCCACAAATAGTTCTCAAGTGATTCGAGTGTCGTGTAAAAGGATGGTGTTAAACTTGTTTCAAAAGGGATTTTTGGTTTTAATTAATTCTAGTTTTGAAAACTCTATGTATTTGCATGCTTTTAAATACAAGATACCCTATGGTTCCTTTAATAAAACTCATTTTATTATAAAACCATTAATCCTTTTAATAACTATTTATTAACACTTAATGATTAAGAACCATTTTATATTTGTTTGTTAAGATTATTTTTATTAAGATTGTTTATCATATCCAAATATCACACAATCATTCATAAAATCACAATCAAACAAACATAATATTAACAACCACAATGTGCATAACCATAGCTACTATTGTGACCACACTTGTTTGCCATCACAAGTGTTGTCATTTGGTCTTTCCTAAGGGTTGAATACAACATAAAATAGAGGTCTTCATAGACTCCCACTTGAACTTGCATCCATATGCTTCAAGTCCCTTTTTAGTGTCTTTGATGTCCATATTTGGGTCTTCATCTTGTGCATCTTCCTTTTACAAAAATTATATCCTAATACATTTTTCTAATAAAAGAAACGCACCTAATCTATTTATTACATAACCAAATGAATAAATAATTACAACCCAAATAATAAACACAAATATTACAACCCAATTGAATAAATTAAAACAACCATTCCAATCATCCAAATAACATAAGGCCAAAGGCTAGGTTATACACTATCATATGAATAATCATAAATATTATTTAATAAACAAAATAAACCTAATCAAACCCTAAATATTCAGCCAACATAAACTGAAAATTTGGGTTTGTTTGTCCAAACAAACAACAACCAAACATATCAACCAATTGACATTCCTATCTTTCAAAGTTTAATCATAAGCATGAAGATATAACTTTGAAAGACTTGGGGTTTATTAAATCAACCAAAATCAGCCCTAATTAGTTGATTAAAATCCTTTAAAATGATTTTTTAAAGGATAAGAACAAGCAAGCTATTCACATAACCGGCTCTGATACCATTGTTGGGTTTGATGGAACATAAAATCACAGTTTAACCATTTAAAGTTTCTTAAAACGCAGCGGAAGTATAGCATTATAATCATGTTTATAAGCTGAAAATATGTTCATTAGATGACCATATTGATGTATAAAACAAACCCAAAGAACAAAGGATCATTTTTGTGAATTAGCAAGCTATGAACATATGTAAAACTACATAAAATCACAGCTTCATTGAGCTGTGATATACCTTACTGCAGCAGCCAAAAACAACCAAAAGAAGAGCTGAAATGATGCTGAAAATGGCCAAGACTTCAAGAGTAGAAGTCCTTAAGCTTGTATACCCCAAGCCTCCTTGCAAACACCTTCTCTTGTTAGGTAGAAATTACCAAAACAACACCAAAACACTTCAAGAAAACCCTGAAATATGCTGCTGGTCCGTAGCTTCTTTGAGGGAGAGAGAGGAGTGTTTTTCTTTGTTGTGTTGTTAGTTGCATGTCTAGAATGAAATGAAAGGAGAGCTGATCTTTTAGTTAGTGGAAAGGAGACAACAATGCATGTGTGTTGAGTCTTCAAGAGAATATGTTGGTGGAAACATGAAAGGCATGCATGCATGAGTGTTCTTCTCAAGCCAACAAGCACTATGACATTCATGTGGAGGGGGGACGGCACATGGTCCTTCTCTCTTCATTTTTTTTACAAAATTGATACTAACACACACATATTTTGTCTACTAGTCCTTTTATTAGATATATACAACTAACCTTTTAATTGTATAATCCATACACTCCCATTATTAATTTGTATTGTTATCTAACTTACTTAAATAACATTACAAATAATATTATTGAACAAAATATCCTAATAAATTGTTCCATTTCATATGCATCTTATTTAGAAAACCCATTTTCTAAATTTGGTGTAAATATTTAATTGCATGATCATATCATTAATTAAATATTAATTGGTGTTTGCTAAGCTTGTTATTGGGTAAACCCGACTTGGATCATAACGTACTAACCACATCAATATTCTAAGTGTCTTGGGCACATAGAATCCTACAGAGAACTGTGTGTAGTTGGTGATGGAGTATCAGGAACTACAACAGTTGGAGACTGATAGGGAACATATTGTAGTATGTCCAAATCAAATAACTCCAGAGGGTTTTGTGGGATTTTATCCTTTTAGAGATTCACTAAACTTCACATGCAAAGTCTCTTCAACCATCTTTGTTCTGCAGTTAAAAACTCTATATGCCTTGCAAGTAAGTGAATAACCAATAAAGTACCCTGCATCCACCTTTGATTCAAACTTCTGAAGTGGATTCTTTATGTTGAGAATATAACAGGGACACCCAAATGCTCTAAAAAATGAAATCAAAGGGGCCAAATGATGTAGCACTTCATAAGGAGTCTTCATCAACCTTTGATTTACTAATACTCTATTCTGCACATAGCAAGCGGTGTTGATAGCTTCAGCCCAAAGGGTTAGTGGCAGTCCTGAATCAGCCAACATTGACCTGGCAGCTTCAACAAGTGTCCTGTTCTTTCTCTCCACCACTCCATTTTGTTCAGGAGTTCTTGGAATGCTGAACTACCGCTTGATACCTTTTGACAGGTAGAATTCATCAAGTGTGTGATTTCTAAATTCTGTACCATTATCACTTCTCACACACTTGACTGGAAGGGAATATTGTTTCTCAACATACAACATAAAGTTCATAATAGTTTGTGCAGCTTCATCTTTGGAATGCAAGAAGAAAGTCCATACAAATCTGGAGTAATCATCCACAATTACCAGACAGTATTTCTTCTTTGCCATGCTCATCACTCTTACAGGACCAAAAAGGTCCATATGCAATAATTGCAAGCAGGCAGTGGACTTTGGCTCTTCTATTGGAGGAAATGAGACCTTGTGTTGCTTCCCTTTTAAACAAGCAGAGCAGTTTTCATCACATTTCAACTCCTTCATTGGCAATCTTCTTACTAAACCATGGTGAATCAGCTAGTTCATGTTTTTAAGATTCACATGACCAAGCCTTCTATGCCATAGAGTAGATTCCTGAGGAGAAGCCTTGGAGAACAGGCAAGGATGGCCTTTTAGATCGATTTTCTTTGACAAATACATGGCATATAATCTTCCTGTCCTGTTGGCCTTCAGGAGAGTATGATCATCAATCAAACTCAGAACTTTAGAAGACAGAATCCTGCAGTTCTGACTGGTGAAAAGGGCAATATGACCTTTATCACACATTTGACTGACACTCAAGAGGTTATACTTGAGATTCTCCACATGGTTGACATCATCAAACCTTATTTAACCATTAGAAACAAAGCCTTTGCCGATGATGTAACCCTTAGCATCATTGCCAAAAGATACAAACCCCTTCTTTCCTTTAGAGTAGTCATTAAGAAGAGAGCTGCTCCCTGTCATATGCATAGATCCTCCACTGTCTACATACCAGATGCTTCTTTGGCATGCTGAAGAACCCTGCATTCATCACAAGAAACTAGTTAGCTTTTGAGACCCAAACCATTTCACACCAATAGATGTTGAACCATCATAAAAAGTTATGTCTGATTGTTTGCTAAAGCCTTCAGCTCATCAGACACATCAGTGCTTGATTTTGATGGATTCCTGTGTTGCACCATCTTCCTGTGAACACCTTCAGCTGTTTCCTGATTAACCCCTTCCTTCTTTTTGGATTTCCTTAAGGATTTTAGGGTTACAGGTTGAGATGCTGCTGGTACAAACTTAGTTTCAAACTCAACTTTCATTTTGTTAATTTTCTTTTTAATGTTCTTATCTTGCTTGAGTTTGGAACCCTTTCTATACCAGCAATCATCAGTGAGATGATTGAATAAGCCACATATTTCACATAGCTTTTTCTTCATCTTTTATTGATCAACTGCTGAAGAACATGAAACTACTGAAGATTTGTTCTTCAGTACTTTCTTCCTTTTAGTACTTAAGGTAAATACTGAAGGATTCTTAACTACTGAAGATTTGTTCTTCAGTAGTTTTCTATCAGTACTTGCAGTTTTCTTCCTTTCAGTACTTGCAGACATCCTGATAGATTCTTCAGCAGTTTTCAAACCCTTTCTACTTTCAGTAGTTTGGGTTTGTTCTTCAGGTGTTGTAACTTGCTCTTCAGTACTTTCAGTACTTTGTGAGACAACACCTAAAGTGATCAACTCTTTCTTGATCATGTGACTGTCAGCATTTGATCTCTCAACTATATCAATATCAGCTAATTGGGTTTCTGAAGTATTAATGCTAACTTCATCCTCTAATTTTGGTGCATTATCAGAGGATGAATCACATGATGAGTTGGATTGGTTATTGCTTTCTCCTTCAGATTCTACTTCTAACCTGGGAGTAAAATCTGTAGGAGGAGCAGTGTGATTATAACCAATTCCAAACTTCGCATTGGAAGCTGATTGCTTGCTGAGAAGCATTTCAAAACCCTTGCAGGAAGTTACCCAGCGTTCACACTCTACCTGGGTAGATGCAAGAGTTTTTTTGAGGTCCTTATACTTCTCTAAAAGTACCTCTTCCTTAGCCTTATCATCAGTGATTTGACATTTTAATTTGTAAATCTCATGATTCTTGTCATTTAGCATAGACTCAAACTCAGCTTTTCTTTTGGAAATTATGTTCTCTAGCTCAAGATTTTTGTTAATTAAGGCTACATTTGCTTCTCTAATAGATGCAAATGTGGCTATGCATGATTCAGAACATAACTTGGCCTTGGCCTCTGAAGATACCTGTGATGTTGAAGCATTTGAGGTTGAACCATCAGTAGACTCCAGGGCCATGAGAGCAAGATTTCCAAAAGGATTGTCACCACCATGTTGACCAGCACCAGGGAACAGTTATTCATGATGACCAGACATGTCATCTGGTAGACTGCTCCAGTCAACAACACCAGGGGTGAAAAAGCTGTGATGTGGTTGAGATTGAGATTGTTGATGAGATTGAGATGGTTGAGGCTCAGGAAGGGCATGTGGTTGTTGAGCAATGGGTGGTTGAACTTGACTTGTCTAAGGCATGTAAAAGCAGTGGTAAGGATATGGCATAGGGCTTTGAGGAACAAAATATACAGGTGATGATTGAGCTTGTGATGGATGACCAGAACTGGTGGAATGTTGCCCTTTGTTTTGTGAGCAATTACATGGGAAGGTCACAAAGGGTGCAGATGAGTTAGATCCAGATGATCTACACTCTCTTGCAAAGTGTCCAAGCCTATGGCACTTGTGACACCTCAACTTCCTCTTGTCAAAACCAACTTTGGTTTTGCCAAAGAGACTTGGGAATTTACTACCAGTTCTTTTGTAAAACTTTTGAGATCTGATATTGATCATTGCCATTTGGCTCAAAATATCCATCTCTTCCAGATTATCATCCGGAGTTCCTTTCAAGTCCTCCATTAAAAAGCAGAAATTATCACCACTACCACCTGAACTACCATCCACACCAACAAAAGCATGATCTCCAATGTTAGTAGAGAAATCAATATGCTCATCATAGGAACCTTCTGATGCAGCATACTCTGACTCCTGACCTATCAGTGTAGTATTGCCTGATACAAAGTCATCAGTGAGCTTTCCAGATGAAGATAACTTCCTTTTCTTTTCCATCTCTCTTTCAAATGTCAGCAGTTTCCCGTGAAGTTGGGTGAGAGATAGAGTGCTCAGATTTGCACTGGAGCGTAGGACAATAGTGTATGTGTCCCATCTCTCAGGCAGAGATCTAAGGAATCGGTTGTTCATCTGGCTGTTTGTATATTCTTGTTTGACCATTTTCAGCTCAAAAATCAAACAGGAAAATCGCTCAAACTGTTGAGTCAGAGATTCACCCTTCCTATGAGAGAATGTCTCATATTGCTGGGCAAGGATTTCCCTTGTATTTGCCAAGACCTCATCAGTTCCTCCAAATTGTTCTTTCAAAGCAACCCAGAGGTCATGAGCAGTTTCATGATGCATAAGCCCTGAATAGATTTCATTAGGCAGTGCCATGGCCAGAATTCCATGGGCTTTAGCATCAATTTCGAATAGCTTTAGATCTTCATTTGAATACTGATCAGGTTTCTTTGGAACCCTCTCATTTGTTTCTGGAGTACTCACCATAGGCTTGTATGGTCCATGCACCACAGATTTCCAACATCCTGCGCTGTTGATAGACAGGTGATGGAGCATACGTCGTTGCCATATGTTATACTCACTCCTAACAAGCATCGGAGGCTTTGTTGAGGAGCCAGTATTATGAGGATAATTGGTTGGTGTCGCCATTTCACAAATTCAGACAAATTCAAAGTAATTTCAACAAATCTAGCTCAAAAGCACGTAGAACCTTAGATTAATTGACCAGAAGCAACAGAAATTCAAACTCTATAACCGATTCTTGCAAATTTGCTAATTCGATCAAACGTAGATATCAAAAGAGCAGTTTCAATGATCATTTGTTAAATCGATCAATGATTAACCAGCTCTGATACCATTTTAAAGGATCTCAGACCTCGTTTGATCAATTAGATTAGGATTTACAGCGAAATAGTATAAGAATTAGACAAATTCAAGCAAGAACACAAATGATAAATCAATAGAACAGTATGGTTATAGAGAGAAAAAGATATTTCTGCAAAAAGGAATATTTCATTCAAGACACGCTTCGGCATATACAAAGTTAGGTCATCCTCCCTTTTATAAGAGAGTTGACGTCAGCTGATGTCACTTGATAGTGACATCTAACCGTTATTACAACAACTACTGAAAGATAACTAAACTACTGAAGATGTCTTACAACAGCTGTCATCTTCTTACAAAAGCTAAGTGTAAACTAACATAACTACTGAAACTACAACTACTAAAATACAACATCTGAAGAACAGGCTCTTCAGATGTTTTACAATAAGTAAACTACTCAAAGAAAACTACTAAAAAGGAAAACCATCACAACAACTGAAGAGTACTACTTCAGCTGTTATGACAACCTCTGAAGTCTTCAGTACTTGAACTTCAGCTGATGTCTTCAGCACTTGAACTTCAGCTGATGTCTTCAGTAATTGAACTTCAGCGATGTCTTCAGTACTTGAACTTTAGCCGATGTCTTCAGTACTTGAACATCAGCTAATGTCTTCAGTTGTTGTCATCTGCTGATGAAGCCTTCAGCAGTTGTTGTGATGTCTGTGGGACTTAAAGGTTTTTCTGATCAGGCTCATTGGTTCTTTTGGTCCAACATAGTATTCTCCAACCCATATGAAAAGCACATATGATTAGACTATTAATATGTTAAAACAGATCAAAGAATAATGGCATTAGCTTACGGAGAGCAAAGTGGACACCAGGTTTTCACAATGTTAGTATAATCCATCCTAGAGAAAATCTTAATGATCACCATCTTAACTGACGCTCTTTTTGCTTGCTGAAGATTTAGAGTGGAGCATAGAAGCACTTAACTTAGGGCTCACAAGGGTTGGAAGTTCCTAAGAACTAAATCCTACCCTTCTTGACCTATTTGAGGGGCAGATGACTATATTTAAATTAGAATAAGAAATAGGAGGATCCATGGCTTCTCAGGTTGTAAACATAGGCTAACTCATAGATGTTGATATCAAGGGCATTAGTTTGAATCATCTACTCTAAAGTATGTTATAGGGTTCCCTAAACCATAGGCATGGTTTGGGAGTAGCTTGACTTAGTAAGCTAGAATAACTTATAGATCAGTGAAGGAAAGGGTAAGTGTTAGATCGGGTTAAAGACTTAACAAGACTTTTATGTTTGATTTACAGATAAGAAATATAGAATCTAAGATAACTGCTTTACTTATCAAACATGCATATACTTTCAGTAAATATAAACACAAGATGTTCTTTCAAAGTATACACTTGATTAATCTTTTTTGAGTACAAATGATACAATCCGATTATAAACAAGTGGAATTACAAGCTTACCCCTAAACTATACAAGTGAGAGGTGTTTTATACTATGAAAGGGTATACACTAAGAATAAACAACTTTACATCTATTCCTGGTTTACAAAAAGTATGTACAACTCATACAGACAATCAACACATCAAAAGTATGTAGCTTCAGTACTATGTTGTCTACAAAAGGTAAAACACAGCACCTGCCAGAGTATATCAATACAGCGAGTCTTGTCCAACTTTGTGATTGATCAATAGTGCATCACTTGTAGTGTTGATATGCAGTCAATCAACAATTCATCACTTTTTAGTGCTGATTGGCATTCGTTCAGCACTTGGCATGTGCTTATCGACAGTCGATTAGCACTTGGCATGATTTAGTAGTTAGGAGCCATTATTGAATCTTTGAGTTTTTGGTAGCTTTATTCTCTTCCTAGATCAACAAATTCCCTCTAGGATGATGCTACCAAAACTCTTTCTTTATACTTATAGCATTCTAATCAGCATTTGTTCATACATGTATCCTTTTTCGTTTCTTAAGGGGTTTTCAAGAGGTAAATTGACCAAGGCCTTCATGTTGAGCCGGGATAGTTTAAAGAGGTCAAACTCCATGACTTTAGTTTAGCAGGCACTAGCAAAGGTGAGACAGAAGGTGTTAGTTGAGGATTTGTAGCTCCAATGCGTAACTGGGTCATCAATGCTTAATGGAGTCACATGTAAAACATCTTCTTATTTGTCTCCACTTTGTTCTGCTTCAACTTTGTTATTAATGTTTATCTTCAGAATGGAGGCCATATATTTGTACTTATCTACCATACCTTCATATTCTGAAATTAAAGTGAACATCTTCTTTAGGTCTTCAAGGTTGAGGTTCAAAACTTCCAGCTCAATTAGAAAGAAAGACTTATAGTTATTATTTCTTTCAATGAAGAATATCTTAGCATTAAGGTCATATCCCCATTTGATAATGGTTGTATCATCATATTCTGATTCTTACTCTTCCTTAAATACTGAAAGTTTTTCTTCTTGCTTAGGATTGTCCAAGCCTTGTCTTACTATTTCAACAGCAATGATGATGATCACTTCATCTACCGAATCATCAGACTGGATTTGTGTTGGAGATTTAGTTGTTTCATGAGCTTGTTGGACTATTGAAGAAACCTGCTTAGTGGTTTGAGTTGTTTGGATGGTGGGAGGAGATTATTGGTGTTGAGTGGCAGGTGTAGGTTCAACCGATAGAGTGACTTCAACAGCTTTAGACTCTTTCATTTTTCTTCTTTGTTCTGAAGCCTACCTTGACTTTTCTAAATGATACTTGTAGATTATCATCAACATCTTCTCTACTTCTTGTGCCTTAGAGTCATTGCTTGTATTCCTTAGCCTTAGTCTTGTTAGGTCAGCTATCTCAAATCTTCTGAATCAAGTAGTTAATTCCTTGAGTAGGCTACTTTTAAGATACTAATCTGGTGATGAAGTATGTGTCTTTCTTCTAATCATATTCCCACTCTACAATTGGATCATATGATAATAGTGGAGTTTCAGGGATTTCCTCACGAGATCTAGCCTTGAGTAAGGATAGTAACTTTTAAGGTAGCATATTGGACTTGTCATTTCTACATCCATAGATGCTGAGGCACTAAGCAATTTTCTCTAAGATGTTAAGGGGCAGATCAAGTACTTCATTCTTGTGATCATAGTACATCATTTCACCATTTTCCCTCTTTACTGCAAATTTCTTCATTTGGGATACATACCTAACACCCAAAACTTTGGTTCCTTTAAGTGTCTTCTCTTCTACCTCCGGGTCAATCACCCTTGGCTTTACCACTCTTTTTAGAATAGTATTCTTTTTGGCAAGGGCTGATTTGATCGGTTGATCATCATCAGAGGTAGTGGAGTTAGAATCAGGAGATGTTGGAGACTCATTCAGCAAATAGAAACACCTTGGGACAATTTTTTTGGTCCTTGATTGTTGTCTTTCCCATTGCTCTCTAGCTAGTTCATAGGTTGGTAGCTTTCTAGTCGTAATCTTTTTTTATTTTTCTGATTTTCAGAACAAGAGTAGACATACTCATTGATCCTGCTTGTTTAGTAGAGAAACCATAGAACTTTAAGAACATCTTCATCTGTTTCTTATCTTTACTCTCCTGTCTGACTTTTTCGGCTTGTTTTATCTCTGGTTCAGCTCTCTTCCTTCTAGCTAAATCTATTGATTTCTCCATTTCAGCATGAGTTGCAACTATTAGCTTTGATTTCAACAAGGCTCCATTCCATGACCTCATCGATGTTGAATCCTTTCAACTTAAGTTAAGCTACTAGGAGACATCTTTCTGGAACCTTTTTATTTCTTCTTTTGAGAAGAGGCCATTGGAGTAGGTTTGGTAGTTGTGGACACTAGAGCTTGCTTAGTGGTTGTTCTTTTAAAAGTGATTTTGACTGTTGGCTTGGATGACTTTGTTGGCATTTTCATGACACCCGTGGCCTTTGATTAAGATGGAGCTGTTGGTTTTATCTTGCTAGATTCACCAACAACATTGTCTCTTTCCCTTGCAGCTCAAGAATCTTTTACACTTTTGATTAATGCAATTATGTTCTTCTTGACAGAAGATTCTTGAGCTCCACCAACATGCATTTTTACTATTTCATTATCAACCTTTTTTGGAAGCATATCCATCCTTTTAGTCATCAAGAATTTAGCCCTTCTTTCCTACGACTCATATTCAATTTCTTCTTCAGTAGTTATAGGTCTCTTACCTTTATTTGAGGTAGAGATTGTAGTAGGTCTGACTGTTGAAGGATTAATAGGTACGCCTGATGCCTCACCAGCTGACGTGGAAGTATCAGTAGTTTTTTGAGCTCTCTTAGCATCCTTGGCAAATTCTGGGCCTTTTTCAGTAGTTATAGGTCTCTTGCCTTTGTTAGGTAGAGATTGTAGTAGGTCTGACTGTGAAGGTCTAATAGGTACACCTGATGCCTCACTAGCTGACTTGGAGATATCGGTAGTTTTTGGAGCTCTCTCAGCATCCTTGGTGAATTCTGGGTCATCTGTTTCTACATTCACCTCATAGCTAACTGGGGTTTTAGTTTTAACATGCGGTTGACCAAATATGACCCATTCATTTTTTTAGTTCAGACTCAGGTGTGTCCTTGTGTTCTTTTTGAATTTGAGTTAGTTGAGCTCCAAGAGTCACCTCATGTCTTTCTATGTCATCTTTCATGGTTTGGGTTCCTCTTGTGTAAACCACCATTCTTCTTAAGGGTTCATTTGCTGAAGAAGCCTCTTGTTCGGCAATTTTGGAAGTTGCATCAGCAACAAATTTGTTCAGCTCTTCTGCTGCTTTCAAAAGCACTCTTAGTAATGGTGCTTATTCTTTAATAGATGCCTTAGGAGGGGATTCAAGTCCTAACACAAGCTTTCTCTTTGATGATCCTTCATTAGATCTTTTCCTTTTGAGGTAGAGCCAAGAAGAACTTCAAGACCTTATTGCAGTGATTTTTCTCTTCTCAAGTTGAACCTTTTGGTTCTTTCTCCTCATCACCTTTCTTGTTTCCATTTTGTTCTCTTTAGGGCTGTCATAGCCATACCTATCTAGAAGATCATTCAGTTGGCTTTACCTTCAGATAGAGGCTCATAGTCTTCAGTCCATTTGGAAGAGAATGAGATTTGCTATGAAAAATATTCAACTTGATCGGCCAATCCCTAAAAGATGTCTTCAGCTTCTTTGGGATCATATTCCCCTCTGTTGGTAGGATCACCTGAGATTTTAGATGACATTAAGTGGGTAGTGGAAGGCACATCCTAAGGTTCTTGTGGTGATGATGACACTTACAGGCTTAAGATGATGGATTGTTGAATCTCAATAGTTTCCTATAGGGATTTAAGCTTAATTTGAAGGTCCATTTCCCTGGCTACTGACTAGTGAAGAGTTGTAGGTTTTGTTCTAGTGAAGTAATTGTTGCTGCCCGGTCAAGTGACCTGACTTGAGCCTTAAACTCAAGGACTCTATCTGGTGATGCCTTCAGTAAACAGTTCTCAAATTTAAGAATTGTATCACTTATAACATAACCTTGAAGCCTAGCATCCTGTACTTGTAAAACAGTTAATGTTTGTGCAAGCTCAAGGTTATGGGCCATCAATTCCCATATTTCTTTCATACTTCCCACATCCACAGTTGTTAAATTCTTGGGACTAGGTAAGGTCCTAGGCCGAACCTCTGCACCCACACTACCAGATGTGGTTTCTTGGCACTCTGGATTCCTCTCCTCAAGAGATGACACTAAAGAGACATTCTCAAGGTGAGTTGTTGTGATTGAGGTCCTAGTTGTAATGTATCTGTCCTACCGATCAATTGATGGATCAGCAAAAAAGACTACCACTTCCACATTGACCGTTTCACTGTTGGGTCAAGCACCTTTGAAGAAATTGAAGATTTTCAAGTTATATTGAAGATGAAGATTTGAATAGAAAGAAACAACAGAGTATTAGTCTAGAGTCTATTTTGTAAATATTATAAATTCTAGACTAGTATAAATAACATACTTTCATTCATTGAATGGATGGATGGATCACCGCCAAGTATGGGAATCATATTCCATCAACATCATCATATAATCATCCTTCATGGATGGTGAATTCATCATCAAATAAATAAACAACAAGAATTATTAAATACTTATGGGTTTATCATTATTGAATTTTAGCATCACTCTATCAAACTTTGATCATATTAACTGAATCCTAAGATCCAAGCTCATCGGATCCTGTTCAAATTAGGAACAAACAATTGGTACCAGAGCTGGAGTTGATGGATTCATATTGATTCTGATCAGATTTCATGGTTAGATTGCTAAAATTAGTGGAGATTTGAAGAAAACTTGGAGAAAAAGTCTTTGGTGTTCTTCACTAGATCTATGAATTCAATGGTGGATCTGATGAAATAAATATGAATTTAATGTTATCTAATCATTTATATGATATATTCATTAATTGGAAGGCAGGTCAATCAAGTTTGGAGGCAATTTGATTAGAATTTGGGTTTCTAGTAGTATATGAACATTTACACATACTAGCTTGTGTGTTCTTGGTGTTTTAAAGAAATTATCAGATCTCGAGCATTGAATTGGATCGAAAATCAGTTTCGATTTGGATTTGAGGTCTTACTACATCAATTCAACAATCAAGCAAATAATACAAGGTGAATTTGAAGCCAATCATTGCATTAGTTTTTGAGTTTTTGGTGTTCATGAGGTGCTAATCATAATTAAGATTTAGATCTGATTGTGAATAAAATTTTGTTTTAAATTGATATACAGACAAGTTACAAATCAATTTGATACAAAATTTAACAGTATACAACAATTTAGGTCAATTCTACATTGATCTAAGGATGGAATCTATGGGTTGTTTGCTGAAAATTGATGTTCAATAAATGTACAAGTGTTAGCTGCTGGTACAACTCATTTTGCAGCAAAAATATCAGCGGATTATGATTTGAGTCCATTGAGGATGTTGATACATGATCCACGGGTAGGTAGTTGGTATCTTATCTGTAGATGTTCACAATTAATCAAATAAAAAACAACTTTGGGCAGCCTCAAACACTCTAATCAGTGACCAGAACAGCCCCTACATCAGCTTATATGCAGCCTCTTTACCCAACATAATCCGCATTAACAATCATGCAAACATGACACACCTTGTGCAGCTTGCTAACATCATCAAACCATCACCTAAATCAGCCTTTGAATAGCACCATAACAGCTGCAACAAGGATGCGTTTCAGCAACATTTCAGCTGCAAATCAGCAATAAAACATTACCCAAACTTCACCAAAATCAGCCTCTATGCCTGATTTTTGTGTGCAGCCCCTTATCTCGACCAAAGTAGCTCGGAACCTCAACAAAAATTAATCGGCCCTCAAATAGGCACAAATCACCAAATAAAGTGCAGCCCTGCACCAGCCTTTGGGCAGCCCAAAACTCACCAAGAACAACCTACTTGCAGTCCCTGCGCTAGCAATTTGTTCAGGCCCAAGCAGCTCTTGCACCAGCCCCAAAATCAACACTCAAACTGACCCAAAACTGCATAAAAAACGACCTTGTAGCAGCTCTTTTACCGGCAGCACCTAACCATCATAAAGGGCCTCTCAATCATCCAAATCACATAATTTGCAGCCCCAAGCATTCAGCAAAATTTCCCTACGCTAGTAGCACTTCTGCAGCTCACAAACATCATCAAAGCCAACCTCAAATCAGCCCAAATAAACCCATTGCTAGCCTACTTTATGCAGCCCTCAAACCTCACTCAAAAAGAAAAATGGTTATTCAGGTTAGAGGTGTGGCCTCGGGTTTTAGCTAAAAGCTTTGAAAGCAAGCTATAATAACAAAAACAAAAAGAATTTTGGTGCATGGGTTGTCAACAACAAAAACACAATTCCTTGGGTTTGTGTATGTGACTTGGGTCACAAAACAAAATTAGTTGAACCAAAGTTTTGAAGACCTCGCTTCTGCAACAACAAAAAACTCTCGGCTTTGGTCAACTATTTAACAAAAACAAGATCAAACTTCATTTTCTCATCAGAAATCTACAATTTAGGGTGAGTATTGTTTGGTCAAGCACCTTTGAAGAAATTGAAAATTTCCAAGTTATATTGAAGATGAAGATTTGAATAGCAAGAATCAACAAAGTATTAGTCTTGGGACTAATTTGTAAATATTATTAATTCTAGACTAGTATAAATCACAAACTTATCATTTTTTGTATGGATGGATGGATTACCACCAAGTGTGGGAATCATATGAAAGGATCTCTGATCTAGTTTGATCAATTAGGTTATGATTCGCAGCGGAATAGTATTAGAATTAGACAAAATTTAAGCAAGAACAAGATGAATATTCAATGAAACAGTAACAGTTATAGAGAGAGAGTTTTCTGCAAAAGAGAATGTTTTCATTCATTCATATGTTTCGGCAATTACAAATTAGGTTAACTTTCCTTTTATAGAGGAAAGGTGATGTCAGCAGATGTCACCTGATAGTGACATCTAACCGATTACACAAACAACTGAAAATAATTGAAACTACTGAAGATGTCCATAACAGCTGAGGACATCTTCTTACAATAAAAGCTTAAGTACCAACTAAATCTACAACTACTGAAACTACAACATCTAAAGTGTAAGCTCTTCAGACGTTTTACATTTACTAAACTACTGATGACAAACTACTGAAATTATAAAGACAACTACTGAAAAGTAAACCATCATAACTACTGAAGAGTACTTCTTCAGCTGTTATGACAACCTCTGAATAGTTGGTCTTCAGACTTTGTCTTCAAACTCTGTCTTCAGACTTTGTCTTCAAACTCTGTCTTCAGACTTTGTCTTCAGATTTAGTCTTCAGACTTTGTCTTCAGACTTTGCCTTCAGACTTTGTCTTCAGACTTTGTCTTCAGACTTTGTCTTCAGACTTTTTCTTCAGCTGATGAAGTCTTCTTCAGTTGTTATGATGTCTGTGGGACTTAAAGGTTTTTCTGATCTGGCTCATTGGTTCTTTTGGTCCAACAAACTCCCCTGAACCAATGCAGCCAAAACCTTTAAGTTTATTGGAGTCCAACTTATTAGGAAAAAATATTGTCTTTTTCTTCTGGATCAGCTCAGAAGTGACCAATTTAAGCATAGGCCTAGGAAGTGGTTTCAGAAGGTTTGATTGGCAAGGGATGGATGGGAACTCTGTCTTGGGGAATTGGACACAGAGTTGTTGCCCCATCCATGAAACCTACTTCCCTACAATGAGTTTGTAAGACTCTCGAACATAGGCCTCAAGGAAGACAATCTGTTCTTCCTGGGTTAGTTCTTCAGCTTCTCCTTCAAAGAAAAACTCAGGCCCATAGTACTCAGATAAATACTTAACATGTTTCCCATTCTTTAGCTCCACAGTTGTTATTTCTCTGTATGCAAACTCATCAGGATGATTACCTTCAAGTAACAACTGGAGCTCATTGCTTCTGACTTCTTCAAGCCTCTTGTAGATCAACCCCTTCTTCACCATTTTGTTTTCCAGTAAAGTTTGTGGCGTCAGATTAGACTTGTAGTCTCTTTTGAAGTCTTCTAAGATTTCCCAGGGTGACACTACAATGGCCAGTATTATCTATGCATCTACAACCTTCTTTACTTGACCATTGTATTTTCATGGGATGCTCTTTTTGTGGATTCTCTCACTCACCCTGGGATCAGGCCAAACTCTAACTCTCTCTTTCTGATACTGAAATGTAAATCTGAGAGCATACAACCTCTGAGCATGTTTTCTCATAGTTTGTATCGATGTAGATTGAGGAAACTCTTTATCAACCAGACTCAACAACTGCTCATCATGTTGTTTATGCTGTTCTTCTTCTTCAAGCTTTACTTTTACCATTTGCCTCTGGATGGCAGGTGTGATTGGTGTTGGTTGACTCCTGGCCTCAGGCATCTTTGTTTTAATAACAACTGAAATGGGCAGCCTATCTTCCTCATCATCATCTTCTTCTTCTTCTTGAAGCCTCAACACCCTTCTCTTCCTCTTAGGTGCATCATCAGCAGTTGTTTGTGTTGGTTTCTTGGGTAAAGGAATTGGTTTTGTTGGTTGTGATGTTGGTTGTTCTGGTGTAGGAGATTGTACAGCCTGCTCTAGCATCTTAGTTGTAAGTGAGGCTTTGGAGTACTTTGCCATATCATTCCTTTTCCCAACACCAGCTTCATCAAGGGCTTCTATTAGCAATCCTTTGCTAAATACTTCAGACGAACAGATTTTGTTGGTTATCTCCAAAATACTTTCCCTGGCCCATGATTTCACTTCAAGAATTGATCTCCCCAAATACTTTGATATGAACCTGACCATAGCTTCCAGCCTTTCCTGTTCTTTCTCACTATAGCTAGCCCATCAATGCTCGATCTCTTGTGTCTCCAGCCTTCTGATCTCAGAGTCAAGTTTGGCAGTGTCGAATCCTTGTCTAAAGAGCTGGTCAATGATTTTATCCGTTGATCTGCTCTGTTGCTCATCAGCTTCTTTAATCCGTTCCTCTAACTTCTTCTCATCAGGAGTCTTTTCACCACCCTTCTTTTTCTTGTAAGTAATATGGAAGTCCTTTTCCTTCTCTTTCTCAATCTCCTTTCCCTTTGCTTTCTTTTTCTCCTTTTCTTTCTCATTCTTCTTTTCCTCTTCAACTCACTTCCTTTTGTTTATTTTCACTACCTTAGACTCCCCCTTTTTGGTTGTATTGGGTTCAGGGGTGTGAATGTTAGAAAATATTTTAGTGACTGCATCATCAACTAGGGTTTGAATATTTGAGGAAAGCCTCTCATCAAGAGTTTGATGGACAATGTTAATGATGATGGGAGTGATGAGAGGCAAGGAAGATTTAAAGACAGTAACCATTTGCTCAGAGGGGTTCTGTCCCTGAGAAATGGTGCCAGAAGCAGAGGCTGGTGGCTGATTTGTTATGAGTGGCTCAGTGTGTTGGAGACCTTCAGAAGAAGGTGCCATCTGTGGGTTAATGTAGGCAGATGGACTTGATTCTTGACACATTTTGGCAAGCAGTTCTTGTAGTCTTCTTCCCTCAGCCTCAAGAATGGTGTTGTGGGCTAGAACATCTTAGAAAAAGCTCAGGTCATCATCAGTGGTTGCTGAATCATCTGACCTCCTGATTTCATCAGGATGAACATGTGCTGAGTGTAGATCAGTATTCACATGTGTCCCTTGATCTTGTCCCTTGATCTTGGTACTGGGGACTTCCTGCCTCAGGATTATGCCCTTCATCGACAGTTGCCTCTTGTGAGGTGTTAGAAATGTTACCAACTTCAGCCTGTTCATGTGCTGAAGCAGGAGAAGTGGCAGCCTCACCAAAAGTTCTAATCTCCTCCTCCACACAAGGAGAGTGAACTGTGTAATCCCTGTGCTATGGGTTATCAGCAACACTTGAATCCTCCCCCCTCAACTGTTGAGATTTTCCCAGTTGTAATAGGTTTCTGGGGAGGGGTTGGAGTGTTTAACTGACTTAGCACTTTTGCAATGATATAAGTTGGACTTTGAGGGGTGGTTTTAGTAGGAGATAGGTGTGAAGCAGATTGCACTTGAGGTGAGTGGTGCTCTTAATGGCAACCTTCTCAAATGAGAGAGGTTCCAGTAATGTGGCATCCCCAGAAATGGTTGCTTCAAGATCCTGTTGAGAGGATTCCTGAGCGGTTGTGGTTGGTGGAGTCTGTATAACTACTGGTGGATTACTACCAGCAGTTTCTTCCTGCCTTGGTGCTGTAGGGGCATCCTCAGGGGACTCAACTCCCTGAGTAGTCTTTTTGGGGTTTTTAGATTTTGGCTTGGAGGGGACTTTGGATATGGAGGATGAGGTTGTGGGTTCCCGCTGCTTGGGTTTTAGCAGCTGGGCAGCCTCTTTGAGTTGTGTGTTCGAGTTGTGCTTGGAGTATACTTCAGGCAGAATTGCCACCAGGGACTCCTAGGCCAACAAGGCCTTCAGTTTTTAATTGGTTTTCAATAATGGCCATAAGAAACCTTGGATATAATATCGATCTGTTAGCCACAGGTTTCAAGGCCAGATCTTTTAATTCTAAAAAGATAATTTCAGAAAAATTTAAGTTTTGGCGTTCAAAGATAGAATACAATACCTGCTGCCACCTTGAAGACATTTGATCCCATGAGGAGGTTTTGGGAGCAAGGCAGACATTGACCATGTGGAAGATTAGGCGTTCAGGGTCATGGAAGTGCTTCTTCAAAATTGTGGTAGCATTGAGGTCGCCTTCGTAGCCATTGGTGGTGAAGGATAAGTCGGTTGTACCCTTAGGATATTCGGTGACGAAGTTGGCATCATTCAAATTTAGGATTCGCCGAATAATATCAGAGGTGACAACCACCTTCTTCTGATTGACAAACGACTGGAGAGCGATCTCGCCATCATTCTCACCAGTTGTGAGTGTTACGTTTGTCCAGAATTGTTATAGGGTTTCTACGTATATGGTTGGGTTCAGAAGAAAGGCTGTGTGGTATTGAGATTCAACCATCAGATCGATGGCGTCATCAAACTTGTTCCAGAAGGCCGATTTGGTGAGGTAAGCTACACAGTTATGGCGGGGTTTGAGTTGCATGGTCGCCATTAATGCAGGAGGGAAGGTCTGAGAATTTGAATGAGAGTGAAAAGTTCTGAAGTTAGGGTTTGGTATTTATAGGTTATGAAACGGCTGATGAAAAACAACTGAAGGTTTTGGTGTGAGTCATCAGTTATTTGAAACGACTGAAGACATGGTTTTAACCTTCAGATGATGTAAACAACTGAAGACTTGGTTTTAGACATCAGTGGTTTAAAACTACTGAAGACTTGGTTTTGGCTTCAGTTGCTTTGAAATCAAAACAGCAGTTGTTTGGAACAGCTGAAGAGTAAAGTTACTCATCAGTTGTTGTCGTCAATTCACAGGTTTCAGATGATTCATTCTGACCTCAACATTTACTAATCAGACTTTGTATGATTTTTAGATGTTTCATTGGTCATCAGTTCTTTTGAATATTTATACATCAGCTCTTTTGAACATTTGTGCATTAGAGCTTTTGAAACAAATTATTCTTCAGAAGTTGTGAACAAATTTTGTCTTTAGTACTAATGCTCAAGATTACACATCAGTACTTTTGGACAAATTTGTTCTTCAATACTTATCTGTTAGAAATAGGCATCAGTAATTATAACTACATCAGTAGTTGTAACTCCATCAGTTATTTTCAACAAATAATGTACTTCAGTACTTTTAAGTAATTTAGTCTTCAGTCATTTTATCACTTCAGTAGTTAAAAAGATATTAAAGACAAAATAACTCATCAGTACTTATTTTTGACTTTTGCATACTAATGCTCATCAGTACTTATGATCTGAGAGTATCAGTATTAGTCAATTTATTCTAGTTGTAGCATACCAAGCCTTAGCATAAGATTTTGAAAATTTGCATTGTCCAAAGGCTTAGTAAATAAATCTGCAAGCTCATCAGCACTAGGAACAACGTTTGATATCCAACTCAATTTGTTTCAGTTTGTTGACCACCTCCATCAGTTTGTAATCCTGAAAATTTCTATCTCGTTTAATCGACTTGCCATGTGAACTCCATTCTGGTGGGAGGGAATCAAGGAATCTCAGAACTTGTTCATGATTTCCCAACTGGTCATCAAACTTCTTCAAATTTCTTGCCACTAACAGATAACGATCAACAAAATCAGACATCTTTTCATTCTTTAAAGCTGCAAAATTATCAAACCGATATTGTGCAATTGTGAGAGTATCAGATTCGAAGGATTTAAACAGTTCTGCAAAAGCCATTTTTCTTCAAAAATTTTGTTTAATTGTGAACAATTAAACGCCCCAAAACGCCTCAAAATGCCCCAAAAATATTTTTCCCAAAAATTGTAAAATAATTCTCCCCCGAGAATAATATATTTATAAATGTCACGCTATGCAATCTTAGCAACTGGGGTCAAGCTGGCAGGTCAGCTTTTTTTTTATAAATCTTAAAAAAATCGTTGAAAAAATTTCTTCCTCAGGTTTTTTTTTTTTTTTTAAATGAACTCTTTCTTTCATTTTTTTTAACTAGCCCACTTTGTTAAGATTAAAACAATTGTTAGTCCAATTTGAATGATTTTAATTAGCCCATAAATCAATTGTTAAAAAAATAAAACAAATCAACCCTATTGAACCCAAACACAGCCCAATGAGAATTAACTCAATTACCAATTAAAAACCTAAATACTTTTCAAACACAACAACAAAACACACACTTCAGATCTGATCTTAAAAACTACTCCCAAACACAATCTCAAAAGCCAAACATAAAGTACTCAAGCCTCAAAACTCTCTCCCTCTCTCTCTCTCCATCGAAAAGTTGAAGCAGTTTGGCCATATCTTCAAGGTTAGTTCAAGGTTCCATTTCCAAATCAAACAATGTTAGGTACAGATGACTCGATGGACAGCTCAACCTCTGCTCCTGTACGCTCTAATGCGGCGAGTTCAACAGGTGGAAATGTTCGGATTATGGAATCGTGGTGGTGACACGGTGGAGATGCGGCGGTCGGCTGCCACAAGCATCGGCGCGTGAAGATGGTTCCGGCAAGTGGGTTCCGCCCCAGAACCCGATTCTTCTACTCTTCTTCTTTGTTTTGTTTTGATTTCACGGTGATGAGGACAGATATGTGCTGATTTCACGGTGGAAGGGTCACCAACAGGGTTAGGGATTCGATCGACGTATGGATCGGTCGGTCTGGGTGTTAGAGGGTCGATTGGGAGGGTTGGCTGTGGGTTTAGGTGGGTGGCGACGGTGATGGTTATGGTGGATTGGAGGGCGACGGGGGGAAGGGGTTTGGGAGGTGGTGGTGGCGGGTTGTGGTTGAAAGGGGTGGTGATGTGCGCCGGTGATGGATCTGTGGTTCATGGTGGTGGCCGCGAAAAGGTTTTAGATGGGTTTTTTTTTTAATTTTGTAGCCCCCCTGTTTTATAATTTCACTGATTGTTATAATTTCGCAGGTGTAGATTCGCTGAAAATGTAGTTTCGCCGGAAAACTATAGTTTCGCCGAAAGTTTCGCCGGAAAACCTTAGTTTCGCGGGAAAACCTTGAACTTTCGTTCAGAAAAGTGCTAAATTCGCTGGATGAAGATGTTGAAGGTTCTTCAAGGCTGCCAAGAACACCAAGAACACACACACTAGTGTGTGTGAGATAAAATCTCAGATCTGCAACTTTTCTTTCGATTTCTTGTAAAAAATATGTTGTAGATCAGGATTTTATGTTGTATATCTTCAAATTCATAGTAGATTGTTGTAGATCTGATGAATTGATTATGCTTGGGATGAATTTTGAATTTCAGATCTACTTTCTCTCTCTAAACTCCCACTTTCTCTCTCTATGAAATTTCAAAAATCAACAATAAAATCTTCAAATCAGCAATAGAAATTGATTCAAGTTGGCTCTGATACCATTCTGTCACACCCGACCTCTCACACCAACAATATTGTCCACTTCGCCCACGAGGAGCTCACGGTTTTGCTTTTGGTTGCCCGGGTGAACTTCCTAGGGAGGTCACCCATCCCTGGATTGCTCCCACCTGAGCACGTTTAACTGTGGAGTTCTCCTCTCATCCACAGCCAATACGCCTAAAACGCGTTGTTGATATTAGAGGCCAGACATTCCTTATGAACCAGGAATCTCTCCTGTCCACGGCCGATGTGGGATATGTGTATGGTGTCACAAGCACCCACTGTTTGGACACATCGTCCTCGATGAGCCCGAGAAGTCACCATCCTTGGTGAGGTATGTCCCACACCCCGAACGGCACAGGAGTGGCTCTGATACCAAATTGTTAGTCCAGGAGCACTTGAATCAATCAATTAACAATGAAGATTTGGATCAAACACATAAAATATGATGAACAAAGATGAACACCAAGAACAACTCAAAAACCCCTTGTTTGATTCAAAATGTGATTACCAAATAATCTGAAAGTGGAAACCCTAATCACATAGCTCATTCAAGCTCCTTACCTAATTGTCATACTTTACTATTTATAGTAAATGACAATTTACTAATGACACTTAGGACCCTAAACTACGACAATTAGAAATTACAATTAAAACCCAAAATGTCTAAAAACAAGATAAAATATATTTTGTTCACACAAAATATATTTATTAACAATAAACATCCTAGACAAATATATCTTCAACGTCTTGTCTCTAATCTTCATCCCGAACACGACGTTTGACTTTTCCGTTGACTTTGACCGTTGACGTTGACTTTGTTGACTTTAACTGTGTTGATAATATTAGACTATCTTTCAGACCCAACATACACTAACTGGTTTGTCATGATTAACAGCCTGTGGAAGTGGAGATGATGTGGAAAAGGATTCTTTTAATTTTTTGGCTTGGTTTTCCTTTTCTGTGGTTTGATCACAGGTACATCTATTTGGTTAACTCTCCCCAACAGATGTTGAACCATCATAACAAGTTGTGTCTAATTGTTTGCTAAAGCCTTCAGTTCATCAGACACATCAGTTCTTGTTTTTGATTGGTTCCTGTGTTTCACCATTTTCTCATTTTTGGAAGACACAGACTTGTTCTGGTGTTTTGGTATTCCATGAGGAGTCCATTGTACACCTTCAGCTGTTTCCTGATAAACCCCTTCCTTCTTTATGGATTTCTTTAAGGAATTTGGGCTTTCAGGTTGAGATGCCTCTGGTACAAACTTGGTTTCAAATTCATTTTTCATTTTATTAATTTTCTTTTTGGTGTTCTTATCTTTGTTGAAGTTGGAACCCTTTCTGTACCAGCAGTCATCAGTAAGATGATTGAATAAGCCACATATTTCACATGGCTTTTTCTTCATCTTCAGTTGATCAACCACTGAAGAAGATGAAACTACTGAAGGTTTGTTCTTCAGTACTTTCTTCCTTTCAGTACTTATGTTAAGTAGTGACGGATTCTATACTTTTGGACCTCCTGATAGACTCTTCAGTAGTTTCCAAACCCTTTTTGTTTTCAGTGGTTTTGGCTTGTTCTTCAGTTGTTATGACTTTCCCTTCAGTACTTTGAGTACTTTGTGAGACAACACCTGATTCTACAAGTTTTGAATTAATTTTCTCAAACAAAATTTCACCTTCATTTATCTCGGTCAAATCAAGACCCTCAGCTATTTCTCTTTGGATGACATGTGTGCATCCAACGGTATGAGAATATGTTTCCATATCAGCTGATTGATTTTCGGAGGTGCTAATACTGACTTCATCCTCTGATTTTGGTTCATTATCAGAAGGTGAGACACATGATGATGTGGATTGATAATTGCTTTCTCCTTCAGATTCTACTTCTAACTTGGGAGTAAAATCTGTAGGAGGAGCAATGTGATTATAACCAATCCCAAACTTCACATTTGAAGTTGTTTGTTTGTTGAGAAGCATTTCAAACCCTTTGCATGATGTTACCCAGCGTTCACACTCTACCTGGGTATCTGCAAGTGTTTCTTTGAGATCCTTATATTTCTCTAAGATGACCTCTACCTTTGCCTTTTCATCAGTGATTTGGCATTTTAATTTATAAATCTCATCATCTTTTTCATTTAAAACCGACTCAAACTTAGCTTTTCTTTTGGAAATCACCTTCTCTAGCTCAAGATTTTTATTGATTAAAGCTACATTTGCTTCTCTAATTGAGGCAAAGGTAGCTATGCATGACTCAGAACACAACTTGGCCTTAGCCTCTGAAGATACCCGTGGTACTTGTGATGTTGAAGCATTTGAGCATGAACCATCAGTTGACTCCAGGGCCATAAGAGCAAGATTTCCAAAAGGGTTTTCACCACCATGTTGACCAGCACCAGGAAACAGTTGTTCATGATAACCAGAAAGATCATTTGGTAAGCTGCTTCAATCAACAACTCCAGGGGTGAAAAAGCTTTGTTGTGGTTGAGATCGAGATTGTTGATTTGATTAAGATAGTTGAGGCTCAGGTAGGGCAGGTGGTCTTGAGTTGTGGGTATTTGAACCTGATTAGATTGAGGCATGTAAAAACAGGGGTAACGATATGGCATAGGACCTTGAGGGACAAAATATGCAGGAGATGATTGAGCTTGTGAAGGATGACCAGAACTGGTGGAATGTTGCCCTTTGTTTTGTGAGCTATTGCTTGGGAATGTCACAAAGGGTGCAGATGAGTTAGATCCAGATGATCTACACTCTCTTGCAAAGTGTCCAAGTCTATGGCACTTGTGACACCTCAACTTGCTCTTGTCAAAACCAACCTTGGTTTTTCCAGAGAGACCGTGGAATTTCCGACCAGTCCTTTTGTAAAACTTTTGAGATCTGATGTTGATCATTGCCATTTGACTCAAAATATCCATCTCTTCCAGATCATCATCTGGAATTCCTTTCAAATCATCCATCAAAAAGCACAAATTATCACTGTAACACCTGAATTACTATCAACACCAACAAAAGCATGTTCTCCACTGTTTGTAGAGAAATCTATATGCTCATCATAGGAACCTTCTGATACAGCATACTCTGACTCCTGACCGACAAGTGCAGTGTTTCCTGGTATAAAGTCATCAGTGAGCTTCTCAGATGAATACAGTTTCCTTTTCTGTTCTATCTCACTTGTTCAAATGTTAATAGTTTCCCATGAAGTTGGATGAGAGATAGAGTATCCAGATTTGCACTGGAGCGTAGGATAATAGTAGATGTGTCCCATCTCTCAGGTAGGGATCTGAGGAATCTGTTGTTCATCTGGCTGTTTGAATATTCCTGTTTAACCATTTTCAACTCAGATATCAAACAGGAAAATTGCTCAAACTGATGGGTCAGAGGCTCACCCTTTCTATGAGAGAATGTCTCATATTGATGGGCAAGGATCTCTCTAGTGTTTGCCAAAACCTCATCAGTTCCTCCAAATTGTTCCTTCAGAGCAACCCAGAGGTCATGAGCAGTTTCATGATGCATAAGCCCTGAATAGATTTCATTTGGCAGTGCCATGGCCAGAATTCCATGGGCTTTAGCATCAATTTCAAACAGTTTTAGATCTTCATCCGAATACTATTCTGGTTTCTTCAGAACCATCTCATTCTTTTCCGGAAGACTCACCATAGGCTTGTATGGTCCATGAACCACAGATTTCCAACATCCTGTGCTATTTATAGACAGGTGATGGAGCATTCGGCGTTGCCATATGTTATACTCACTCCTAACAAGCATCGGAGGCTTTGTTGAGGAGCCAGTATTGTGAGGATCATTTGTTGGTGTAGCCATTTTCACAGATTCAAACAAATTCAATCTAATTTTAACAAATCTAGCTCAAAAACTCAACAACTCTGTTTTAAACACATAGAACCTCAAACTAATTCACCTGAAGCAACAGAAACTCAAACTCTATAACCATTTCATGCAAATTTGATAATTCGATCAAACTTAGATATTAAAAGAGCAGTTTCAATGATCAATTGTTAATTCGATTAATGATTAACCAGCTCTGATACCATTTGAAAGGATCTCTGATCTAGTTTGATCAATTAGGTTATGATTCGCAGTGGAATAGTATTAGAATTAGACAAAATTTAAGCAAAAACAAGATGAATATTCAATAAAACAGTAACAGTTATAGAGAGAGAAAGTTTTCTGCAAAAGAGAATGTTTTCATTCATTCATATGCTTCGGCAATTACAAATTAGGTCAACTTTCCTTTTATAGAGGAAAGGTGATGTCAGCAGATGTCACCTGATAGTGACATCTAACCGATTACACAAACAACTAAAAATAACTGAAACTACTGAAGATGTTCACAACAGCTGAGGACATCTTCTTACGATAAAAGCTTAAGTACCAGCTAAATCTACAACTACTGAAACTACAACATCTGAAGTGTAAGCTCTTCAGACGTTTTACATTTACTAAACTACTGATTACAAACTACTGAAATTATAAAGACAACTACTGAAAAGTAAACCATCACAACTACTGAAGAGTACTTCTTCAGTTGTTGTGACAACCTCTGAATACTTGGTCTTCAGACTTTGTCTTCAAACTCTGTCTTCAGACTTTGTCTTCAGCTTTAGTCTTTAGACTTTGTCCTCAGACATTGTCTTCAGACTTTGTCTTCAGCTCATGAAATCTTCTTCAGTTGTTATAATGTCTGTGGGACTTAATGGTTTTTCTGATCTGGCTCTTTGGTTCTTTTGGTCCAACAAAATATTCCATCAATATCATCATATAATCATCCTTCATGAATGTTGAACTCATCATCAAATCAATAAACAATAAGCATTATTAAACACTTATGTGTTCATCATTATTAAATTTTAGCACCATTCCATCAATTTTTGATCATATCAATTGAATCCTAAGATGAAAGCTCATCGGATCCCGTTCAAATCATGAACACCCAATTGGTATCAGAGCTGGAGTTGATGGATTCATATTGATTTTGATCAGATTTCATGGTTGGATTGCTAAAATTAGTGGAGATTTAAAGAAAACTTGGAGAAAAAGTCTTTGGTGTTCTTCACTAGATCTGTGAATTTGATGGTGGATCTGATGAAATCAACATGAATTTGATCTTATCTAATCATTTATATATAGATTCATCAATTGGAAGGCAAATCAATCAAGTTTGGAGGCAATATAATTCGAATTTGGGTTCTAGTAGCATCTGAAATTTACACACACTAGTGTGTGTGTTCTTGGCGTTTTCAACAAATTCTCAGATCTGGAGCATGAAATTCGATCGAAAATCAGTTTCGATTAGGATTTGAGGCGTTACTACATCAATTCAACAATCAAACAAACGATAAGGTGAATTCAAAGCCAATCATTGCATTAGTTTTTGAGTTTTTGGTGTTCATAAGGTGCTAATCATAATTAAGATTTAGATCTGATTGTGAATCAAATTTTGTGTTAAATTGATATACCAAGAAGTTACAAATCAATTTGATACAAAATTCAATAATATACAACAATTTGGGTCAATTCCACATTGATCCAAGGATTGAATAAATGGGTTATTTGCTAAAAATTGACGTTCAACAAATGTACTAGTGGTTAGCAGCTGGTACAACTCATTTGTGCAGCAAAAATATCAGCGGATTGTGATTTATGTCCATTGAGGCTGTTGATACATGATCCACGGATAGGTAGTTGGTATCTTATCTGTAGATGTTCACAATTAATCAAACAACGAACAACTTTGGGCAGCCTCAAACACTCGAATCAGTCACCGAAATAGCCCCTGCATCAGCTTATATGCAGCATCTTCACCCAACATAATCCGCATTAACAATAATTCAAACATGACACACCTAGCGCAGCTTGCTAACGTAATCAAACCATCACATAAATCAGCCTTTGAACAGCACCGGAACAGCTGCAACAAGGCTGCGTTTCAGTAGCATTTCAGCTGCAAATCAGCAATCAAACATTATCCAAACTTTATCAAAATCAGCCTCTATGCCTGATATCTTTGTGCAACCCCTTATCTCAACCAAAGTAGCCAGGAACCTCAACAAAAATCAATCGGCTCTCAAACAGTCACAAATCACCAAATAAAGTGCAGCCCTGCACCAGCCTTTGAGTAGCCCAAAACTCACCAAAAACAACCTACTTGCAGCCCCTGAGCTAGCAATTTGTTTAGGCCCAAGCAGCTCTTGCACCAACCCGAAAATCAACACCCAAACTGATCCAATACTACATTAAAAACCACCTTGTAGCAGCCCCTTTACCTGCAGCACCTAACCATCATAAATGGTCTCTCAATCAATCAAACAACATAATTTGCAGCCCCAAGCATTCAGCAAAACTTCCCTATACTAGCAGCACTTGTGCAGCTCACAAACATCATCACAACCAACCCCAAATCAGGCCAAATAAACCCATTGGTAGCCTAATTTGTGCAGCCCTCAAAATGGGTATTCGGGTTAGAGGTGTGGCCTCAGGTTTTAGCTAAAAGCTATGAAAGCAGGCTATAACAACAAAAACAAAAGGAATTTTGGTGCTTTGGTTGTCAACAACAAAAACGCAATTCCTTGGGTTTGTGTATGTGACTTGGGTCACAAAACAAAATTAGTTGAACTAAAGTTTTGAAGACCTCGCTTCCGCAACAACAACAAAACTCTCGGCTTTGGTCAACTATTCAACAAAAACAAGATAAAACTACATTTTCTCATCGGAAATCTACAATTTAGGGGGAGTATTGTTAGGTCAAGCGCCTTTAAAGAAATTAAAGATTTCCTAGTTATATTGAAGATGAAGATTTGAATAGTAAGAATCAATAAAGTATTAGTCTAGGGTCTATTTTCTAATATTATAAATTCTAGACTAGTATAAATAACATACTCATTGTTCATTGTATGGATTGATGGATAAACATCAAGTGTGGGATTCATATTCCATCAATATCATCATATAAACATCCTTCATGGATGGTGAAGTCATCATCAAATCAGTAAACCACAAGCATTATTAAATACTTATGTGTTCATCATTATTGAATTTTAGCATCATTCTATCAAATTTTAATCATATCAATTGAATCCTAAGATCCAAGCTCGTCAAATCCCGTTCAAATCGGAAACACACAATCACCCCTAGTGTCAATCTCTTCACATTGAGGATGTGGTACAGATCTTTGAGCATACACATTAATCTGAACTCTCTGTAATGTATGGTATGGGGAAGATAGTGGGTCATGTTGAATGGCCGTTTAGACATCTCCATCTTATGTAATGGACATGTGAATGAGAGTATGTGGAGCTGAGTCTAATGCATAGGATGTGTGCTGAATCCTAATCAAACTTCTTCTTCAAAAGGTGTCTCAATTGTGGGGGTATCCCTTATTAGTGTTAGGAATCTAATTGAGATCTAGTAAGGACGGTGTGAGTCTGCTCAGAAGAAGGAGAGTGTTTACCAAATAGGCCACCGAGGCTTATTAACAGAGACAATTTTGAAGATTGGAAGCGGTGCTTGAAGGCCTTTTTCTTCTACATGGACCATAATAAATGGGAATCTATAATGAAAGGTCCACACACTCCAACGGTAACTATCGGGGAACAAACCAGGGTGAACACTGACTCCTCAACCTTCTCTGAGAAAGACATTAAGCTAATCGATCGTGATCAGAAAGCTTTCAGGGCCTTGACCTTATGCTTATCATAAGACATTTACAACCGTTTTGCTGAGCACATAAGTGCAAAGTCTTTGTATGATGCTCTATGTGAATTCTATGATGGAAATGAAGACCTGAAGAAGGACAAGAAACCCCAAGCTGAGAAGGAGTTTAATGCATTCGTCGAACACAAGAATGAAAGCCTTACTAATCTTACCAATCGATTTTTGTCAGTCTCAAGCACCGTAAAGAAGGATGATGATCAGTTGGGTAACCATGAGTAGGTGTCCAAGCTCTTGGACTCTCTCCCACCTTAATGGAGCTTACAAGTGAGAATGCTGAAGCATGAGAGAAACTTTGCTGATTACAAGCTTATGGATGTGATCAACAAACTGAAATCTTTTGACTTGGATATAAAGAGGAGGGAATAGAATCAATCCTTAGTGCCAGCCACTGTACATCCATAAAATGTTGTATTGATTTCATCCGCTGCAAACTCGAACATGTATGGTGCAGCTTATAGTGGATCCACAGGAATGGGTATGTCAAACAAGACAAGTGGTGGACCTACAAGTGTTGGTTCAAGCTCAAAGACAACTGTCACCACTCAAATTCTTTCTGATACCATGGCACTGTTCGGGATGTTTGTTCATAGTTATGAAGCCTTAGTTGCTGGAGAACTTAAGGGCAAGGGGATGACTGTTGAAGATATGTATTAGGTGGATCATGATGATTTAGATGAAACTGACGTTTAATGAAAATGGCCATGCTCACACTGCATGCAAGGAGATTAATGGAGCGCACTGGCAGAAGGAACTTGGCAATCATAATCAAAATTCCAAACTTGGGTTTGATAATTCAAAGTTAAGATGTTTCAATTACAAGCAATTGTGTCACTTTAAAAGAGAATGTCCATCTCCAATCATCAGTGATCCAGGAACGACAGGAACCTCAAAGGTTATCCCAATAGCATAAAAGGAAGAAGCCAAGCAGAAGAAAGAAACAACCCTGATTTCTAACTTTGATTTGGAGTGTTGAGATTGTAGAAACAGAGGATGAAATCAATCAAGCGTTAGTAGATGAGGTGGTAAGTATGGAAGAGGAGTTAGTGGAAGAGTTTGATCCTTTCAGTGAATTTAAAGTTGAGGTTGCGGAAGAAGCTTGTGATGAGGCTCTGATGGAAGAAGCTTGTGAATTCAAAGATGGGATTGTAATGGTTGTTGAAGAACTGAAGGTTGAAGAAGTTGAAGAATATGAAAAGCTGGAGCAGGTTGAAAAGAAAGAGGTTAAGCTGGAAGAAAAGGAAGAGGTGAAAGAGGAAGCAGGTGAAAATCAGAAAGCTAGCATGGAAGCTAAGAAGAAGGAAGAGGAAGAAAGGAAGAAGAACACACAGCTCTGTCAGTGTGAAAAGGCCCTTGCTGCCGAGAAAGTAGTCATGGGTCTTCTTTATAAGGTAATTCAGGATTTGTGTTCTTCTCCATGTAAAATTAGATTATTTGGGGTTTACAAAGCAAATAAGTTATTATTACTAAATGAAAAGGAGCTAAAACAAATAAATAATAAACTTAAAATAAATGAGTCTAAATATTTTATCAAATTAAATGAGTCTTTAAAAGAAAACGAGCACTTATAGAGAAATCTTTTGGAAAGAAATGTTGAAATTGAGTCATTAACAGAGCATGTTGCTCTTGCTGAGTTTGAAACAAGTAAATTAAAAACCAAGGTTGAAAAATGGATGATATCTCGGTTGAAACATGAGGATCTTTGCAAGAAGCAAAGGGGGGCTAGACTTAAAACCGGGCTGGGATTTGATGAAACCACTCATGTTTATCCTCCTCCAAGTCCTTATTGCTATTCACTTATGCCTACACCTCATCCAACAAATGATTTAATTCAGAATAATACTAATAGTTTGCATGCATGTCTAGAAGGAGTGAATCATAAGGAGATTCAAGAGGATTATGGTTACGGTAGCAGTAGTGGTTTGGGTAGCTCTAGTCATAGTTTTTCTGATTCAAAACATCTTTGAAAGACACTAGTTTAAGTAGTTATGCATCCCAGTCTATTTTAGACGATGGATTTTATAGTTCTAGTTCTAGTCCATCTCATTCATCATCAGTTGTTTCTAGCTCAGTTCCAAATGTTATCAATGCTCATATTAATAAAGAGAATGAATGTTCAAATGAAACTTCAGTAAGAGGTACAAACTCAAATTCTTTTGAAAAGTTCCTCCCTCATCCTATCCCATCTTTCATCCCAATTCGGATTTCTAAACCAAACGAAACAGGAACATCTTCCTCAGAAATTAAAATTATTAATTTAAATCAATCAAAATCTAACAAATTAAGGTATCAAAAGAAAATGTAAAAGAATCATATGATACATGCAGCAATTCTGATTCACGTACGACTAATTCTGAGGAAGATAGTGCTGTTGGTCACCATCCTATTTCACACTGCAAAAAGAAAGGTTTGAAATCTCATTGCTTTAAATGTGGGAAGGAAGATCAGTTGATTAAAAATTGTCCTAAATATGTTGATAAGAATGTACATAATCATTATTTGGGGAGTGGATTAAATCATTTTGTAAATAATTTCTTTTGTAAAAATTCATTAGATTCAAAACCCAAGGTAGTCAAAACATGGGTTCCTATTTCCAAAACCTAACTATCTTCATGTTCTAATGTGAGGATCATTCTCGAAAAGCTGTCAATAGCTTATGGCACGTTGATAGCGGATGTTCCAGGCATATGACCGGATTAAAGGATCTTCTCACCAACTATAGGATAATAAATGGAGGATATGTTGCTTTTGCTGGAGATAAGAAAGGTGGAAAGATGATTGGTCAAGGAGAAGTCTCAAATGGTTTACTGACTCTGGAGAAAGTGAACTATGTTCCAGAACTGGCATTCAACTTATTGAGTGTATCACAGATATGTGATAAAGACATTCCAGTAGTGTTTTTGCCTAATAAATGCGTGTTTCTGAAACCCGAGTTCACTGTTACAGGGGTTTTAATAATCATGCGAGCTCCAAGGAGGGATGATACATACCTGCTGGATATGGGATCACAAGAATATACCTCAACTGTGACATGTCTTCTGTCAGAGGCTTCATCATCCGAATCATTTTTGTAGCATAGGCGTTTAGGACATGTTAATTTTAAAATAATAAATAAGCGGGTTAAGAACAATCTCGTTAGGGGGCTACCGCTCAAAGATTTTTCACTGGTAGAGAAATGCATGGCTTGTGCTGAAGGAAAAAAACACAAAAAGCCACACAAGCTTAAGCTTGAAAATACAATTTCACATCCCCTTGAATTCTTACATACCGACTTCTTTGGTCCTATCAGTGTTAAAATATTACTGTTTGGTTGTTACAGATGATTTTTCTCGATATTCATGGGTGAGGTTTCATGTCAATCGAAACCATCATCAAATGGAAGGTTACGACCATCAGAAGTGACAATGGAACTGAATTTAGAAACCATATCTTTGACTCATTCTGTGTAAGCAAGGGGATTATCAGACAGTTTAGTGCTGCAAGGACACCTCAACAAACTGGTGTCACTGAAAGAAAGAATCGTACACTTATCGAAGCAGCACGAACTATGCTGATTGAGTCAAAGCTTCCAATTATTTTCTGGGCAAAAGCAGTTAATTGTGTATCCTATGTACTGAACAGGGTGCTTATTGTAAAAGACAAGATGAAGACTCTATATGAGCTTATTCATAAACGAAAACCCTTGATTAACTTCTTTCGTCCATTTGGTTGCTCATGTACCTTGTTTAATACCCAAGCACAGAAGTCAAAATTTGATGCAGTTTCAGATGAATGTTTCTTTGTTGGCTATTCTTCCTCAAAAAAGGCGAATAGTGTGTATAATAAAAGGACATGCATTGTGCAGAAATCCTTTTATGTTGATTGGCAAGAGTCAAATTCACCAAACATGGGGTCAGACCCAGAATGGTTTTATGACTCTAGCACTGTCTTCAAATCATTCAATCTTCCAATCTTTGATGATGATGTTGATCCTCAACCCACTGTGCATATCATTCCTCCACCTGAACCACAACCACAACCACAGCCACAATCACCCCCATAAACGGAACCTCAACCTCAACCACCAAATGACCCTCCATCTCCATTTGACATCCCTTCCACACCTTTACCACAACCAATTTCTCAATCACCTCCATCTTCCCCTTCTCAACCATCTCAAACTAACTCTTCAACTCAATCGAACCTTTAACCCTTAATACCAATTTCAAAACGCTAAAAGACCATCCACATGATCACATCATTGGTTCTATAACTAATGGTGTGAGGACATGGAGTCAATCTGGTTTGATAAATGAATGTCTCTATGCATGCTTCAGGATCCAAATTGGGTCGAATCCATGCAAATGGAGCTTTAACAATTTAGGAAACTGAAGGTTTGGCAACTGGCCGATCTTCCTACAAAAAAGTTATCCATTGGAACTAAATGGGTCTTTCAGAACAAACCAGATGATCGAGGAGTCATTATCTGGCACAAATCTAGGCTGGTCGTTCAAGGATTTGCTCAAGAGGAAGGTATCGATTATACTGAAATATTTGCTCTAGTTACTCGCATTGAAGCTATCAGAATCTTTCTTGTTGACACCACTTACAAGAATTTTAAAGTCTTTCAAATGGATGTGAAGTGTCCATTTCTATACTGAAACATTGATAAGGAGATATATGTCTGACAGCCTCTAGGTTTTAAGGATCCAGATTTCCCAGATAAGCTGTACAAGCTTGATAAATCCTTATATGGATTACATCAAGCACCTCGTATCTGGTATGAAACCTTGACACAATATCTGCTCAGCAAAGGTTTTTCTCATGGCGCCATAGATATGATACTATTCAAGAAAGAAGATGATGGTAAGATGCTGATCGTTCAAGTGTGCGCTGATGATATCGTTTTTGGGTCAACCAATAAGAAGATGTGTAGAGAGTTTGAAGAAGTGATAAAGGATCGCTTTGAAATGAGTACGATGGGGGAGTTATGCTTTTTCTTGGGATTACAGGTTGAATAAAAGCCTGGTGGCATTCTGATTCATCAAGAAAAGTATATTCTGGAGATTCTCAAGAAATTCAAGATGGATGATACATCTCCTGAACTAACCTCATTCACTGCTCAAACTTGCTTAACTCCGGATGATAATGGGAAACTCGTAGATGTTCATCGTCATCGATCTATTATTAAGTCTCTCATGTATCTCACTGCGAGTCATCCGGACATTACTTTCGCCGTGTGTTACCGTGCCCGGTATCAAGCAAATCCGAAGGAATCTTATGAAAAGGCTGTTAAAACGTATCTTTTGATATCTCAAAGGGTCCTCCCGTTTAGGTCTCTGGTATCCCAAAGGAGTAAACTTTGATTTGCGTGCCTATTCTGATAGTGATCACGGAGGTTGCAAGATGAACAGGAAATCAGTCACCGGTGGATGTCAGTATCTTGAGGATTGTCTTGTTTCATGGCAAAGCAAGAAGCAGACAACTGTATCTTTATCTACGGGTGAAGCTGAATATGTTGCTCCTCAAGCTGTTGCAGTTAAGTGCTTTGGATCCAACATGAAATGATGGATTATGGCATCAATTTTCTTCATGCACCACTTTTCTGTGATAATGAAGCTGCCATTGAAATTGCCGAAAATCCAATTCATCACACATGAACCAAGCACATTGAAACAAGGGATCATGCATTCCGAGATGCCCAGGAAAAGGGGTTTATTGATATTATTCCTATTGATACAAAAAGTCAAAGAGCAGATCTTTTCACTAAAACATTTGACAAACCATGTTTTTATGAACTAATCTCTATGTTGGGTCTAATATCTTTCTGAAAATCTCTTTTCCTAATAAAATGTCCTGCTTTAAATAAATTACTTTTTCCTTTTTACATTTGTGAAATAATTTCCGATATCCCATATTCCATATTATTTTATGTCATTTTCTATTTTCTTTTCCTTTACATATGAAAACTAGATAAATTTCTATCCCCGTGAAGGTAAATAGAAATTTAGGGGGAGAATATCCTTTTAAAGTATTTAAAAGTGTTTTCCAATTTTGCTTTCTCAGGAATTCCCCAGAAAAAGAAGTTAAAAAGAGGTCGCGGCTTGTGTCGGGATATGCATGATAGACTCAGCCAGAAAACAAAGTAAACAATGATTGTGCAGCTAAACTAAAGATCAAGAACTCGGTAATAAGGATAATTGTCATGACATTTTGACCTGCACAAAGATACAAGTCTCGTCAAAAACATGGTTGAGAGTGGTGATTATTGTCTTAAGTTTGTTCTAAGTCCGTGTTGGGTTTAATATCTCTTAGCCCAAACTATATATTATGTATAACAAAATACGTGTTTATCTCCTCTTCTATGCGTGAGCATTTACCTGGAGTGATGATCTTCCCTAATATGCGAAAGCATTGACCTGAAACTCTCATCAACACGCTAAGATGATCATCTCTGCTATGCCGAAGCATTGACCCGAAGCTCTCATCTTTTGGAATAAGATGTACATCTCTTCTATTATACGGAAGTATAGACCTGGAGATATCATCATTGAGTCTGTATATCATTGTGTCTTGTCAAAAGATCATGTTATCATATACATGCATCTGTGTCAATTATGAACTACTCAAGCAAAATCAATTATTACACTCAATAAACCTTGATGACGGGATAAGTTTTTTGCCAGATGTCTGTGGGGAACCATGTTATCTGAGCCTCTTTAATTAAATCTAAAACATGATAAAATCAGTTGCAGGTCATCTGTTGAAAAGAATAAGGCATGGGTTTAAGTGGACAAACATATCAACAATCTCGCCAAGACTCGATTCTCAGAAAAACTTCCAGAAAAATATGCAAACTATATCCTTTTGATATTTTATTTCATTTTATTTTATCTTTAAGTCTATTTTATTTTATTGCAAATTGTTCGTAGTATAATCTGTTGGTCCATGTGATCGATTTTCAGTACAAATGAAAGTTTGAATCGTTCAATGCCAGAAATAACAACAAACACAATGATTAAGATGAACAAGAATAAGCTAAATGTATTCAAATATAACCCATAAAGCAACAATACAATTAAAAGAAGATAAGCTCAATGTATATCAGTGAATAACAGCTTACAAATGACTCTTGCAACACAAGTACTCGATTAGGGTTTTTTGCAAGGATGCCCAACAATGAGCAAGATCATTTCTATATATAGCAGTCTTAGTTTCGCAGACAGGTTCGCTGTCTGCGAAACTGTGCTGCCGCAACTATAGTTTCACCTGGTAGAAACAACAGTTTCGCCGGGTAAGCTAAACAGTTGACTGTGAGCAAAACTACAGATTCGCTCATAGTTTCGCTGGACTACAAAATATCATAAACTAAATGAATTAGCTTACAAAAGTAAACTAACATTAATCCTATTACATAGAAATATACACATAAACTAAACTATGGTGAGTCCAACCTATACTTGATCTTCAATACTCCCCCTAGGTTGGATCTCACCGTCTTCTCTGGTCTTGATGTCTTTATTCAGCTCCAATCTCCCCCGCTCCTGCATCTGATTTATCTCTCTCAGCTCCTGTATTGTCCTTCTTGTGAGCTTTAGCAACTGATCCACTCAGGTCACCTCCTGCTTTATCAGCGCCTTCGGGACGAGCACTAGCTTTTGCAAATTGGTGTGCTAAGTCCCGAATCTCCATGTTCAGATCATCATCAGCTCTCACCGTCTCAGCCAGCTCCCTCACCTCGGCTCTCACTCCTCTCACTTTGTTAGCCACCACTATAAATAGGCTTGCCTCTTTCCTCATCTCCTCCCCTGCTCCTGCTTTAATATGGTTCTCACAAAGAACAAGCAAGTCTTCATGAGAAAATCCAAAAACCTCCATTGGATCAAAAAGTCTATATTCTATTCCATAAAACCACTTCTCAAATCCTTGTAGTCGTTGGGGGGAGGGATTCGCCAGCCTAACTCTGTGTACGGTCTTTGGGGGTTTCACACTCAAGTCAATCTTTCCCTTGCCCGTCTCCCAATCCTTTTCCTTCTTTGACCATTTCCGCTCAGCCTTCATAAACCCAAAATTCTCAAAGTTATCATTCAGTCCATTCTTTATCTCCTTTTCTAACAACTTCGCCCTTTCACTTAAATCGGCATCAAGTAGAGGCAAAACTGCCAACCTTCTTAAATCCCATCTCGGCAAGGTCTTGAAAGCCTTCCTTTTATGCAGATATATGATGCCTCCCCCTCTCCTCTTAATCATAAACATATTGAGGCCGGGGTTGTACTTCCAACTTATGATCCTTTTATCAGCCTCCTTTTTCCTCAACCCTTCCATGTTTTGGAATAGGGGAGTCAGTTCTTCAGGCTCCTTTTCTTTCACAAACCAATCTTCCTTTTCCATCTCTATCACGTCATTCTCATTATTCCCCTTCTGGAACACATAAGTCAGAGGTCTATCATCCACCTAATAGTATTCTGCTTCAGAATCATAGTCTACCAGTTGTTCATGAAAGAATTGATCCGCCCAAGATACATATTAAATTGATGTGGCTAGTGTAATATGATCCAAGTCGGGTCATACCCAATAACAAGCTAAACAAACACCAATGGATAATTTATTCGTTGATAAGATCATACAAATAAATTATGACACCAACTTAGAAAATGGGTTTTCTAATTCATTGCTTTTGTAAATGAACAAGATTATATATATATATATATATATATATATAGATAATTTGTTCATAAGATATTATTTGTTACATTGCTTAAATAAGTTAAACAATGACATATAATAGTGTGTAAAATCTATAAAATTAAAATGTTTAATTTTGTAAAACTCAAATGCAAGAGTGTTATTTTTTTTAAAGTTTATAAAAAAATCTTGGAGGGAGACAAAAGGGACGGCTGCCCCATGATGCATTGGAAACATTCTCTTGTTGTTTTTAATACAACCCATAACTCCACTAAACATGCTTGCATTTGAATACTCTTACACACACAAAGATCAAAGGCATAGATATTCTCTATCTCTCTCTCTTTCTTACGGTTTTTCAAAGGAAAAGAGCAGAATTGTTTCAGCTCTTAATCTAAGCATTATTGGCTGGAAATCAAGAGTTCAAGAGTAGTATCAAGTTGGTGTTACAATCCTAGCAAGAAAGGGTGTTTTGTAAGCTTGGGGTACAACCTCTTGAGAGCTTCTACATTGAAGTTTCATCAACAAACATCATCAACTTCACCTCTTGATTTCGGGTTAAGCAAGTTACAAAGGTTGTAGAATCTTAACCATCTTACGTTTTATCATTGTATGCATTGTATAAAGATCCATGGGTTGGGGTTGTTTGTTAAAATGGTTTAACAATTAATTTGATAACATGTTTTAAAACATATATTCCGCTGCGTTTTTCATATAAACAAGTTGTATGAAGCTTTGATAAACATGTTAAAACCCCATCAATGGCATCAAGAGCCACTTATACATATGCATACATGTATTACACTTTGTTTTTCTTTTGGACAACACCAAAAACGTAGGTTTAAGGGGCTGTTTTGGTGCCCCCTTTTGATGTTTTAAAGATGCTATATTATGCATATTAGGATCTTTAAAACTCTAGTTTATAAGATAATTGTTTGCATGGACTAAACCCATTAGTTCTTGGTTTATGTTGGCCAAAAACATGGGTTTTAAGGGGCTGCCAAAAAAAATCGACTTCTTATATATGTTTGGATATATTGTTGTTGATTATGCATAACAAAGCCTTGACCTTTTGGATTGAATGATTGGTTATCATGTTATATTCATTTGGGCATGTAATAATTTAATTTTTGTTTCAAGTCTAGTCTTGTAATTTGTTTATTCATATGGTTTGTAATAAATAGATTAGGAGTTTATCTTTACTAGAAAAATGTATTAGGATACATATCTTGTAAGGAAGCTCAAGATCAAGACTTGAAGAAAAGATGGACAAAAAGGATTCTTGAAGATATGGTTTCAAGTGGAAGTCCCCTTTGGTCAACCATGTGTCATGATTCATAACCCTTAGGACATGACCATTTGACACACTTGTTTTGGCTAAACAAGTGTGATCAACTTAGTATGCTTTGTTATGCATATATGACTTGTTTTGTTTATGTTTGGTTGAATGCATATGATGATGTTTGTTTTGAATATTTGGATGTGATTAACAAACCTCAACTAAAACAAACAATAAACAAGTAATTGGTTCTCAAATCATTAAGCATAAATAGAATGGTTCTATAAAAGGAATTAATGGTTTACAAAATAAAATGGGTTTTATTTAAAAGAACCAATAGGGTACCATATGGTTGAATGCATACAATCATATGGTACATAGACTTTTCTAAACAAGAATTGTGAAATTGTAAATCCCTTTTGAAAACAAGTTAAACACCATCCTTTTACACAACACTTAGGTTACTTGCAAACTCTTAGTGGGATAAAGGTCACCTAACCACTTTGAGGGAACTTGTAATTTGAGGTGAGAATACCATGTTTGTGGGATAAAGGTCACCTAACCACTTATGTAGTAAACTCACACGTGTGTGTAAGTAGGACAACTTGATTTGTAAAATATATTGAATGGATCACCTAAAATATGTTTTACAAAAGGGTGTTGATGGGATAAACATGCCGTTATAAACATGAGATGTTCAAACGATCCCATACCACTAGAAGTTACAATAGGTTGTAATTGTCATTTATGACTACCTTGTTTATTTAAATAATGGGATAAAGGTCACCTAACCAATATTTAAATATAACGTTGGATTCTAAAATTTTATTTATTAATGGTCTATGAGACATAAAGGGTATTGATAAATGAAATATAATTATATCAACGATTACTAATAGAACTTTGTAAAATCTTGTAGATGGCCGACAACAACAACGCTAATAATGATGTGCCAAACCAAAACAACCAATCCCTAAGGGCGATCCTTCAAAGGGATCGTCTAACACCTAACAATTTCATGGATTGGTACCGCAACTTGAGAATTGTTCTCAAACAAGAAAAGCGGGCCTACATCCTTTATGACCCCATCCCCGATGAACCTCACGAGGAAGATGTGGAAGCGTACAATGATTGGGTTAGATATGTGGAAGACTCCGTCCAAGTCTCTTGCCTAATGTTAGCAAGTATGACACCCGAACTCCAAAAGGAGTATGAGCTCCATGGAGCTTATGACATGATCACTCAATTGCGGGAAACGTTCCAGCAACAAGCTAGAGTGGAGCGCTATGAAACGGTTCAAGCGCTTAATGCATGTCGGATGGAGGAATCCCAATCAGTTTCATCTTATGTTCTTAAGATGAAAAGCCACATCGACCGCCTTGAAAGGCTAAACTGTCCCGTCTCAAAAGAGTTGGCCACGGATTTGATCCTTAATGGCCTAACTAAAAGGTTTGAGGCATTCGTCATGAACTACAACATGAACGGATGGGACAAGAGCATAAATGAACTCCATTCTATGCTCAAATCAGCTGAGGCGTGAATGGGTAAGAGGGTTTTACCCGTTCTCACCATAAGTGAAGGTGGGAAAAAGAGAAAGTCTCTACCCCCTCCTAAGGCAACTGTTGCCAAAGGAAAGGGGCATGTTGGGGGAAAGGGAAAGATGGCTGTTAGGGCGCAACCTCCAAAGCCCAAGGAGAAGAAGCAAAAGGTTGCCGTGAACGACCCATGCTTCAAATGTGGTGAGATAGGGCATTGGATGAGAAATTGTCCAGTCTATCTCAAAGAGTTGAGAGAAAAGAGGGATGCGGGGCAAACCTCAGGTATAATTTACATGATACATATTAAGCTGAATGTTATTTCTTCTAACACATGGGTATTAGATACCGGATGTGGAACTCACATTTGTAATTTATTGCAGGGGTTCAGAAGAAATGAGCATTATGCAAAAGGGGAAATAAGTCTCTTCATGAGCAATGGTGCAAAGGTTCACGTGGAAGCCCAAGGAGACTACATTTTGAAGCTTCCAAGTGGTTTGGAAGTTATTTTATGTAATGTATTATATGCTCCTAGTTTGACTAGGAACATAATTTCTGTTTCCCGTTTAAGACAATATGATTATGATTTCAAGTTTGTTGACAATGATATTCATGTTTCTTTAAATCGTGTATTTTATTTTAAAGCTATACCTTGTAATGGCATTTATGAATTGGTTCATGAAAACACAACATATGATAGCTCAATATACCAAGCAACCACCAAAAGACTCAAATTGGATTTGAGTGATACCTACCTTTGGCATTGTCGTCTTGGTCATATAAACAAGAAACGCATACAAACACTTCAAAAGAATGGTCTTTTAAAAACAAATGAATGTGATTCATTTGATGTATGTGAATCTTGTTTACAAGGAAAAATGACTAAGGCACCCTTTAGTGGAACTAACGAAAGGGCGAAAGATTTATTAGGTATCATACATTCGGATGTGTGTGGTCCTTTTAAGCCAATAACTAGGAATGGTGAAAGATACTTCATTACCTTTACCGACGATTATAGTCGCTATGGGTATGTGTACTTGTTAAGGCACAAAGATGAAGCTTTTGAAATGTTCAAAATCTTCAAGAATGAAGTAGAAAATCAACTCAACAAATCAATTAAAGTTCTCCGTACCGATAGAGGCGGTGAATACCTAAGTGATGTTTTTCAAGATCATCTTAGGAGTTGTGGGATTGTCTCACAACTCACTCCACCTGGAACACCACAACATAATGGTGTGTCTGAGAGGAGGAATCAAACCCTATTGGATATGGTTCGATCTATGATGGCTAGAAGCACATTGCCTCTATCTTTTTGGGGTTTCGCTTTGCTCTCCGCGGCCCGTATTTTGAATATGGCCCCAACCAAAAGGGTGGAAAAGACACCTTTTGAGATATGGCATGGAAGAGTTCCATCCCTATCATACTTAAGGGTCTGGGGTTGTGAGGATTATGTTAAGACTCCCACCCCAAACAAATTAGATGTCCGATCCACCAAGTGTATCTTTGTTGGATATCCTAGAGATTCTATGGGATATTATTTCTATGATCCACTGGAACAAAAGGTGTTTGTTGCCAGAAAGGGTGAGTTCTTAGAAACAAAGTTCCTTATGGAAGGAACTGGCAGTAGAACAGTGGATCTTGAGGAGGATCAAGATTCACAGCCCGATGCACGTTTGGTTGAAACTAGCACTCAACATGATGATGTTGAGAATGATCAAGCGGTTGATCAATACACACAAAACGTTCGCAGAAGTGGTAGAACTAGTAATCCACCTGAAAGATACGGATTTTTCATGGATGGATGCTACGTGGTAGATTCAGATGAACCAACCACATATCATAATGCAGTGTCCAATTTGGATTGTGACAAATGGCTTGAAGCCATGAACGTTGAGATGCAATCCATGTATGACAATCAAGTTTGGGAACTTGTCGTACCACCTCTTAATTCCAAAGTAGTTGGAAGTAAGTGGGTTTTCAAGAAGAAAACCGATATGCATGGAAACTTGGATACTTACAAAGCTAGACTTGTAGCAAAGGGTTTCACTCAAACTCAAGGGGTTGATTATGATGAAACCTTCTCACCTGTTGCAATGCTAAAGTCTATAAGGATACTGTTTGCCATAGCTGCTCATTATGACTATGAGATTTGGCAAATGGATGTCAAAACCGCTTTCCTAAATGGATATCTTGAGGAAGATGTCTATATGGTTCAGCCTGAAGGTTTTGTCGATCCAAAACATCCTGATAAAGTATGCAAGTTAAAGAAATCAATCTATGGATTGAAGCAAGCATCAAGAAGCTGGAATCACCGTTTTGATGAGGAGATAAAGAAATTTGGCTTCATCAAAACGCTGATGAGGCTTGTGTGTATAAGAAGGCTAGTGGGAGCATAATAACCTTCCTAGTATTGTATGTTGATGACATACTACTATTTGGAAATGACATCCCAACCTTGGAAGGTGTAAAAACCTGGCTTGGAAGCTGTTTTTCCATCAAGGATCTTGGTGAAGCTGCCTATATTCTGGGAATAAAGATCTATAGGGATAGATCAAGGCGGCTGATTGGTTTGAATCAAAGTGCATACATTGACAAAATCTTGAAAAGGTTCAAGATGGAAAACTCTAAGAAAGGTAGTGTACCTATTCAAAGAGGGACAATGTTGAGTACGACTCAATGTCCAAGCTCAAAGGAGGAGCAAAATAGAATGAAGGCAATCCCATATGCATCTGCTATAGGATCCATCATGTATGCAATGATATGCACTAGACCAGACGTGTCATGCGCTTTAAGCATGACAAGTAGATACCAGCAAAATCCTGGTGATAGTCATTGGATGGCTGTCAAGAACATTCTGAAGTACCTAAGGAGGACCAAGGATATGTTCTTGATCTACGGGTCTGGTGAAGAGGAACTTGTAGTAAAAGGTTACACAGACGCGAGTTTCCAAACCGATCGAGATGATTCACGATCTCAATCAGGGTACATCTTTATTCTGAATGGCGGAGCTGTTTCTTGGAAAAGCTCAAAGCAAGAAGTCGTAGCGTTGTCCACTACAGAGTCTGAATACGTCGCCGCTTCAATGGCAGCACAGGAAGCTGCATGGCTGAAGAAATTCATAGCCGATCTAGGGGTAGTCCCCTCCATTCAGGATCCCTTAGAGATCTTTTGTGACAACGAGGGTGCGATTGCTCAAATCAAGGAACCTCGTGCTCATCAAAAGACTCGGCACATTGAACGGAGATTCAACTACATAAGGGATGAAGTTGAAAAAGGAAAGATATGTATTCGCAAAGTCCACACTGATAAAAACATTGCGGATCCACTCACAAAGCTCCTTGAAAGGGCAAAACATGAAGGCCATGCTTGTGCCATGGGACTTAGATATTCAAGTGACTGGGTTTGATGTTGTATTTTGTATTTAGATATTAGAACTTATGTTATTTGACTTAATTATATGATAATTATTATCATTTGTTCTTCTATTTTAGCATGTTTAAATCCGTGAATAAATAAGTTATTCTAAACGTCCGTAGTCGATCATACTTGTGGGAACAATTATGAATGTAAGACTATAATGAAATTGGATTGGTTGATATTCATAAGGTATGAATATAAAGCAAGAGGTTGCTACCAAGGTTCATTGATATCTATGGGATATAGATATTGGACTGACCCGCTCTCAATTATTTCTGCATGGAATCTTTGTGATTAGTCATAAGAGATATTGAGTAAAGGCGAATATCATTGTATCCTCAGACCTGAGATACATATTGGGTCTTGATATTCACCAAGTATTGTACTTTGACTTAGTACTTTGCTGTTCTGAAAAATTGGCAGTACATAAGGCTAAGTTCAGGTATGATATGAGGTGATTATGAGAGACGTATGTAGTCAAGATGGAATTTGTTCCTCTTATTCGTTGAGAGTAAGATGTCTAAGGCCTATTAAAGTTAAATCATCGGAGAATGACAATTCTGTGTCTCTTGGATTTAACATGACATCTGAACAAATGGATAGATGATTGATTCACCTAAATCATATTCAAGTAAGGTACTTGGAAGGGATGATGTAATTGAATGGCACTTAGTCATATACATTAGGGGTAGCAAACCGTTGCTAGGCGTTATTTGCTGCTTGCATCAATCTTCTATGAATCTTGTGCAAGTGGGAGATTGAAAGAATTGATCTGCCCAAGATACATATTAAATTGATGTGGCTAGTGTAATATGATCCAAGTCGGGTCATACCCAATAACAAGCTAAACAAACACCAATGGATAATTTATTCGTTGATAAGATCATACAAATAAATTATGACACCAACTTAGAAAATGGGTTTTCTAATTCATTGCTTTTGTAAATGAACAAGATTATATATATATATATATAGATAATTTGTTCATAAGATATTATTTGTTACATTGCTTAAATAAGTTAAACAATGACATATAATAGTGTGTAAAATCTATAAAATTAAAATGTTTAATTTTGTAAAACTCAAATGCAAGAGTGTTATTTTTTTTAAAGTTTATAAAAAAATCTTGGAGGGAGGCAAAAGGGACGGCTGCCCCATGATGCATTGGAAACATTCTCTTGTTGTTTTTAATACAACCCATAACTCCACTAAACATGCTTGCATTTGAATACTCTTACACACACAAAGATCAAAGGCATAGATATTCTCTATCTCTCTCTCTTTTCTTACGGTTTTTCAAAGGAAAAGAGCAGAATTTTTTCAGCTCTTAATCTAAGCATTATTGGCTGGAAATCAAGAGTTCAAGAGTAGTATCAAGTTGGTGTTACAATCCTAGCAAGAAAGGTTGTTTTGTAAGCTTGGGGTACAACCTCTTGAGAGCTTCTACATTGAAGTTTCATCAACAAACATCATCAACTTCACCTCTTGATTTCGGGTTAAGCAAGTTACAAAGGTTGTAGAATCTTAACCATCTTACGTTTTATCATTGTATGCATTGTATAAAGATCCATGGGTTGGGGTTGTTTGTTAAAATGGTTTAACAATTAATTTGATAACATGTTTTAAAACATATATTCCGCTGCGTTTTTCATATAAACAAGTTGTATGAAGCTTTGATAAACATGTTAAAACCCCATCAGTTCATCATCTTCCTCCTGATCTAATAATCCCTTCTCAATTATCCTCGTAGTAACTTTAGTTTGTTTTGGCATTCTTTCCTCTCCTATAAAATCATCAAAGTGTTTTTCCAAATCAACAAATCCAGCCTCAATCACCTCCTCTACATGCTCTACATTCTCACTCTCTCTTCTTCTTTCAGAATCTCCTGCTTCTTCTGCTCCTGCACCAGATGTGCCCTCTCCTACCCTGGAAGAAGTACCCATATTTAGAAATGGGTACATGCAAGTATCAGTCAAATCATCTAACACATGTTGAGTTAGCTGATTGGGCAGGCCGACTGTAGCCTTTAGCTCATTCACCTCCTGGAGTAGTCTTTTGATCAGTTTGTTTTGATCTATCAGCATTTTTGTCATACCCTCCATCACTTTATCCTTTTGCTTCTCCCTTATCTCCTGATTAGTAAGCTTTGTCTTGATCATGCTCAACTCATTGGAGAGAGATATGTTGAGGTTCCTGATCACATCCTCATCTAATCCTGCCCTTCCTTCCGTCTGTGAGGGCTTAGTAAAAGTTTGATGTCTGTGTTTGGTTCTCCTCTCAGTTTCTCCCTGATCGGCTCTCTTCTTAGCCCTCTTTTCTTTTTCAGCCTTGGCCTCAAACGCAATCTCATGAATCTCCTCTTCAAACACATAGTCCTTATCTTTAGCATATCTCTTTCTCTTCTTTATCTCTTCCGACTGTTTCTGCCTTGTTTCTTCAGCACGTTTATTTTCAGACTCGATTACTCTCCTAATATAAACCCAGCGTTCTGAAATGTACATGTTTTCCCACAGATGGGTAATCTTCTCGCTAAAGTCATGCCTAATTGCACAATAATTAGCAAAAATGCGGGTGTTCATCGACACTAAGCTCTTTACTTATCCATGTCTGGGGATGTTAGGGATGAGGTCATCTATGATCATCTGAATGAATCGAGGGTATAGCAGCCATTTGTCCTTCTTCAGGGCCATCACATTCTCCGCCATGCAGGTAAATATCAATCTGGCAATATTGGCCTTCTCTCCCCTACAGCATATCACCATTGCCTTTGCCAGTCCAGGTTCAGCCCGTCTGATCCACCTTTACGGTGATCTAAGCACATGATGAAAATGTGGGCTATATATCTCCACTCCTTCGAGAGAAAGGATTTTTTGTTTTCCTTTCTCGTCCCGAATAGAGGACCCTCATATCCCATCGACCGGAAGGTGTCAAATACTTCCTGATCAGATAATGCAACCTCCTTTCCTGAATCCTCATCAAGCCTCAACACTCTCGATATGACCTCATCGGTAATAATCAGCTCGTTCTCCAATACTCTGGCCACAATCCTCTGAGAGTCTCCCTTCGTGTCATACTCAGCTGTACGCCAGAAGTCTCTGATGTGCAAATCATATACAGTGATGGAGTGTGAGATCGCGTAAGCAATAGGGGATCTCTGCAGCCATCCTATACAGTCTCTAAACTCAGCAGCTTTCAGGTGTGTATCATCTAGAATGGCCGTGATGTTGTTCCTCACATCAAACTTGAGATTTGCCATTTAATCTGAAAATCAGATAGAACAAGTTAGTATGATATGTTGAACAATAATATTAAAGAAAATTAATAAGAAAAAGATTAAAATTTAAACAAAAGGATAGTTTCGCTAGCCGAAATTATAGTTTCACAGGAAGTATTATAGTTTTGGCAAGAGAAAAAAGGCAATTTCGGCAGGAGAATCTAATAGTTTCGGCAAGATAGTGTGGTAGTTTTGACCTGCCGAAACTATAGTTTCGGCGAAACGAAAATGAATTTTGTTATGCGAAACTGTTAAGTTTGCTCGGACAGCATAACTGCATAGTTTCACAGAATAGTTAAGAACTTTTGTTCAGTTTCGCTGGACTATTGGTAGTTTCGCAATATGAACTGATAGACAACCGAACGATCTCAATCAATACACCACAATGATTCACAAAAACCTAAATATAACTACGGTCCTGAGTTCGAAACTCACTTGCGAAAAAGAATCAGTGCATAAAAAACATAAAACAACAAACAAACGTTGATTCGCTAAATAAAACCCCTAAAAACTCTAAACTCACTCTCTCGAAACTACGAAAATGAGAACGTAGTTTCGGAGAAGGAGTTAAATAGTAAGTAATTTCACAGCGGCATCTTTACTTTCGCAGTGAATAATTTCATAAGAATTTTAGTTTCACAGCAGCGAAACTATAGTTTCGCCAAGCAAAAGAATGGGTGAAAGAACTAGTGCGAAAGAGTCAGCGAAGCTGCAGTCTCGCCAAGCGAAGCTGCAGTCTCGCCAAGCGAAACTACAGTTTCGCCTGGCGAAACTAACAGCGAAACTATAATTTCGCTGGAAACCCTAAAATTTAAATTTAAAAAAACTGAATTTTAAAAAAATGAAATTTAAGACAAAGTAAACACAATAAAAGAAAACAAAAGAAAGTGCCCCACACGATCACACCAAACATCATATCGTTTTAACAAAAACAAAGAAAAAAAGCATAAGAAAGAACGAGAAGCAGAAAGAATCTTCTGGAGAGTCATAGTTTGGTGAGATTGCAGATATACTTGTCCTTTTTAAGTCCATGCCTTCTTCTTTTTGACAAGTATCCCGTAGCTGTTCTTATCATGTTGTCGATTTATTTTAAGAAGACATTGAATGACTCAGTCCCTAGAGACAGTTGGCAAAGAAACTTATCCTGTCCTCATGATATATTGAACGAGTGACACCAACTGATTGATTAATTCTTTTAACATACAACAAAGATCCGTTTTTAGAAGAAGCAAGATTCTTATAGACAGCAATTGATGAGAGCTCCAGGTTAGTACTCTCGTACAGTAAAGGAGATCATAATATTGTACTGATGAACACTCCAGGCCATTACTATCGTACAGCAGAGGAATTCTTCATCTTGTGTTGATGAGAGCTCCAGGTCAGTACTATCGTACAGTAGAGGAGATCATCACTTTGTGCCGATGAGAACTTCAGGTCAGTACTTCCATACAGCAGAGGAGATCATCACTCTAGGTCAGTACTACCGTATAGTAGAGGAGATGAGCAGAAACACAAGACACAAAAGTACACATAGAAGCTTCTTGGATACTAAGATGGATAAGCGTAAAGCTTTTGAAAATAGATGGGTAGTTTAGAAACAAGGATACATATGATACGAATAATACAACACAGAGATGCCCCGTTCTCACTCCTTTTTGAACAAGGATTTTAAACTTTATGAAGGCCAAAGATGTCAAGGGGATTATCCGAGTTATCACATTTCTTATTCTTTTAGTTAAGCTACAGGAGTACTATCTACTTCGCTTTTGGGCTGAGCCTATCAAGCAAATCCCAACACGATACTGTTGACCTTCTTCATATTGTTTAGACATCACAGAAAGTTAGATAATCTCCGCAGAAGAAAGCAAGAGAAACAGTATTATTCTCCCCCGAAATTTCAATGACTAAACAGGATGGAGAAATTTCTTAAACGTATTAATATATATATATATATATATATTTTTATATAATTATTATATGTTTTTGTATAAAAATGGCGAAGGACGATGGGGCATACAGAAGAGAAATAAAAGAAGAATAACGAAGGAGAAATAAAAAAATATGGACATAATTTGTTTTAAGGAAAACGAGTTTTAAAAAGATATTAATCATAACATCAAGATCAATTCATAAAAACGAGGTTTATCAAAAGTTTTCGTGAAAAGATCTGCTTTTTGATTTTTTGTATCAATGGGGATAATATCAATGAAACCCTTTTCTTCAGCATCACGGATTGAATGAATCCATGTCTCAATGTGCTTGGTTTGGAATGATGAATAGGATTCTTGGTGATGCCGATAGCTACTTTGTTATCACAGAACAACAGTGTATGGAGAAAGTTGATCCCATAGTCAATCATCTGGTGCTGAATCCAGAGCACTTGAGAACAACATCTGGAAGCGGCAATATATTCTGATTCTCCCATAGGGAGAGAGAGAGAGAGAGAGAGAGATGGTGGTCTGTTTCTTGCTTTGCCATGATACTAGAAAATTGCCCAAGTATTGACAGCCTCCAGTAACCGACTTTCTATTTAACCTGCAGCCATTAGAGTCACTATCAGAATAGGCATGTAAATCAAAATTCCTACCATAAGGATACCAAAGACCTAAACGGGAAGAGCCTTTAAGATAACGAAAGATTCGTTTGACAGCCTTCTCATGAGACTCTTTCAGGGCTGATTGGTATCGAGCACAATATCCCACAACAAAGGTGATGTCAGGACGACTTGCTGCAAGATATATAAGAGAACCAATCATGGATCTGTAAAGATGAGGATTAATCGGTTTCCCATTCTCATCAGGAGTCAGGAAGGTTTGAGCAATAAAAGGAGTCATCTCAGAAGAAGCGTCATCCATCTTGAATTTCTTCAAAATTTCTTTAATGTACTTTTCTTGATGAATGAGAATTCCCTCTTGCTTTTGTTCAACTTGCAACCCGAGGAAAAAGCACATCTCTCCCATCATGCTCATTTCAAATCGACTGCGCATGACTTCTGACTGGGTGTGAGAATGATGTTCTCTGTTTTTGTGAAACAACAATGACCGAATATGATGATTGAGTCAGTGATTATATGGCGGAATAATACAAACACAGAACATTGAATGCAAGAAATACTCATAAATGCTTCTTTGTATTGATTAAGATGAACAGTTACAATAAATGCTAGAGTTTGAGCACTATACAGTAACCGGACACCTTGGGGACAAAAACCTGATATTCTGATTGTCTAAGGTTAAAGTCAAAAGTGTAAGTCACCTCACATACGAGGTTGTCTATTCTATTTATAGGCTGACAGGAAGCCTTTACAAAACACTAAAATACCCCTATACATAATCTAGTCTAAGTATAAAAGGTCTTCATCAACATTTGTTTTGTTCATCCGCATTGACTATTGCGGGTGTGTTGAACTTCATCAGCATTTGTTTTTCTTCAACTGCATTAGTGTTTGGTCATCAGTATTGACAAATGCGGACGAACAAACACATAGCGCGTTTGTTGCCGAGCATCCACATTAGTTAATGCGGATGTGTAAATCCTTTGGCAGCATTTGTTCCGCTGTCCGCATTTGTTAATACGGAAGAACAAATACTTGTCAACATTTGTTCTTTGGTCATCCGCATGTACAAATGCGGATAGCCGACACTTTTCTTCTTTTGTTGATGCAGATTCTTTATCCGTATTGGTTCTTGGACTCAGGGAGATTTCAGCAGAACAACCATCATCCACTACTTGAATTGGCATGTATGATCCTTTCAGCGTCCAAAATACTCCCTCTAAGGATTATACAGCCTATGAACTTCAAGGTTTTGGAGGATGAGGTTGTGAAGGTTCTGCTGGGTCTTGATCAGCAGGAGGAGATGAAACAGGAGCTGGGTCTGTGTATGAAGGATCCAGTATGGCTTTGATCATGTTGGAGAACTGTCTTGCATCAGCTAACTTCTCTCCGCTCAGTACATGGATCTTCATTTGGCTTATAGTATGAATGGCTTCAATGGGCAGCTTCTTCAAAGAGATAGGCTCCCAGAATGACATAGTTGACATCCCATTTTTGTGAATCAGTAAAGATCCATCTGCATCTACCTCTAGCTTCACAATATTCCCAAATTGCAAAGGAGTCTTCTTCTTCCTCCTCTGCTCTCTCTTATGAAGTATTCTATCATAGGCCATCTTCAGGAGTTTTATGCATTTGAGAAAGAATTGCATATCAAATTCTCCAAGCTTGTTGCTGATATCTCTGATGTGCCTTGTGTAAATGTAGTGGATATAGGATTCATCAAGCAGCTTTACCTCATATCCACTAAATAGTCTAATTTCAGCCCCTTCCTTTCCTCCCTATTTTCTTTTAATCACCAACTCATATGTCTTCTCATCATAGTAGACAGTTAAGATTAGGATGGAGGAATGAGTTCCAGCTACCATCTTTCTTTTCAATGATTCAGTAGGCTTCACCTTGAGCTCAGGGAAAACTACTTCTTCAGCTGACCTAGTCTTTTTCTTCTCAAGTAGGTTAAGAAAGGATCTATCTTTCCTCATAGAGATAGCCTTGAGAGATTTGAAGTTGTCTGTCCTTTTGAACATCCTCAGAATGTCTTCAAACTCATAACCCCTGAACATAGCCTTATGATTGATCAATCTCAGATTGGCTAGTTCTTTTAGATCATGGATCTGCAGGGAGTTCACCAAAGCAGAGTACTCTGTGAAAAATTGGACTAACCCTGAGATCCTCTTGACCATGAACATGTTCCAGTCACTATCATACTTCCAGGAAATTATCTTCAAATCAGTCTTAGCCTGGGGAGTAGACACACCTCTAATCATCTCTGCAGTGGTGAGTCCTTCATGAAGCTCTATCTATGAAGGCTCAGCAAACCACTCAGGATATCTATGGAGTATAGGTGCCAAAGAGTCATGATCTCTATGGGTGAGCTGCATGTCTTGAGCTGAAACTCTTAATCTGGGCTGCTTTCTTGTTATTTCTTCTTCCATTTTATGCAGCTTATCTTTCTTCTCATTAATCATTCTAAGGATAGCATCCCTTAGAGAATTTGTCTTCATATTCCCTAATTTTCTTTTAGTGAATCCCTATTCAGACAAATATTCCTTCATTTCCCTATCAGTCATACTGTAAGGATCAGGATACAGTGATTGAGAAGAAGATGTTTGCTTGGCTGTTGAAGATAATTTTAACACAGGAGCCTTAGGTGAATGAGATTTTTCATACTCAGTCTCATATGTAGGGTCCAACAGTTTGTTTAGCTTTTCTTCTTCTGCTATTATCCCCTCATAGGTCAGCCCAAAAACCTCATCAGGATCATATCCGTGGTCAATCAAGAATATGGCTTTTGCCATTAGATCATTGACTTGGCTTTCTCCAATACCTCATGTACTAATGGCTTCTCCTGTTCAGGGCTTTCCTTAGCTATTGGTTCATCAACCACATAGTCACCTTCTATTTCTCCATCTTCTAAATCAATGACCTCAACCTTCTTTTTCAGTTGAGCTTCAGCCTTTTCATGTTCTTCCAAAAATTCAGCAATGGCTGCAAGGCTACGAGGATCATCTTTTTGCTTTTTCTTGACCGGTTCTTCTTCTTAAACTGGTCTTTTTCCCTTGGCTTTTTCATCCAAGTATTTCCTCCTTCTGGTATAAGTTTTCACTGTTGGATCAAAAGAGGATTCAGCTTGTTCTGCTTCTTTGGGCAATGCTTCAGATTCTGCCTTTTCTTGTTCATCTACAGCAGTCGCTGCTGATTCTCTTTGCTGTTGTTCTTCACATAGCTTTCTGATCAGCTCTTTTTGTTCATCAGATAGGGACACAGCGGGTACAATTTGTAGACTCAATTCCTTCTCAATTAGGACAAGAGATTGAGGGATAATCAATATTGCTTCAGTACCTTCCCTCTGATTGACTATGAAGTCCCAAAAGTCATCATCAATAATAAATTCTTCTGCAGTGAAGAAGTCAAGAGCTGTGATTATGTCATTGAATTCAGCCTCTTCAGTGTGAGTTTCTATTTGTTCACTTGAATACACCACCATTTCCATGCCTGATTCATCTGGTTTAGTTCCACTACTCTTAGCCTCCTTTTCAGACTCAGTGAACTTTAACTTTTTAGCCTGCGGGGAGTCATTATCACTCTCCCCTGATGAATCTTTGTCACTATCATCTTTATCACTTTCCCTTTTTCTCTTCTTATCTTTGTCATCATCTTGATCATCTTGGTCTTTTTTAGCTTCTTGTTTAATTCTGACTAACATCTCCAACTCAGAAACTCTCTTATTTAGAGATGCTACCTGAGCTTGCAGGTTAATGATTGTGACAACTTGTTCTTCAATCAACACTTCTTGTTCTTCCATTGTAATTATTTGGATGGTCAAGGTGTCTAAGTGACCACTTACTTCATCCTTGGAGTGCTGAAGAGCTTCTTTTAATTCTCAATCTTATCTTCCTTTTCTTTCTTCTCCTCTTCATACTTTATCTTTATTTCTTTCAGCTCTTTTTCTTTTTCATCCATCCCCAGAAGTCTGTCTTGAATGATACCAGATATTTTTTTCAAGAGATTTTCCATCTTTGCTACTTTTTTCAGAAGCTCAAAGATCATTTCATCTTTCTCATCTGGATTATTAATCTCTGATTCAGCAAAGCTCTCAGAAGGAGGAGCTTCTGAAATCACTTGCCTCACAGGCATAGGCATCAGATCATCTTTATGATCATATGATGATTTGGATTCATCTAAGGAGCTGACAGAGTCACCAAACTCAGCATGAGTAGCAGAGGGACATGAAGGAATGGGAGATATGGGTGAGTGATGAATTGGTGAAATATGGGGTGAATGAATGGGTGAAACATGAGGTGAGTGTATGGGTGATATATGTGGTGACATGATTGGTTGTGATTGTGGAAATGGGATTGGTGATCTTTGAGGAGATGGGTTGGTGCAGGTATAAAAGGTGAGGCTATATCTGTTGCATGAACAGAAGGTCCAATATGAAGATCACCACCTACATCAACTTGTGGTGACACTCGCCTTTGTCCTTCTTTAGACATGCTAGCTTGCTTCTCAACATTGTGTTAACTTGGAGCAGCTTGCTCTTCTTATTGAATAGGCTCATTCACAGCAGCTACCTGTCCTTGTTCCTCAATATCCTCATCTGGGTTGATTTGTTGAAGCATCCATGGTAGTAGAGGAAAGAAAGTCCCACTGTAAAAATTCCTTGGATCTCATTTCTTCAAGTAATTGTAGGACTTAGCAATGTAGTGAGGAATATCCATCACTGGTCCTGTAGGTGCTATGTCGGGAAATGCTTCATTGATAAAGCATTGAAGAAATATAGAATACATTAGGAACATATGTCTTCTACCCTCTTGGATGTTGGAAGATGTGAATAAGGAATCTCCATTATAGGTGCACCAGCCCTTTAACTATTTGCTTCCCTTCATATCCTCCTTCATAGCCAATGTTGGCAAAGAAGGTCCTAATCTCTTCATCATCCAGCTCTAATGGAGTATCAGCATCATCCCTAAACTATAGACACTATCTCACAGTTTGCTCAGTAATCACTAGAGTATGATGCTCAGTGATTCTTCCTAACAGAGTTCTCACCCCATCTATGTCCGTCACTTCAGCAGTTCCCCAGAATGATCTGATTAAGTTCTCATAGATAATCAGTCTGATAGTGATGGCATGTGCCACTCTAGTAGTTAGGATGAATCTGATCATGTCTCTTAAGCCTTCAGCCTCAGGAGCAGCAGGGTCAAGATAACCACTGACATTATGAAGCTTGCTCCATGTAAGGTTTGCCATCAGATTCTGCACAAGATGCATATGTGTTAGATGTGAATAATTGCTTATCAATTACATTGATGAAATCAAGTTGATTATTTCATTTTGACTTTTTACTGGTCAAAATTAAGCAATTAAAGGTACTGCTACTTATGAATTTGACAAATCTTGATTTTGTTATGTATGATTTTGTTATTATGCTTTGTGTATTATTTTGATGTTTATTTTCTGATTCAACTCCATTTTTTATTTCAAACATAAGTTTTGATGTCAAATTTCAGTTTTGAAGATCCCCTGTTCATCCGAAGGATAATTAGGGTTTTAAAAATCAATTGTTTGTGTCGATTTTCAAAATCCTATGTATCATTTAGCTCCAAAATGCTTATGAATCCTTAGTTTGTGGATGTTTTGAGATTCTTTAAGTTCTAGGGTTCTGAATTTTGAATTGAGTTCATCGATTGTATCTGAGAATCACCTTGAATTCGATACTATGATGGTATAGAATCGAAATGTAAACACTATTAGATTTGATGAAAATTGAAATTTTGATAATGGTGATGAATCTAATGATGGATGTAGAATAGTAGGAGTGGTGTTTTTCGCTTGTCACACTATAGAGTCTCTCAAATTTGAAAAGTATTAAATGAACTATACTGATCTATTTATATAGTCCCTTTAATGACCTTTTAAATCTTACACGTGTTGAAAACAAATGCGGTCGACCACTGTAGTAAATGCGGAAGACTAAAACAATCAGCATTTGTTTACTGTAGCAAATGCGGAAGAGTAACTTTTGTCAGCATTTGTTTACTGTAGCAAATGCGGAAGGTTTAAGTTCACACTTTCTAACACTGTAGCAAATATGCTTTAAGTTTACACATGTCTTTGCACTGTAGCAAATGCGGATGTTTAACTTAGTCAGCATTTGTACACTCTATTTAATGCTGAAGAACACTTGTCTTCCTGAATTTACTTCAACAAATGCGGATGAACAACTGAGTTGTCCGCATTTCTTGAACTTCATACACAATGATAGAAGAGTGTGAGCACACTTCTAAAATGCAAATATATAACAAAGTTCAAGTATAGATTTTCAGCCATATTAGAGAAATGTGGCTGAGAAAAACAAATACGGATGAACAAATTTCTGTCCGCATTGGTTTTCATACTTGAAAACTGTTAATATTTGTGGTGAGGCTAATGCGGTAGAGTTAACTTATCCGCATTACTTTCACTTGTGTTTTTCATCTCCAAACTATTACCCGCATTGGTTATTTGCTTGGGTTACCTTCACCCGCATTAACCAATGCTCTTACCTGCATTAAGTTTTGAACTAGTCAACGCTTAATGTTTATGCTATGGATGGTTTTGGTTGATTTTGCTTTGATGCTTGAACTTTATGAAGATGAGTCTTTTGCTTGTTTATTATGAAGTTTTGTCTGTTTCTTGAGTTCTTAATTCTTGCTTGGATTGACTTGTTCATCAGAGGTGATACAAGTTTCCCAGTGTTGACTGGTCTTGGACTTTTGTGCTTTAAAATGTTTGCATGAAACTAAGATAATATGATATAACTTCTCCACCAACATAGTTAGATTTTCTGATTTTTTTCTTCATTTTTTTTGAAACGGTTTTTGATTATTTGTATTTTAAAAAAGGAAACATCTGTACATTGATAATCAAAATTTTAATTACTCCCCCTAAAGTTTATATCTATATGAGATAGAAACTTTAAAGTGCTGAAAATTTTGTAAAGAAAATATTTTTGTGATTTTTGTACATGAAGTTGAGATATACTTTTATTTTTGGATCATATCAATCTTACCTTTCACAAGTGCAAACAATTGTTAGTAAAACAGACATGTTCATGAACATATTGATTGAAGGTATGTTTATCCTCTTAAACTCATACTTGGTTAATATTTTGATGCAAATGATCTTATCATGTTTTGAATTAATTAGGTATTCAACATGTACCTCACACTCAAAAGTATGGCAAGGTTAACCATCTGCATGTAATGTATGGTAGAACTTTTAACATCTTACTTGACCAGGTTACTTAAAATGTGAAATCTCATTTTGCTTGATCCTTATTGGGATTCTTTTATTTTTGATCCTTTTATCAGTTTGATCTACATTGGGATTATTTTCACTTCACCTTGGAAGGTGATCTCTTAGGATTCTTTTGTTTCATTCATTTAGAATGACTTTTATTCTTTTGTTTCATCCAAGTTGGATATGTTCCTCATTAGGAATCTTGATGGATCATGACATCAGCACTATGTGCTTATTTCTCTAGGTCTTTACCTGTGTGTTTAGGTTACTACACACACACACATTTAAATAAGCAAGTACTTACACACTATGAGATGAGAGCTTCATAGTTGAATATAAGCTTTAGTTTATCACTGCATGTATCTTTTTTTCCAAGTTGAGCCTACCCGCATATCAAATAAGTCATGTCAGTCATTCAAGATTTATTACTAAGCACAACGAATAATTTAACGACTGTAATTATATCATTTCCTATTGTATACACCATGCACTTCTTCTTTTTAATTTCATTTTGTATTTATGGAATATTTGAATGGTTTTGTTGATTTTAAATTTTAATCAAGGTTAATCATGCCAATTGAATGAACTAAGAATTTAAATCTGGTTGGATCAAATGCCTTAGTGAACAAATCAGCTAATTAATTTTCAGTGTGAACCTGTATCAATTTGATTAACCCGTTTCCTGCATAATCTCTCAAAAAGTGATATCTAATTTCAATGTGTTTAGTTTTTGAGTGTTGAACTGGATTATTTGTTATGAACATAGCTGTTGTGTTGTCAATTTGAATTGGAGTGTGCAAGAAGTTAAAACCATAATCAAGCATTAGTTTTGAATCCAGAGAACTTGAGAATAGCATGTTGATGCTGCTATATACTCAGCTTCAGCTGTTGAAACAGATACGTTTGCCTGCTTCTTGCACTTCCAGGAGACCAGTCTAGGACCAAGAAATTGACAACCGCCAGAAGTGGATTTTCTGTTGAAATTGCATCCCTCGTAATCACTATTAGTGTATGCATAGAGATTGAAGTCTCCTTCCGTTGGATACCATAATCCAAGAGCAGGCTTGCCCTTAAGATATCTGAATATCCTCTTGACTGCATTCACATGGGATTCCTTGGGATCTGCTTGATATCTGGCACACACACAAACACCAAACATAATGTCAGGCATATTGGCTGTTAGATACATAAGTGAGCCTATCATAGAATGATAGTGAGTCTGATCCACTGATTTGCCTTTAGGATCTGGACCATTCTTCACTTTAGTGTCAATAGGAGTTCTGATGGACTGACAATCAGCAAACTTGAACTTCTTCAACATTGTTTCCACATATTTTGATTGATTAATGAAGATTCCATCTGCTGTTTGTTGGACTTGCACATATTTTGAATGCATGAGTTCTTCAAATTCTTTGCAGAGTACCTTGTTTATTGAGCCAAAAATGATATCATCCACATATATCTGGACCAGCAACATTTCTTTTCTTTTCTCGTTCTGAAGAGAGTCTGATCAATCGTCCGTCTTTCATATTTGTTTTCAAGAAAAAAGGATGATAAAGTCTCATACCACTTCCTTGGAGCTTGATGGAGACCATACAAGGCTTTGTCAAGCTTGTATACCCTATGTGGAAAATTTGGGTCTTCAAATCCAGGAGGTTGACTCAAATAGACTTCTTCAGCAATCTTTCCATACAGAAAAGCACATTTCATATCCATTTGATAAACAATGAATTTCATGAATGCTGAATATGCTAGAAAGAGTCTTATTGCTTCTAGTCTGGCTACAAGAGCAAAAACCTCATCATAATCAATTCCTTCTTCTTGAGTATACCCCTAAGCCACTAGTCTTGCTTTATTTCTAATGACGATTCCCCTGTCATCAGTTTTGTTCCAATATAACCACCTGGTACTGATAGGGTATTGTCCTTCGGGAAGATCTACCAGTTACCATACTTCTTGTTTCTTGAATTGCAGCGACTCTTCCTGCGTTGCCTCAATCCAACTATTGTCTTGAAGAGCCTCTTTGATATTTTTGGGTACTGTTTGACAAAGAAAGTAGGAGAACAAACAGATGTTTGCTATGCTTGATTTGCTTCTTGTCACCCGCTCATTAAGTTCACCAATGATGTATCTACTGGATGATTCTTGTGTATTTTGGTGTTTGGAATTGAGTCACCGGCAATGGTTACATCAAGATTGGAGACTTTCAGATCATCTTGGCTCGAGGCAACTTCATCTTGTACTGTAGGGGAGTTGTGAAAATAATCAAAGACTGTTTCAGTTCTTGCTTCAGCTTCAGTAGCACTTTGATTACTCCCATCATTTGAAGTTCTTTCAGTTTCAACTAGTGGTGCAACATAATCTTGATTTCTCACTTCAGCGGATGGTTCTTCTGAAGGAGATGGTTTTATGCTTGGGCCATCCTTAGTTGCAACACTTTGATTTTGAACTGATTGTCTGACAGGACAGCTTGCAATAGCATATCTTCATTAAGTTGCTCAGTAGAAGTTGGAGGAATCATTGAAAAGTCATTCCTTTTTTCTACTAATGATGAAGATTCAGTTGAAAATGGGTTTCGTGTATCAGACAAGTGAAATTGATCAAATGATTTTGTAAAGGAGTCAATATCAAACAACCAGTCAGGACCATTTGTAGATTTGGGAAAAGAATGTTCCTTGAATTGAAAATTTGTTGATTCAAATGAAATCTTTTATTAGTTGGGATGCTTTGTTTTTATGAAGTAGAAAGAAGACCCATGTAAATCTAAAAAAGTCATCTATGATCATCAAACAATACTGTTTCTTTCCAATACTCATAACATAAGTTGGTTTGAAAAGATCCATATGAAGTAACTTCAATGGAGAATTGTTTGAGTTCACTAGCTTTGTCTTATGGGAAGATTTATGTTGTTTTCCTTTGAGACATGCTGAACAGTGCTCAACAAAGTGAAATTCTTTCTGGGGCAAACCAATGACATGATTCCCCTTGACCAATTTGTTCATGTTTTATAAATTTATGTGTCCCAAACGTCTATGCCAAAGCTGTGATTTATCAAAAGATGCTTTTGACAGTAGACATGTTTCTTCTTTTGGTAAAGCAGAATTTAGGTTTAAGACATAGGTGTTATTCTTCCTTGGGGTCTTCAAGACCACCCATTCTTCAGGAATTTGGAATCCTGGTTTCAGAATGTAGCAATGAGTGTCAGTGAAGTAAGAGGAAAATTTCTTGTCACAGATCTCAGACACGCTGAGCAGATTCAAATTCAGTTATTCATAATAGTTCACTCTATCAAAGCTCAACAACCCATTTGTCACAGATCCTTCACCAGTAATTCTGCCACCTTGTGAATCTCCACTAAATACCATAGTTGTTCCTTGAATATGCTTGAAGTCATGAAGGAGGGAACGATCTCAAGTCATGTGTCGGGAGCACCCACTGTCCACATACCATAAGCTATTGGACCTGTATGAGCGACCCTGGAAGAACGAAAAGAACTAGTTAGAGTGTGGAACCCAAGCCATGATGGTCTTGGGTTTCCCGTTCCTATCCATGATAGTAACTTTTTGGTACTTTCCTCTAATTTGTGACTTGTGGGATATGGTTAATTTCTGTTTATGCCTTGGGTGTTTCATCACATCTGTATCAACTGAAGAGTCAGAAGAGTATTCAAACCTTTGATCCCTATTTCTCTTCAAAAACTTAATCCATTTTTGGGTATCAAACTTTGTTTTTGGATTTTGAAAATAATGAGTTTGTCTGAAGTTATGTTTTATATTTCTTTGACCTTTTTTAACTTTTTCAGATTACTCAAATCATCATTAGACCTGGAAGTTTTGGACAGTTTATTGTGAAAGTAACTGTTGATTTTAGGTCTTGTAGATGTGCTTGATGAAATGGGCTTATTTTGAGGAATTCTCGGTCCCTTTTGTTTGAAAAAGAAATCAGATGTGTTGTGGTTGGTCATATCACAGACAGAACAATATTTGTTAAAATAACAATTTTTGGTGGAATGATTTTTCATGTCGTAGATTGAGCAATATTGATTTAAAAAGCACTTATCTGTTCTATGATTTGACATTTCACACACGTCACAATACATGTGTTTGTTTCTTGACACTGATCCTGGTGTTGATGCCTCAGTGACTTTACCAGTTTAGGACTGAGCCTCAATCTTTGATTTTGGTGAGGAATCATGATCAGCCCTTTAGTAGTTTGTTTCATAACACTACTAGTTTTGATTTTCTTAGACTGATTTTGCTTTCTTAAACTTTTCCTATCCTCCTTTTCTTGTTGATTTACATGATCTTTGCTAAAAATATCAAAACCAACTCCTTGCTTTGGTTTTTATGATTGAGGATCTGATTTGATCTTTGATTTTGACACCAGTAAGATTTTACTTTTTATTTTAGGTGAAACGTTATCTGATTTGATTGAATTCTTTGGAGATTTGATCTCACAATCAGATCTGCTTTCAGCAGATGGTGTCACGGAATCATCAGTTATCTTCTTTTCTTTGGAAATTGCAGGAACAAATTTCACAAAAGGCACTATGGATTTGACAGGACTTGTTGGTTTAATGACATTCACTGTTTTGTCTGAGTACTCTTTGATTTTGATAGGATGACCTAACTTAATTTTCTCCTCATTTGTTTCAATATAAACACTTGGTTTATTTTGAGGATTAGTGATTTGAGTTACTATTGACTTAAGTTCAATAGTTTTAGGTTCAATTTTATCAAACAGAGTGACAGACTCAGGCATGACAGTGTAGTTGTCATTATATGGTGCGGGGCATGAATTGTATCCAATCCCAGTCATATCATTGTGCTCCTTCTGTGAATCAAGCATCTCTTGTAGCTTAGCTGAAGACAGTTGAACTTTTCTCCATGCAGTTTTTCTATATCGGAGATGAGAGATTTGATTTTTATTTCAAAGCATTTGATCTCTCTTTTATACATCTCAGATTTTACTTTTTCTTCTTTGATTTTAGCTGCCAATTTGTGATTGTGCTCACGGTAACCCTGTAGTTCAGCAATACATTTATCACTACACAGATTAGATTTTACCTCAGAAGGCATTGGAGTTGGGCTATCATTGATGTGATCCATGAGAGCATGATTTTGAAAGTGAGGCCTCACTTCCTCAGCATATAAGCTCCAGTCACATACTCCATGTTGTTTGTTGACAAGTGCATTTGAAGTAGATTGGTTGGTTCCATAAGCTTGATTTGTCAGTTGTGACTGACTCTGATATGGATGTTGATGTTGTTGTTAGTGATGATACTATTACTGTTGAAGATTGTTGGACTGATAGCTTAAGTTTGGTTGTGAGGTTTATTAGCCCTGAAAATTCTTTTGAAAACTATTGTTGTTTATTCTAGGAGCATTACATTCTCTTGAAAAATAGCCAGTCATACCATAATTGAAGCATTTGACCTTGGATTTGTCATATCCAAGTTTTGTATTTTCATTCAAGCTAAGCTTTCTCCCTTTTTTGAAGAACTTCTTGGCTTTCATTGTTATCATAGCCATTTGCCATTGCAGATCCATTTCTTCTACATCATCTGGATCCATTTCTTCCAAGTCTTTTTGGATCAGGTGGACAGAAGTGAGTCTTCCTCCCAAGTAGGCTTCAAAGCTTGCAACAAAGGCATTGTAAGTAGCCTTTTGCTCTTAAGATCTTTGTTCTTCAGACATACCTGTGGGAGTGGCAGTTAACCCTGTTGGTTGAGCTGATGTTGATGGCTTGTTTGTTGATGGAGAAGCAATGAAACCAGTTGTCTTCACTTGATCTCTTGAGGAGAGAAAATCATCATCTTCAGTAATGAAGGCATTTTCCACTGAGTGAGTGTCTGATGGAAATTTATATCCTTCAACAACTCTAGGTCAACCAAGGTTCATGCTCCTTTCATCAAGTTCAAGAGCTTCAATTTTGGCTATCATTATGTCCAAGGTGGTACTCTCTAGATCAAGACTGTTTTTCAGCATGGTAATATTTTGTTTCCAGCTTTCAGGAAGGCTATGAAGCATCTTTTTGTTCAACTCTTTGACTTTATATGTAACCGCCATAATCTCTAAATCATTCACCAGCTGCACAAATCTATGCAATTGTTTTGTGATTGACTCCCCTTTGGAGTGATGAAAGGTTTCATATTGATTAAAAAGTTTGTCCTTGTTAATTTCAGCCACTTCACTGCTGCCTTCACACATAATCAGCAGTGCATCCCAGACAGCTTTAGTTGTTCCATACTTCTCAAGCCTTTTCAGCACATCCATTTTCAGTGCTTGAGTTAGAATGGAATAAGCTTTGAGATCAATTTTTATCTTTTTGTAGTCATCATCATCAAGAGAAGATCCTCTATGGGTATTCTTGAGGTTTTGTATAGAGCAGCCTGATCAGCAGAAAGTGTCACTGGAATGTGAGGCCTTTTGCATATGGAGATCCAATAGTTCGGATCTACACCTGTAATGTAATTCATAAACCTAATCTTCCATTTATTAAACTTAGATTTGTGTTTAAGCATAGGATGTTTAGGAGTATGACCAAGTTTAGAGAAATTATGTGAATCCATGTTAATAAGCTGTTTTTAACTTGTTTAAGTACTGATTAGGTTGATTATTAAGTCCTCCTAGTCCAGTAAGTCCAAAAATAGTCTTATGCAAACAGATCTACTTAATGAAGAGCAGAAATTTGTTAGAACTTCTTTTGTTAAGTTTCTGATTTAGTTTCTGGTATGATTTTATGTTGAAGTTACTGTTCATAGATTTGTTTTAGAGGTTGATGTTGAATGAATAGTGACTGTCGAGGTATTTAAGCAGATATTCAACTTGTATACTGAAAAGAGGTAGTCGAACACTCTATTAGCAACTCAATCACTAGATCAATCGAGTTCAACTTAGATCTGTACAGATCTGGAGAAGAATCAAGAGCCAAAGCTCTGATACCAATTGACTGGGAGTGAGAATGATGTTCTCTGTTGTTGTGAAACAACAAGGACCGAATATGATGATTGAGTTAGTAATTATATGGTGGAATCATACAAACACAGAACATTGAATGCAAGAAATACTCATAAATGCTTCTTTGTATTGATTAAGATGAATAGTTACAATAAATGCTAGGGTTTGAGCACTATACAGTAACCGGACACCTTGGGGACAAAAGACTGATATTCTGATTGTCCAAGGTTAAAGTCAAAAGTCTAAGTCACCTCACATACGAGGTTGTCTATTCTATTTATAGGCAGACATGAAGCCTTTACAAAAGACTAAAATACACCTATACATAATCTAGTCTAAGTACAAAAGGTCTTCATCAGCATTTATTTTGTTCATCCGCATTGACTAATGCGGATGTGTTGAACTTCATCAGCATTTGTTTTTCTTCAGCATTGACAAATGCGGATGAACAAACACTTAGCCCATTTGTTGCTGAGCATCCGCATTAGTTAATGCGGATGTCTAAATCCTTTGGCTGCATTTGTTCGACTGTCCGCATTTGTTAATGCGGAAGAACAAATACTTGTCAGCATTTGTTCTTTGGTCATCCGCATGTACAAATGCGGATAGCCGACACTTGTCTTCTTTTGTTGACGTAGATTCTTCATCCGCATTGGTTCTTGGACATAGGGAGATTTCATCAGAACAACCATCATCCACTATTTGAATTGGCATGTATGATCCTTTCAGGGTCCAACAACTTCCTCAAACTCCCAACATAACTTCGGATAGGTGGAGCCAAAAATAATGTCATCAATATAGAATTGTACGATTAACATCTCACCATCTACTTCCTTCTTAACTAAATTCATATCGATGGTCCCACAAGAAAATCCATTGCTTAAGAGATACTATGTTAAAGTCTCATACTAGATTCCAGGAGCCTGATGAAGACCATAAAGAGACTTATCAAGCTTGTAGACTTTGTCTGGAAAGCCTGGATCCTTAAAACCAGGTGGTTGACACACATTTATCTCTTCATCAATGTCTCCATAAAGAAATGCACATTTGACATCCATCTGATAGACTTTGAGTTGCTTGTGGGCTGCATGTGCCAAAAAGATTCTGATGGCTTCAAGACGGGCAACTGGAACAAAGACTTCAGTGTAGTCAATCCCTTCTTCTTTAGCAAATCATGGACTACCAATCTAGACTTGTTTCTTACCATAATTCCATGGTCATTAGGTTTTTTTTTGAATACCCATTCCGTGCCAATTGGGCATTTGTTTGGTGGAAGATCGACCAGTATCCACATCTTGAGTTTCCGAAGCTGTTGTAGCTCTAATTGCATTGATTCAACCCAGGAAAGGTCCTGAAGAGTTGCGTGAACATTTTTAGGGATGATTTGTGATATAAAACAAGATAATAGACAGACGTTAATCAATCCAGATTGACTCCACGTCCAAACTCCATTGGTGATGGATCCTATGATATTATCATGTGGATGATCTTTCAGGTTTTTAAAATCGATAGCCATGGGTTGGGTATTTGTGGAAGGTTGGCTAAATTATTGTTGATGGGTAGTTAAAGGTGAAGTGGATAAAGGTGATGATAAGGCAGAGTGAATTGGAGAGTTGGGAGATGTCGGCTGAGATGCGGTACATGTAAGGGATGAGGGAAGGGATGCTGAAACAGGTGGAGGTGGAATGTCAAATGATGATGAAGAAGATGCAACATCAACTGAGGTAACATCATTTGAAGATGTAATAGGAGGGGGTAGAGGTTCAACAGGTAATGGACTTGGATGAAGGATATTTGTTTGAACATGAGAGACTGACACATCATCATCGAAAACTGGAAGATTAAGCGAGTTGAACACCGTATCGGAGTAAAATAACCATGCCGGTTCAGATCGAACATCGGGGGAATTAGATTCCTGCCAATCAACATAAAAGGACTCTTGAACAATACGTATTCTCTTGTTATATACCCGATAAGCCTTTTGAGAAGAAGAATAGCCAACAAAGTAACATTCATCAGACATGGCATCAAATTTTGTTTTCTGTGTCTGTGTATTCAATAAAGTGCACGAGCAACCAAATGGACGAAAGAAGTCAATTAAAGGCTTTCTCTTATGAAATAGTTCATAAGGAGTCTTCATTTTGTCCTTGACTATCTGCACTCTGTTTAGAACATATGAAGCACAATTCACCGCCTTAGCCCAAAAGATGATAGGTAAGGAGGATTCAATCAACATTGTACGAGCAACTTCAATGACGGTACGATTCTTTCGTTCAGCCACACCATTCTATTGAGGGGTCCTCGCAGCACTATATTGTCTTAAAATTCCCTTAGTGGCACAGAATGAATCAAAGATCTGATTTCTGAATTCAGTACTGTTGTCACTTCGGATTGCCATAAACTTCCTCTTACTTATCGTTTCAATTGAAAGGATTAACTTCTGTAGCTCCTCTGCAGTCTCTCCTTTGTGAGCAAGAAATCTCACCCAGGAGTATATTGAAAAATCGCCTGTAACCACCAGATAGAAAGATTTCGTAGCAATTTATTTAACACTGACTGGGCCAAACAAATCAGTATGTAACAACTCGAGGGGAGTGAATATGCTATTTTCAATTTTTGGTTTATGTGGTTTCTTATGTTGTTTACCCTTGGCGCACGCCATGCATTTTTCAACCACCGAAAAGTCTTTTAAAGGTAATCCCCTAACAAGATTGTTTTTAACTAATTTGTTTATATTTTTAAAATTAATGTGGCCTAATCTGTGATGCCATAAGAAAGAGTCAGAGGTGGAAGCTTTGGACAAAAGATAGGTGATAGTAGACGTTGAATCCTTTGAACTCATATCAAGAAGATATGCATCATGCTTTCTTAGAGCCCGCATTAGTACCATGTTATCTGGAATATCAATCTCAGATTTCAAAAAGAGACATTCATTGGACTTCAATAAGACCGAAATGCTTTTATCACAAATTTAAGAGACACTCAACAGATTTAACGCATGCTCAGGTACGTAGTTGTCTTTCTCTAAGGTAAGAGAGCTGTTGGAAACTTCTCCTTGACCAATCATTTTCCCTCCTTTCTTGTCACCGACGAATGCGACGTAACCTCCATTTATTATTCGATAATTGGTCAAAAGATCTTTATGTCCCGTCATTTGTCTGGAGCATCCACTATCAACATACCACACACTATTTACAACTTTAGTGGATGTCTCCTGCAAAAATATCAAAGAGAAAGTTAACCAGGTGAAATAGGAACCCAAGTTTGAACAACTTTGGGTTTAGGAATAGCAGATTTCTTACAAAAGAAGTTATTAACTAATTGAGTTAACCTATTCCCAAAAGAATTTCTATTAACTTGTCTATGATGAAGCTGAGGACAGTGGTTAACTACATGATCATCTTTATCACATCGAAAACAATGTGGTTTTAATCTAGGTCTGTTATGTAATAAGGTTGGGATTTTATCAATGCATATTTCCTTATCATATTCAGACAGTCTAGAATCAGTGTCACTGTATGTCTCATACATGTCTATAGATCTACTTTTATTTGAAAAGGAATGATTATATACAGAGGAAGATGAGATGTTATCTGAAGTACATGTGGTACTTGTACCACTTGTACTTGCTTCAGATGAGGATATGACCCTTTCATTTGACATAACAATTTTAGCTGGAGTAAAAGATGGAATAGGGTGTGAAAAGAATTTTTCAAAGAAGTTAATCTTTATTTCCTCATTACTCTTCACAGTGATATCGGTCACAAGATTAACACATTCAGAAGGACTAGCAACATCACAATTCACAGAATTTAAAGATGAAACAGAAACATCACTAGAACATGAAGAAATGGAGTCTTTTACAGAATTACTAGTGACAAAAACAGAATTTAAACTAGATTTATGATCTAAAACAGAACATTGAGATTCAGGTGTACTAAGGCTAGAGCATCCAAGCCCGCTAGTCGGTCCATAATCGTAGTCCTCACGAACATGCCTAGGATTCACACCTTCTAAACCTGCAGACATACTGTTAGTATCTATTTGGATCAAATCATTAGAAGGATGAGGAATATGCATAGGTGAATAAGAGTAAGTACTAGACCCCCATTGAGATTTACATAAAATGTCATGTTTCATTGCCGATATAGTCCATTTATCAAGCTTTAACTGAAGCTTGCTTGTTTCAAACTCAGCAACAGCAACCCTTTCAGTCAAAGTATTAATCTTAACATTTCTTTCCAAAACTATTCCTTTTAGGTGACCATTCTCTTTTGAAACCTCATTTAATTTAACAAAATATTTAGACACGTTTATTTTAAGTTCCTCATTAATTCGTTTCAAATCCTTTTCATTATCAATCAATAAACGATTAACTTTATAGACCCCAAGTAACTTGATTTTGCAAGCTGAAGAACACATATCTTGAATTACCTCATAGGGAAGTCCCATCACTACTTTTTCAGCTGCAAGTGCTTTCTCGCATTGACACACCGGAGTACTCAACTTGTTTTCCTCGACAGTGGTAGCAGCATCATCTTTTTCCTTTTCTAGCTCAGTGGATTGACTTCCTTCCTTCCTGATCTCCTCCATATTACCTTCGTTCACCTGCTCATCCTCCTTCACCTCCTCAGACACTTCATCTTCATCCTTAAATTCCTTAAACAGATCGAATTCATCCTCACAATTCACCTTCATCATTCCTTCCACAATCTCAGCCACAAGTGATTGATTAACCTCTTCTCTTGTCTCTTCAACTTCGGCACTCCAATCAAAGTTAGAAATCAATGCGGTCTCTTTCTTGTGACTCGCTTCCTCATTACCCCCACTTGAAACTAATCTTGGAACTCCTGAATTACCAGGATTAGTGATGAGTGGCAATGGACATTCACGTTTGAAGTGTCCCACCTGTTTGCAATTGAAACACCTCAGTTAAGACTTATCAAAACCCAGTTTGGAGTTAGAGTTTTGACCTCCAAAATTCTTTCTGCCAGTGCGCTCCATAAATATTTGGGCTCTAAGTGTCAACATTGCCATTTGCCATTGAATGTCAGTCTCTTCAAGATCATCAGGGTCCACCTGATACATATCTTCCATTGTCATCCCTTTTCCTTTCAAATCCCTAGCTACAAGAGCTTCGTAACTCTGAACGAACATACCAAAAAGAGACATCATCTTAGAAGGAACAAAAGTTTCAACAATTTCTTTCAAGTTCGCTTGATCTCTCCCAGTACTACCACATCCTCCAGAATAGTCACCGGTGTTCACTCCGCCTAGACGAGATGCCAACCTGATTAAATTCCCGTCTCTTCAGATCTAAGTCAAAGGATTTCTGTTTGTCGATTACATTCATAAGCTTGTAATCAGCAAAGTTTCCCTCTTGCTTCAACATTCTCACTTGTAAGCTCCATTGGGGTGGTAGAGAGTCTAGGAGCTTATTCACCTGCTCGTGATTACCCAACTGATCATCATACTTCTTTAGAGTACTTGATACTTACAAAAATCAATTGGTGATGTTAGTGAGGTCTTCATTTTTTTGTCCGACAAATGAATTAAACTACTTCTGAGCTTGGGCTTTCTTGTCCTTCTTAGAACTTCATTTCCATCATAGAACAAAGATTTTGCATCCTTATGTTCAGCAAATCGATTATAGATATCAGGTGCAAGACATAGAGTTAATGCTCCAAAAGATTTCTGGTCTCGATCAATCAGCTTCTGATCCCTCTTGGTGAATGTAGCAGGATCCATGTTTTGAGATACGGTACCACCAACAGTAACCGTTGGCTTGTGTGGACCAGTGATGATAGATTCCCATTGGTTGTGATCAGTGTAGAAGAAAAAGGCTTTGAGGCATCTCTTCCAGTCTTCAAAATTGTCACCGTTTATGAGTCTTGGAGGTCTATTGGGAGCAACACTCTCTAAATCAGCAAGAGTGAGAGAAGTCATCTTTGACATGCTAGTTTCGCAGAAGTGAAAGGCAGTTTAGCAGAAAATGTCTAATTTCGCTGAGCTAGTTTCGCAGAGAAAATGGAAATTTCGCTAGCAATTTCGGCAGCAATTTCGCTAGCCGGAAGCTTGAAAATGCTTAGTTTCGCTGAGAGTTTCGCAGGAAACAAGCTTGAACTTTCGTTCAGAGGTACTTTCGATAGCAATTTCGCTTGAAATGAGACACAAGCACTGTTGAGCTTTCGTTCAGTGTTTCTACTTTCGCAAAAGAGCTAAAAACAACTACAAGGTGTAAAACACCTGTAGTTTCGCTGGAAGAATGTGATAGTTTCGCTATAAGAGACCGTAGTTTCACTGGATGAATCTAAAAACCCTTTAAACCCTGAAAACAATCTGAAATCACCCAAATCTCAATAGATTTGAGATCTGATGATTCGATCATTCCCAACCAAAAGCAAGCAAAATTCAATCAAATTCCATATCAAATACACTCAAATTTGATCCAGAATTGATGAAATAGTGATATTGAACAAAATAACCAAAAACCTCAAACAATCAAGAGCACTAAGGCTCTGACTCCATTTTGTTGGTCCATGTGATCGATTTTCAGTACAAATGAAAGTTTGAATCGTTCAATACCAGAAATAACAACAATCACAATGATTAAGATGAACAAGAATAAGGTAAATGTATTCAGGATATAACCCATAAATCAATAATACAATTAAAAACAGATAAGCTCAATGTATATCAGTGAATAACAGCTTAGAAATGACTCTTGCAACATAAATACTCGATTAGGGTTTTATGCAAGGATGCCCAACAATGAGCAAGATCATTTCTATATAGAGCAGTCTTAGCTTTGCTGTCTGCGAAACTATGCTGCCGAAACTACAGTTTCACCCGGCAGAAACAAAAGTTTCGCTGGGTAAACTAAACAGCTGACTGTGAGCGAAACTACAGATTCGCTCACAGTTTTACTAGACTACAAAATATTATAAACTAAACAAATTAACCTACAAAAATTAAACTAACATTAATCCTACTACATAGAAATATACACATAAACTAAACTAAGGTGAGTCCAACCTATACTTGATCTTCATAATCGTCTAGTTTCTGGTTTACCTTTTAAGTTGAAATTGTGGGGTGAGAATTTTATCCTTTACAAATACTTGCTTTTTCATAAAATATATACTTACTTAAAAAAAGGCGAAACTATGAGTGAAACTATAGTTTCGCCGAGCAAAACTACACTTTCACCAGTAGTCTTGCTCATTCAGGAGCAATCTGTATACCTGGGTGAAACTATAGTTTTGCTGCCAACAAAACTAGGTAGTATATATTGTCTCAGTGGAGTTTCAGAACTCATTTGGTTGAAAATACCTAGACCTAGTTTCTCTCGGTCTCTGTTTTCCAAAATTCACCTCATTTCTCGTTATGGTTAAAATATACCGTGGTTATGTGACTAGGTGTGTTAGATGACCTTGGTATCTACTTTAATTGATTTTGTATCGGCAGAAAATGAATCTGATTTTGATTCGCTGAAGCTAAAGAGTCATAGTTTCGTCCAGCGAAACTGTGAGATGCTTCAGCGAAACTGAACGAAAGTTCACAGTTTCAAGTGAAATTGTGAAGTTGTGCTGTCCAAGCACAATTGACCGTTTTACTGGGACATTTTTAGCGAAACTATAGATTCGCCAGCTTGGATTCCTGAGTTCAACTTTGAGCGAAACCAATAGCAAAACTCAGTTTCTCTTAGGCGAACTTACTATATATTTTATCAGCGAAAGTAATTTGAACCGAATAATTATAACTCAATGCTTATGACTCAATGAATCTAAGTCTTAGACTCAGCGAATCTATGATTTCTTGGCCAGCGAAACTAGCCAAAATCTTCTTTTTATTATTTTTTATTTTTTTTATATTTTATTGTGTATATTCTTTTCACTTATCTTTGCGTTTTTACTTTTCAGTTGTAATGGCGAACTTAAAGTTTGACGATAAGTTCAACATAGTGGCTCTGCTTGATGATGGGAATCCAAAGGCCGCGGGATTCAGAGATTGCATTAGATGGTTGAGGCAATCACCAGTTAGTTATTCCATTTCTCACATGCGAACCATCTATGATCTCCACGTACGAGACTTCTGGAGATCAGCAGAGTACGACCTTGGATCAGTCTCTAACCAGATAGTGGCAAGGATCCAAGGGTAAGACATTGTCATCACAGCTGATACTATTGCCAGAGTACTACGACTAGAGGATGACTGTGGCCCTGAGGTGGTGCTGTCTGATAGCCAAGTCTTAGAGGGTTTCAGAAGCATTGGGTATGAGGAGCCCCTGTTTGGCTCAAAGAAGGAAATCAAGAAATCTCTTCTTTCCAAAGAATGGAGATACATAGCCCACGTCTTTATCATATGTCTGGATCACAGGATGGGAGGATCAGACGGGCTAAACATTCACTGGGCAAGGGCCATGATTATATTCTGCAGGGGGCAAAAGGCAAATATAGCGAAACTCATTTTTGACTGCATGACTGAAAATATCATGGCATTGAAAAAGGATAAGTGGTTGCTATACCCAAGATTTATCCAAATGCTAATTGATGATCTTATCCCGAATGTGTCACGACACAGAGAGATTAAAAAATTGGAACAGATGAACCAGAGGATTTTTGTTGATTGCTCTGCAATTAGACATGATTTTAGTGGGAAGATCACATATCTATGGGAGAATATGTACCCACCTGAGAGGTGGAACTACATCTGGTGGGTGATTGAATCTGAGAATAAAAATGTTGAAGAAAATAGGGTGAGACAAGAGGAATCAATAAAGAAGAGGAAAAGGTATGCTAAGGAGAAGGAATATAATTTTGAAGATGATGTTAATGAGATGGCTGAGGAAGTGAGAGTTCAGAAGGAAAAGAGAAGTAAAAGACTAGCTGAGGAGGAAAATGTAGCTGCTAATGTGTCAGAATGAAGAACAAAACATAGAAAACAGACTTTCACAGAACAAGCAGGAAGGAAAGATGCCCGGTCTAAGCTTGATCAGGACATGATCAGAAATGTCAATGCATCTTTGACGAATGAGCTGAGCATGATTAAGACGAAGCTGGTTAATCATGAGATACGAGAGAAGGAGAAGGATGCTGTGATTAATGGATTTAAGAAAATAGTTGTGGATCAGCAAGAATTGATCAAGACAATCTTTAAGGAGCCGAATAAATTAAAGGCAGTGGCTGGCCTGTCCTATGAATGATGTAAAAAAGAATTGAAAGATCTGATTGACATTTGTTGGGGTTTGTTAGGACACAAGACATAGTTTAACCACTTAAACTTTGTAAAACGCAGCGGAAGTATAGCTTTATAATTTTGTTTATAAGCTGAAAATGTCAAGTTCTATTTTGATGTTATAAGTTTTAGACAAACCCATGAACAAGAGGATCTTTATATGTGAATAAGTAAGCTATGAACATACGTAAAACTACATAAAATCATAGCTACAATGAGCTGTGAAGAACTACCTTCCCAGCAGCTTAAAATCGACAGAATGGTGGATGTTTGACGCTCAAAATCGGCCAAGGCTCCAAGGTAAGGACCCCTCAAGCTTGTATACCCCAAGCCCTTTGCAAAACACCTTCTTGTTAGGAAGAAAACAACACCAAATCACTCCAAAAACCCCTCCAAAGCTGCTGCCTGGGCGTAAGGTTTGAGAGAGAGAGAGAGGAGTTTTTTTGAGTCTATTGCATGTATTGAGAGAGGTGTTTGGAAGAGTGTGTTAGTAGTTAAAGATGTGTATTCTCAAGAAGGCAAAAGAGCAAATCCAATGCAAGGGGGCGGCCGAAACTTTTAAATAAAAAGGTTTCCCCCTTTAAATATACACATTGTTTTAACTAGTCTTTTAACTAGATATTCAATTAACCTTTTAATTGTATAAGTTATACACTCCTAATATTATTTAATGTTATCTAACTTGCTTAAATAACACTTGAAATAATACTATTGAACAAAATATTCTAATTAAGTTGTTCCTTCTCATATGCAACTTATTTAGAAAACCCATTTTCTAAATTGGTGTAAAATATTTAATTGCATGATCATATCATCAATTAAATATTAATTGGTGTTTGCTAAGCTTGTTATTGGGTATAACCCGACTTGGATCAAGACGTACTAACCGCATCAATATTCTACGTGTCTTGGGCATATGGAATCCTACAATCTCCCACTTGGACAAGATTCATAGAAGATTGATTCAAGCAGTAAATACCGCCTAACAACGGTTTACTACCCTTAATACGCATGACTTATAGCCATTCAATAACATCATCCCATTTAAGCATCCTACTTGAAATGATTTAGGTGAATCAATCATTTTTCCTTTTATTACAGATGTCATGTTAAATCCAAGGACACAGAATGATCATTCCTTGTTGATTTAACTTAATCAGGCCTTAGACATCTTGCTCTCAACGAATAAGAGGAACAAATCCCATCTTGACTACATACGTTTCTCACAAACACCTCGTGTCACACCTAAACATAGCCTTATGTACTGTCCAATATTTTAGGATAGTGAAGAACAAGTTCAAGGTATAACACCTGGTGAATATCAAAACCCATTATGTATCTCAGGTCTGAGGATACCAAATAATATTCGCCTTTTACTCAAATTTACTTATGATCAATCTAGAAGATTCTATGTAGTAAAATTTGAGATGCGGGTTAGTCCAATATTTGTATCCCACAAATATCTATGAACCTTGGTAGCAACCCATTGCTCTATATTCATCCTTATGAATATCAACCAATCCAAGTTCATAATAATCTTACCCTTACACTTGTTCCCACAAGTCTGAACGACTACGGACATTTAGAGTAAACAATTTACTCATGGATTAAACATGCTAAATTGGAACATTAATTGAAACATTATAACCAAATAATCTTATTCATATAATATAGAGTTCCTCATATCCAAATACAAAATTTACAGATCAAATCCAATCACTAGAATATCAAAGTCCCATGGCACAAGTATGACCTTCATGTTTTGCCTTTTCAAGGAGCTTTGTGAGAGGATCCGCAATGTTTTGATCCGTGTGAACTTTGCGAATACATATCTTTCCCTTTTCAACTTCATCTCGTATGTAGTTGAATCTCCGCTTAATGTGCCTAGTCTTTTGATGAGCACGAGGTTCCTTGATTTGAGCAATCGCACCCTCGTTATCACAAAAAGATTTCTAAGGGGTCCGGAATGGAAGGGACAACCCCTAGATCGGTAATGAATTTCTTCAACCATGCAGCTTCTTGAGCTGCTAATGAGGTAGTGACGTATTCTGATTCGTTAGTTGATAGAGCCACCACATCCTATTTGGAGTTCTTCCAAGAGACAGCTCCTCCATTCAGAATGAAAATATATCCCGATTGTGACCGTAAATCATCACGATCGGTTTGGAAACTCGCATCCGTGTAACCTTTTACTACGAGTTCCTCATCACCAGATCCATAGATTAGGAACATATCTTTAGTCGTCCTCAGGTACTTAAGAATGTTCTTAACAGCCATCCAATGACTACTTCTAGGATTTTGCTGGTATCGGCTTATCATGCTTAATGCGCATGAAACGTCCGGCCGAGTGCATATCATTGCATACATGATGGATCCAATAGCAGATGCATATGGGATCGCCTTCATTTTATCTTGCTCATCCTTTGAGCTTGGATATTGAGTCGTACTCAATATCGTTCCTCTTTGAATAGGTACCGTACCTTTCTTAGAGTTCTCCATCTTGAACCTTTTCAAGATTTTATCAATGTATGCACTTTGATTTAAACCAATCAACCACCTTGATCTATCCTTATAGATCTTTATTCCCATAATATAGGCGGCTTCACCAAGATCCTTGATAGAAAAACAACTTCCAAGCCAGGTTTTTACACCTTCCAAGGTTGGAATGTTATTTCCAAATAGTAGTATGTCATCAACATACAATACTAGGAAGGTGATGATGCTCCCACTAGCTTTCTTATAAACACAAGCTTCATCAGCGTTCTTGGTGAATCCGAATTTAATTACTTCTTCATCAAAATGGTGATTCCAACTTCTCGATGCTTGTTTCAACCCATAGATTGATTTCTTTAACTTGCATACTTTATTAGGATGTTTTGGATCGACAAAACCTTCAGGCTGAACAATATAGACATCTTCCTCAAGATATCCATTTAGGAAAGCGGTTTTCACATCCATTTGCCAAATCTCATAATCATAATGAGCAGCTATGGCAAACAATATCCTTATAGACTTTAGCATCGCAACAGGTGAGAAGGTTTCATCATAATCAACCCCTTGAGTTTGAGTGAAACCCTTTGCTACAAGTCTAGCCTTATAAGTATCCAAGTTTCCATGCATATCGGTTTTCTTCTTGAAAACCCACTTACTTCCAACTACCTTGGAAATAAGAGGTGGTACAACAAGTTCCCAAACTTGATTGTCATGCATGGATTGCATCTCAACATTCATTGCTTCAAGCCATTTGTCATAATCCGAATTGGACACTGCATTATGGTATGTGGTTGGTTCATCTGAATCTACCACATAGCATACATCCATGAAAAATCCGTATCTTTCAGGTGGATTACTAGTTCTACCACTTCTGTGAACATTTTGCGTGTATTGATCAACCGCTTAATCATCCTCAACATCCTCATGTTGAGTGCTAGTTTCAACCAAACGTGCATCGGGTTGTGGTTCTTGATCCTCCTCAAGATCCACTGTTCTACTGCTAGTTCCTTCCATAAGGAACTTTGCTTCTAAGAACTCACCCTTTCTGGTAACAAACACTTTTTGTTCCAGTGGATCATAGAAATAATATCCCATAGAATCTCTAGGATATCCAACAAAGATACACTTGGTGGATCGGACTTCCAATTTGTTTGGGGTGCGAGTCTTAACATAAGCCTCACAACCGCAGACCCTTAAGTATGATAGGGATGGAACTCTTCCATGCCATATCTCAAAAGGTGTCCTTTCCACCTTTTTGGTTGGGGCCATTTTTAGAATACGGGCCACGGAGAGCAAAGCAAAACCCCAAATCATAGAGGCAATGTGCTTCTAGCCATCATAGATCGCACCATATCCAATAGGGTTCGATTCCTCCTCTCAGACACACCATTATGTTGTGGTGTTCCAGGTGGAGTGAGTTGTGAGACAATCCCAGAACTCCTAAGATGATCTTGAAAAGCATCACTTAGGTATTCACCTCCTCTATCGGTACGGAGAACTTTAATCGACTTGTTGAGTTGATTTTCTACTTCATTCTTGAAGATTTTGAACGTTTCAAAAGCTTCATCTTTGTGCCTTAATAAGTACACAAACCCATAGCGACTATAATCGTCGGTAAAGGTAATGAAGTATCTTTCACCATTCCTAGCCATTGGCTTAAAAGGACCACATACATCCGAATGTATGATTCCTAATAAATCTTTTGCCCTTTCGTTAGTTCCACTAAAGGGTACCTTAGTCATTTTTCCTTGTAAACAAGATTCACATACATCAAATAAATCACATTCATTTGTTTTTAAAAGACCATTCTTTTGAAGTGTTTGTATACGTTTCTTGTTTATATGACCAAGACGACAATGCCAAAGATAGGTATCACTCAAATCCAATTTGAGTTTCTTGGTGTTAGTTTCGTACAATGAACTATTTAAAGTATTTTCATGAACCAATTCATAAATACCATTAATGGGAATAGCTTTAAAATAGAACATATCATTTAAAGAAACATGAATATCATTTTCAACAAAAGATAATACATAATCATAATGTCTTAATTGGGATACAGAAATAATGTTCCTAGTCAAACTAGGAGCATACAAAACATTCTTCAAAATAACATCCAAGCCACTTGGAAGTTTTAGGATGTATTCCCCACGAGCTTCAACTATGACTTTAGTTCCATTGCCCATGAAGAGGCTAACATCCCCTTGATTGAAGTCCCTACTTCTTGTAAACCCCTGCAACAAATTGCAAATATAAGTTTCACATCCGGTATCCAATACCCATATGTTAGAAGATGTAACATTAAGATCAATATGAATCACGTATATTGTACCTGAGGTCTGCCCGGCATCCCTCTTTGCTTTCAACTCTTGGAGATGGACAGGACAATTCCTTGCCCAATGTCCAATCTCCCTACACTTGAAGCATGGGTCATTTGTAGCAACCTTTTGCTTCTTCTCTTGTGGTTTGGGTGGCACCCTTGCCACCCCCTTCCCCTTTCCCCAAACGGGTCCCTTACCCTTGGCAACTTTTGCCTTGGGTGCGGGATGAGGCCTTTTATTGTTCCCACCTTCATTGATGGTGAGAACGGATAAATCCCTTTTACCCATGGCCGCCTCGGCCGTTTTGAACATTGAGTGAAGCTCAGTAATGCTTTTATCCCAAGCATTCATGTTGTAGTTCAACACGAATGGCTCGAACTTCTTGGTAAGGCCATTAAGGATCAAATCCGTGGCTAATTCCTTCGAGACAGGACAATTAAGCCTTTCGAGGCGGTCAATTTGGCTTTTCATCTTAAGTACATAAGATGAAACTGATTGCTTGTCGTCCATACGACATGCATGGAGTGCAGAAACCGTTTCAAAGCGCTCAACCATTGCTTGCTGTTGGAACGTTTCCTTCAGCTAGGTTATCATGTCATAAGCTCCGTGATGTTCACACTCCTTTTGGAGATCCGGAGTCATGCTCGCTAGCATGAGACAAGACACTTGGACGGAGTGCTCAGTGCACTTCAGCCAATCATTATAGGCCTTCTCATCATCCTCAGTAGGTTGATCGGGGATAAGGTCCTCTAAAACATATGATCGTCTTCTTGCTTGAGAACGATTCTCAAGTTTCAATACCAATCAATGAAATTGTTATGATTTAGACGTTCCTTTTGGAGTATCACTCATAAAGATTGGGTGGACGTAGATGAGTTATCATGATTATCATTATTGGTGGCTATCTACAAAATTTAACAAAGATCTATTTTAGTATTTTCGATATAGCTATTTTTAATAATTAATACCTTTTAAGGTCATTTTCATATTAAAATCTAGAACCCAGCATTACATTTAAATTGTGGTTAGGTGACCTTTATCCCACGATTTAAATTAATAAGGTGGTCAACGATTGACGGTTGTAACCATTTGCAACTTCTAGAGGTACAGGATCGACTTTAAACATCATATGTAAAGTCGGCATGTTAATCCCATCAACACCATTTGGAAACCATATTGTAGGTGATCCATTTAACATGGTTTGCAAATCAAGACATCCTACTTACACACACGTGTGAGTTTGCCAAAATGAGTGGTTAGGTGACCTTTATCCCACACATTTTCACCTCAAGTCATAAGTTCCCTCAAAATGGTTAGGTGACCTTTATCCCACTAAGAGTTTCCAAGTGACTTAAGTGTTGTGTAAAAGGATGGTGTTGATCTTGTTTTAGAATATATAGAGGTTTCATAATTCTAGTTTAGAAAACTCTATGTACTTGTATTTGCATGCTTTCAAATACAAGATACCCTATGGTCCTTTGATTAAAACCTATTTTAATCTTTAAAATCATTAAATCATTTTAATAACCTTTTATTAACTTTTAATGATTAAGAACCATCAATTTTCAGCTTGTTAAGTTTGTTAATGAGTTTGTAATGTATGTCCAAATATCAACCGACAATCAAACAACAAACATTCAAACAAGCATAAACATATAAACATGAGTGCATAACCATAGCCACTAAGTTGACAACACTTGTTTGCCATCACAAGTGTTGTCATAAGGTCTTTCCTAAGGGTTTGTAATGACACATTATATGTGTCCATTAATGACACATTATATGTGTCCATGGACTCCCACTTGAATCCATATCCAAATACTTCAAGGTCCATGTCTTTGATGTCCATCTTTAGGGCTTCATCTTGTGCATCTTCCTTTTACAAAAGTTATATCCTAATACATTTTTCTAATAAAAGAAATGCACCTAATCTTTTTATTACATAACCAAATAAACAAATAATTACAACCCAAATAATGAATATAAACATTACAACCCAATTGAATGAATAAAACAACCATTCCAATCGTCCAGATAACATAAGGTCAAAGGCTAGGTTATGCACACTAATAACCAATGATCATATCATCCAAAAATATAATGAAACCCCACTAAAACCACGAAATTTCAGCCAACATAATCTGAAATTTCGGGTTTTAAACATTGTCCAAACAATATACATATCATCATACATATCTTTCAAGGTTTAATCACAAGCATGTGTGATATGACCTTGAAAGTTTGGGGATTCAACATACAAGAACATAGCAGCCCCTAAAGGGGTTTTTGTAAAATTTCCCGAAACAAGCCATTTAATAATAATGGGCTTTTAAGGGTTAATTTAAGAAATAAAGGGGTAAATTAGTGGGCTATGGATCAAATTAGCCTTAATGGGCTAGGCTTGATGGGTTTAAGGGCCCTAATCAGCCCTTAAACATGCATAATCAGTTCCATTCCATCACCTTGCAACCCTAGCCACCAAATTCGTAGAGAGAGAAAGTAGAGAGAGAAAGTGAAGAAAATCAAGATTTGGAATTTGAAGGGTTGAAGGATTGGAGAGCTGGGTGATTGGAGAAGCAAAACACAAGGAAAGAGCAATAAAACAAGGTTAGAATCGACCTCTAAGGCCTTCTATAGATCAAACCCGGATTCTAGGGTTTTAGGGTTTTTAAAAGTTCAAAGAAACACATAAAGGTCAAATTTTTACATATGAAAACGTGTAAAAAGGCTAGATCTGGTTTCATGGAAGGTAAACCAAGGATTTGGACGTAAAAAGTTAAGATTTTGGGTTAAAAAGGGGCTGGTTCTTAGTTTTTATTCATCCAGTGAAACTGGGCCCCGATCCAGCGAATTTAAGTATTCATCTAGCGAAACTGTGCATTTATCCAGCGAAACTAGGAGAATCCTAGCGAAACTACAGTTTCGCTACAGCGAAACTACAGTTTCGCTACAGCGAAACTACAGTTTCGCTGATAGCTTCGCTAAGTACTTAGGCTGACCTTAGACATTGCGAAACTAGGAAATTCCAACGAAAGTTGGGCGCTCATGCCAGCGAATCTGTCCAGCGAAACTGACAGAAGTGCTGCCCAGCGAAACTGGTAGCGAAACTACCAGCGAAACTGGCAGCGAAACTACCAGCGAAACTGTGGGCGAAACTATGAAGAAAATGATGTTTTTGCATATTAACTTTCGTGCAGCTAGAGTATTCAGGCTATAGCTTAAGAGGCTTAGAATTTAAGCTATTGGACAAGTTCAGGTGAGTTCTAGACCCCTCCTTTACCCGTTTTCAATGTTTTGGGGTGATATGCATACTAAAATACATACTTTTATGAGAACGGTTTTTAAGACATTTTATCAAGAAAATAAAATTTTCTAAAGCAAAATGTGCCATTTAAATAGTTCAAAATAATTTTCGGGGCGTTGCCCCTTGGACACCACTAAGGGATGCCGCCCCTAGAACCCCGCTATCAGGGGCTGCCGCCCCCGAACCCCCGTTGTCCCGCGGAGGGTCAGTTATCTAGTTTATCTCTCATGATTGATGAAATGTGAATGCTTAGACGAAGAGTTTGCTTCTTATTATGTGTTAAGTGTATGTGAAAACTAAAGATATAAGTGAAACTTAAAGAATTGTTATTGGGCCCATAACGTGTACCTTGATAAAGTGATAAAGTAAAGCCTTGCAAGCAAATTGATAAAGGAGGGTTGCATTCGTTGTGCCTCACCAGTGATAAAGTGATAAAGTATGCTCGAACAGGCAGGTCAGTAAGTCCTGAATTGGCATGACAATAATGTCCTGATCGGGTGCGACAATAAGTCCTTAATTGGCGTGACGGTAAAGTCCTAGGCGAGCCTAGGCACCGATAGTGACAAAGAATTGATGGATACAGAAGAGTAATAAATAACAAGAAATGATAAAGTATTGATAAAACGATAGCCTGTGTGTATTGATATTTTGATAGACAATGATTATTTTCAACTGATAAAGCTAATATCTTTTACAAAAGTTATTTAGCAAAGTAAACCTAGAATTCACTCAGCAAAGCTGACTTTTGTATGCATATCAGTTGAAAGGTGAGAGTTAGAGCTATGGGATAGAAGCATGGGACTGAAGCTTCTTGGCACTAGAAGACTGGCATCCCTGATGGTGAAAAGCTTAAGAGGACTTTTAAATAGTTTTAAAGATTAAAGACAATGTTTATATATTTAATTGTAATGAATTGAAATTACAGTATTTTCCGCTGCAATATATATCTATACATATATGAGTAAATGATTGCATTAAATCGATGTTTTGCTGTGAATGACCAACTGTGAGGTCCCCCTGGAAAGGAGGGCCTTACAAGTTGGTATCAGAGCCAATGTTTAAGAGATTTGGGGAAGACATTTTTATAAACCTAAACTTAAACAGATAATGGGACCAAGTGTTAAGGATGCCAGTCCAAGAAGCTCCATGCCAAGAGGTAACAAAGTATGTTATAAGTATATTTCTGATGGGTAGTGCTTTCTTATTTAAGTTAGAACCGAGGGTAGGGTATGATAATATTATCTGTGGTGCCTATCTGAAATTATATGACCTATACGTGCATAGAATAGGTATAGTGGGTTCTAGTGTTAGTGTGGTTCAGGATAGGGAAGTTTAGGGCATGGGAAGTTCTGTAAGTAGTTAATCACAACTGGCCACTGTTATTAAAAATTTACAAAACTTGTCGAGATCTGAACTTGCCTTGAAAGACCATATTGACATTCTGAATCTTATAGAAAGTAGAGAGAATGGCACCAAAGAAAGCAGTTCCAGCTATGGTCACCAGGAGAAGCACTAGGGGAAGGCCCCCTATTAAGGCGAAAGAAACTGCAGGTGGAACTGCGAAACCGACCAGAAGGTCAACCAGGAAGCCGGTTGACAAACCAGTTAAGGAGGAGGTTGAGTTGGAAACGGAAGCCGAGGGGCCTACCACCGACCAGGCAAAACTGAAGGAAACAGTGAAAGAAGCTATTGCCCAAGAGGTGCACCAGGTCCTATCTGGAGTGATGCCCGCTCTGCTTGCGGAATTTGTGGAGCAGGTTAAGGGCGACAGTAAAAAGAGTGCGGCTTCAGAGAAGGTTGATAAGAAAGGAGCGGTCAAGACTAAGGAGTTGAGTGACGAGGGAGATCGTCTGGGTAACTATGACGATTCCGAGGTAGAAGAGAGGGCGAAGGGGTGCAGCTACGGGGATTTTTAGAGGTGTAAGTCCCCAACGTTTGATGGCACTGGTAACGCTGCTACTGCTCAGCGTTGGATCAGGGAAATGGAGGTCGTACTGAAGATCAGCGAGTGTCGGGAAAGCCAAAAGGTGAAATTTGCTTCCCATTCCCTTTTGGATCCAGCACTGTGTTGGTGGGATAACATTGTGGAGTCTTACGGAGATGAGGCTATCGAGAGGATGAAGTGGCCGGAGATGAAGAGGTTGGTGATAGGGGAGTACTGCCCGGAAAGAGAGCTTGACAAGATTGAGCAAGAGTTTGTGAGTTTGGAGGCTAGAAATATGACTCACCAGGAGTACACTACAAAATTCAATGAAATGGCATGTCTGGTGCCTGACTTGGTGACTCCCAAATCCAAGAAGATCAAGAGGTGTATACAAGGGTTGCCTCTGGACATTCATAGGGATATGGTCACAGCCTGACCTAGCACTTTTAGGTCAGCAGTGGACCTCCACGGAAGGTTGTATGATCATCGCAGGCCTGTGGCAGTGGGTGAGACGAGGAAAGTTTGGAATAACAATGGGAAGAGGTATGGGAGTGGTAACTACCAACCGGGAAACAAGAAGGCAAGGGTGGATGCAAAGCAAGTGGTTGTGAAAGGGGTTGAAGAAGTCAAGGAGTGTGGGAAGTGCGGGAGGAGGCATCCCAGAGAATGCCGAATGGGTAGCCCTGGGTGCTACCGGTGTAGGAAAACTGGTCAAATGGCGAGAGAGTGCCCGAAGGTGGATATGTGCTTCTACTGCCACGAGTCGGGGCACCGCAGCAGTGACTGCAAGAAAGCCAAGCCGGGAGGCTCGGGAACAAGCGGGGATAATGACAAGGGGGATGATGGAAAGTCCAAGGTCAGGGCAAGGGCTTTCACCATGAACAAGAAGGAAGCAAGGAAAGACCCGGACGTAGTGTCAGGTACATTCCTTGTCAATGATGTTTGTGCCTCCATATTATTTGATAGTGGTGCCAGTAAAAGTTTTGTATCTGTATCCTTCGGTGCTACACTAGATGCCCAAACTAAGGAAATAGATGATGCCTTCGAAGTAGAAACAGCCGATGGTAAGTCCATTAGAATAGTCAGAGTGATAGAGGATTGCCACATTAAACTAGGAGGTTATTACTTTCCCGCACAATTGTTTGCCATGCCCTTAGGAGGTTTCGATGTCGTACTAGGGATGGATTGGTTAGCTGCCCACGATGCTAACATAGTATGTCAACAAAAGATGATCCGATTAACGACTCCAGATGGTAGTCCGGTTACGATCTACGGTGATAACGATTGCAAGGTTCCAAGGATCATTTCCAAGATCAAGGCGGAGAAATGTATGTGGCGAGGGTGCGGAGCTTATCTAGCGTACGTCAAGGATGTTAAAGATAAAGCGAAGGAGTTGTCCAATGTACCAGTGGTACGGGACTTTCCTGACGTATTCCCGGAGGATCAGCCCGGAGTACCACCGGACAGGGAGATAGATTTTCAAATTGATTTACTATCAGGAGCCCAGCCCATTGCCAGAGCACCCTACCGCCTAGCCCCGTCCGAGATGAAGGAGCTCATGTCACAACTGCAAGAAATCCTTGACAAAGGATTCATTAGGCCCAGCATTTCTCCCTGGGGCGCTCCTGTGTTGTTTGTAAAGAAGAAGGATGGCAGTATGAGGATGTGTATAGATTATAGGGAGTTGAATAAGCTGACCGTGAAGAATCGATACCCTCTACCCCGGATAGATGATCTGTTTGATCAATTGTAAGGGGCAAGCTGGTTCTCCCGAATAGATCTCCGATCCAGATATCATCAACTGAAGGTGAGGGAGCAAGACATCCCAAAGACGGCCTTCCGAACGCGCTATGGCCACTATGTGTTTCTGGTTATGTCTTTTGGGCTAACCAATGCTCCTGCGGCATTCATGGACTTAATGAATCGCGTGTGTCGCCCGATGTTGGACCGATCAGTGATAGTCTTCGTTGACGATATTTTGATATACTCCAAGACGAAGGAGACCACGCTTGTCACATAAAGGAGGTGTTAAAAACTTTACGAATGGAGAAACTGTATGCGAAGTTCTTTAAATGTGCCTTTTGGCTACGGGAGGTGCAGTTTTTAGGGCACATTATAAATTCCGAGGGAGTTATGGTTGATCCAGCGAAAGTTGAAGCAGTTACGCAATGGAATTCCCCAAGGACGCCATCCGAGATCCGTAGTTTCTTGGGATTGGCTGGCTATTATAGAAGGTTCATCAAAGACTTCTCAAAGATAGCTTCCCCATTAACAAGGTTAACGAGGAAGAATGTGGTGTTCGACTGGGGAAAAGAACAGGAAGATGCGTTTCAGGAACTGAAGGATAGACTAACCAAAGCTCCTGTACTAACCCTACCGGAGGGAGATGAAGACCTAACGGTATACTCCGATGTTTCTTACTGTGGGTTAGGCTGTGTGTTAATGCAAAGAGGAAAGGTTATAGCTTACGCGTCCAGACAACTAAAGGACACAGAGGTTAATTACCCGGTTCACGATTTGGAACTAGCTGCAGTAGTGTTCGCATTGAAGATATGGAGACATTATTTGTATGGAACTAAGTGCACCATATTTACCGACCACAAAAGTCTGAAATATTTCTTTGAGTAGAAAGACCTAAATATGAGACAGAGGAGGTGGTTAGAGCTGATAAAGGATTACGACTGTGAAATCCATTATCACCCGGGTAAGGCAAATGTGGTAGCCAATGCCCTGAGCCGAAAGGAAGGATATGAACCAATCCAGGTGAAGGCGTGCCAACTAGTAGTTACCCCAGATGTTATGAGATTGATAAGCGGAGCTCAAATGGACTCTCTGAGAAAGCAACAAATCAAGAAGGAAAGGATGGTGGGAAAAGTAGATGAATTGGTAAAGAACACCTTGGGTGTTAAGACCTTCCACGGCAGGATATGGGTTCCAAGGCATGGCGACTTGCGAGAAAAGATTATGGATGAAGCGCACAAGACCCGCTACTCAATACACCCAGGAGCAAATAAGATGTACCATGACTTGAAGAAAGATTATTGGTGGCCTGGGATGAAGAGAGATGTGGTTGCATATGTGAATAAATGTCTAACGTGCCTACAAGTGAAGGCTGAGCACCAAAGACCTTATGGTTATGTTCAGCCATTAGAAGTACTAGAATGGAAGTGGGAACATGTTACCATGGACTTCATCACTAAATTACCGCGCACGACAAAAGGCCACGACGCGATATGGGTGATAGTTGATAGACTGACTAAGAGTGCGCATTTCCTGCCAATCAACGAAGCAATTAGTTCAGAAAAGCTTGCTGAACTGTTTATCCGAGAAATTGTGGTGCGGCATGGTATGCTCGTATCGATTGTTTCAAATAGAGATACGCGGTTCACCTCAAAGTTTTGGAAAAAGTTCAATGAAGAAATGGGTACGAGGTTGCACGTTAGTACCGCATACCACCCGCAGACCGATGGGCAATCGGATCCAAACACTGGAAGATATGCTTCGGGCATGCGTTATCGAATTCGGCGGTAATCGGGATGATCATTTGCCACTAGCAGAGTTCTCCTATAACAACAGCTACCACGCCAGTATTAAAATGCCCCCATACGAGTTATTGTACGGTCGATGGTGCAGAACTCCTATTTGTTGGGGTGATGTCGGTCAGAAGGAACTAGGGAGCTTGGAAGTCGTGGAAGCCACCACGGAAAAGTTGGAGAAAATCAAGGCGTATATGAAGGCTGCAAAGGATAGACAGAAGTCATACGCCGACAAAAGAAGGAGACCAATAGAATTTAGCGTGGGTGACAGGGTAATGTTAAAAGTGTCGCCATGGAAAGGGATTATCCGATTTAGGAAGAGGGGGAAACTGAGTCCCAGGTTAGACCTTCCAGAAGAACTAAGTGGGATTCACCCTACCTTTCATGTGTCGCACCTAAGAAAATGTCTAGCACCAGGTGAGGCAGTCGTGCCTCTAGAAGACATCGAAGTGGACGAAAAGCTGAACTATGTTGAGCAACCAGTGGCTATACTGGACCGGAAGGAGAAATGATTGAGAAATAAAATAGTCAAGCAAGTCAAGGTGCAATGAAAACATCGAAAGGGGTCAGATGCCACCTGGGAATCTGAGGAGGAAATGAGACGACAATACCCCGATCTGTTTAACAACGAGGCAGGTTTCAAGGACGAAACCTAAATAAGGGGGGAGACTTGTAACGCCCCAAAATTTCCTAAAACAAGCCATTTAATAATAATAGGCTTTTAAGGGTTAATTTAAGAAATAAAGGGGGAAATTAATGGGCTATGGATCAAATTAGCCTTAATGGGCTAGGCTTGATGGGTTTAAGGGCCCTAATCAGCCCTTAAACATGCATAATCAGTTTCATTCCATCACCTTGCAACCTTAGCCACCAAATTTGTAGAGGGAGAAAGTAGAGAGAGAAAGTGAAGAAAATCAAGATTTGGAGTTTGAAGGGTTGAAGGATTGGAGAGCTGGGTGATTGGAGCAGCAAAACACAAGGAAAGAGCAACAAAACAAGGTAAGAATCGACCTCTAAGGCCTTCTGTAGATCAAACCCGGATTCTAGGGTTTTGGGGTTTTGGAAAGTTCAAAGAAACACATAAAGGTCAAATTTTTACGTATGAAAACGCGTAAAAAGGCTAGATCTTGTTTCATGGAAGGTAAACCAAGGATTTGGACGTAAAAAGTTAAGATTTTGGGTTAAAAACGGGTTGGTTCTTAGTTTTTATTCATGCAGCGAAACTGGGCCCGATCCAGCGAATTTAAGTTTTCATCCAGCGAAACTGTGCATTTATCCAGCGAAACTAGGAGAATCCTAGCGAAACTACAGTTTCGCTGATAGCTTCGCTAAGTACTTAGGCTGACCTTAGACATTGCGAAACTAGGAAATTACAACGAAAGTTGGGCGCTCATACCAGCGAATCTGTCCAGCGAAACTTACAGAAGTGCTGCCCAGCGAAACTGGTAGCGAAACTGCCAGCGAAACTGGCAGCGAAACTACCAGCGAAACTGTGGGCGAAACTATGAAGAAAATGACGTTTTTGCATATTAACTTTCGTGCAGCTAGAGTATTCAGGCTATAGCTTAAGAGGCTTAGAATTTAAGCTATTGGACAAGTTCAGGTGAGTTCTAGACCCATCCTTTACCAGTTTTCAATGTTTTGGGGTGATATGCATACTAAAATACATACTTTTATGTGAACGGTTTTTAAGACCTTTTATCAAGAAAATAAAATTTTCTAAATCAAAATGTGTCATTTAAATAGTTCAAAATAATTTTCGGGGCATTGCCCCTTGGACCCCACTAGGGGCTGCCGCCCCTAGAACCCCGCTATCAGGGGCTGCCGCCCCCGAACCCCCGTTGTCCCGTGGAGGGTTAGTTATCTAGTTTATCTCTCATGATTGATGAAATGTGAATGCTTAGACTAAGAGGTTACTTCTTATTATGTGTTAGTGTATGTGAAAACTAAAGATATAAGTGAAACTTAAAGAATTGTAATTGGGCCCATAATGTGTACCTTGATAAAGTGATAAAGTAAAGCCTTGGCACTAGAAGACTGGCATCCCTGATGGTGAAAAGCTTAAGAGGACTTTTAAATAGTTTTGAAGATTAAAGACAATGTTTATATATTTAATTGTATTGAATTGAAATTACAGTATTTTCCGCTGCAATATATATTTATACATATATGGGTAAATGATTGCTATAAATCGATGTTTTGCTGTGAATGACCAACTGTGAGGTCCCCCTGGAAAGGAGGGCCTTACAATTTTAAAGTCCATAAAACAAATTTTTAAAAGACCATACAAGCTAGCTATCCCCATAACCGGCTCTAGATGCCATTGTTGGGGTTTGTTAGAACACAAGACATAGTTTAAGCACTTAAACTTTGTAAAACGCAGCGGAAGTATAGCTTTATAATTTTGTTTATAAGCTGAAAATGTCAAGTTCTATTTTGATGTTATAAGTTTTAGACAAACCCATGAGCAAGAGGATTTTTATATGTGAATAAGCAAGCTATGAACATATGTAAAGCTACATAAAATCATAGCTACAATGAGCTGTGAAGAACTACCTTCCCAGCAGCTTAAAATCGACAGAAAGGTGGATGTTTGATTCTAAAATCGGCCAAGGCTCCAAGGTAAGGACCCCTCAAGCTTGTATACCCAAAGCCCTTTGCAAAACACCTTCTTGTTAGGAAGAAAACAACACCAAATCACTCCAAAAACCCCTCCAAAGCTGCTGCCTGGCCGTAAGGTTTGAGAGAGAGAGAGAGGAGTTTTTTTTAGTCTATTGCATGTATTGAGAGAGGTGTTTGGAAGAGTGTGTTAGTAGTTAAAGATGTGTATTCTCAAGAAGGCAAAAGAGCCAATCCAATGCAGGGGGCGGCCGAAACTTTTAAATAAAAAGGTTTCCCTCTTTAAAAAATACACACTGTTTTAACTAGTCTTTTAACTAGATATACAATTAACCTTTTAATTGTATAAGTTATACACTCCTAATATTATTTAATGTTATCTAAATTGCTTAAATAACACTTGAAATAATACTATTGAACAAAATATTCTAATTAAGTTGTTCCTTCTCATATGCAACTTATTTAGAAAACTAATTTTCTAAATTGGTGTAAAATACTAATTTTCTAAATTGGTGTAAAATATTTAATTGCATGAATATTCTACGTGTCTTGGGCATATGGTATCCTACAACATTTCCAAGTATGAATTCCTCAATGTTGGGGGTTCATCATCAAGGGCGAGAGAGGGCACGAGTGAAGCTGCAGATCCAACTTTTGATGTAGGTGCTGAAGAGGCAGGTGACAGGGCTGGTAATGTTGATGTAGGTGCAGGAGGAAGTGGTGTTAAAAGGAGGTGGATGTTAGTGGAGTTAAAATTTTTTAAGCTAAATTTAATTTAAGATTTGATGTGGAAAAAGATCTGATAGGAGAGGAAGTGCATGTCAATTTAAGTAGAAAAGGTAAGGAAAAAGAACCAGATAGAAGGTTGGTTGATGAGGAAGAAGAAGATGATGAGCAGCTGGTTGACTATAGCTCAGAGCTGGAATATTATGAAGTAGATGAGAGGCCGGTAACCTATGTGGCTCAGCGAGGGTCAACAGAAGGTGATATCATTGAGCTAGATCAGCAAGATTGGTTTGAGAAGGAGGAGCCTGAGGAGATAACCCCCTTATTCCAAAACATACAAGAAGCCAGCAAGAAGGATGCTGATAAGAAGATCATTAGTTGGAAGTACAATGCTAAGCTTAGGTTGTTTACGATCAAGAGGAGGGGTGGAAAGATATACTACTTGAACAAGAGGAAGGCTTTCAAGACCTTGCCTAGATGGGATTTGAGAAGATTGGCTGAGATCTAGCGATAGATGCTGATGCCAGTGAAAGGGCAATGATGTTAGAGAAGGAGATACAGAAAGGGCTGAAGGATAACTTTGAAGCGTTTGGCTATATGAAGCCCGAGAGAAGGAGGTCCAAGAAGGACTCGGATTGGGCCACAGGAAAAGGAAAAATTGTATTAAAACTGAAGCCTGCAAAGACTGTCAATCGAGTACGTGTGCCCAATCCATTTCCCCCTATGTTGAAAGACTTTGTCAAGTGGTTCTATGACAACAATACTGGGGAAGCCGTCATAAGGATAAAAGGGATCGAGAAATCAAATTATTTGATCCAATGGAAGTGTTCTTGTTTGGAGATGAAGATTTAAAGATCTTATGTGAAAATCACATCAAGGCAGGAGCCGGAGCTGACACCAGAACTAAGGCCAGTCTCTTTATGAGAGTGGCTAACAAGGCTAGAGGGGTGAGGGCTGAAGTCAGGGAGCTAACACAGATTGATCCAAGCTGACGAAACAAGAATGGATGTGCAGGACTTAGTCAAGAAATTTTCACAGGCGAGTGCACATGCTGAGGATGATGTGATTGGAAAGGCTGGAGCTTATAAAGAAGCAGAACAGAAAGCCAATAAAGATGAAGGTCAAGGGGGAGACCAAGCTGGAGCTTAAATAGAGAATCAAGAGCAAGCCGGTGAGATCCAACCTAGGGGGAGTATTGAAGATCAAGTATATGTTGGACTCACCTTAGTTTGTTTGTTTATTTTGGTTTATTTTAATAGGTTTAATGTTAGTTTATCCTTTGCATGTAATTAGTTATTAGTTTTAGTTTTTGTAATAGTTTCACTAACCCTGCAAAACTACCAGTGAAACTATAGTTTCGTTGGTAGTCATCTAACTTAGGTCACCCGACGAAACTATGTTTCGTAGCCGGTGAATCTATGTTGTTGGTCAGGACAGTTTCGCTACCCGGCGAAACTGTCAGCGAAACTATCCTTATTATATATATATGAAACTTGTAATCGGTTTGCAGAAGTTTTGCACAACCCTAATTTAGAATATACTTTTGCATTACTCAGATTATTGTGTTTGTGTGGCTGGAATGGAGCCTTGTTTGAATGTTGTTTGATTTCTAAATGGTTTTACATTTAAAAACTTTTCATAGATCATTGTTTAGATTGTATTCAGTGGGATTTGTGGTTATATTACATCATTTACACTATTTTCGATCATCAATGGAACAACATAAGTTAATGTCTTTCGAGAGAATGTATATCTTAAATTTTCAAAATTTTAAGGAATATCATTTTGAAAAATTTCTTCCAAAGAAAACATGGCTGATATAGGTGATGATATAGACAACTTAAGGCATACATATTTAAAAATAATCTTGAGTTTAGTTTAAAAAAAATTCTACTTAAAGTTAATCATCCTAATATTTGATATAAGATACTTACATATCTACTCATCAAAGGCTTTTATGAATAGATCATCATATTGTCCATTTGTGTTAACTTTGACTAGTTTTATCAATCTGTAACACCCGAAAATTTGGTCAGAAATAATAGAAAGAAAAGAAATAAGAAAGGAAAAAGAAAAGTATCTAAATAGAAAAAAAGAAATGGAATAAATAGGAGGGGTTAGAGTGTAAAAGTACAAAAGTTAAAATATTTTATTATATTATGGGTATGCCCGCCCATAACAAGCTTTCACATCCTCATTTTCGGCTGAAGGAAGAAAGAAAGAAAGAAGAATAGAAGTCTTTCTCTTGGTTTTTCAAGAAAAAGAAACTGAATTCGCGAACTGGTAAGTGTTGTTGGTATTTTTGGTTCAGTTTTGTGAGGTTTTCAACCTTAGAACCGATTTATATGTGTTTTATGTGTTCGATGGTTTGGCTTGTTCTAGGTGCTTTAACTAGTGAAACAAGCATGTTTGGAGGAGTTTTACTTGTTTGCTACAATAGGTGAGTTCTAGACCCCGTATTTTACATGTTTTAATTTGTTTTGGGGGCTAAAAATGTATTAAAAATGGTTTTATAATTATTATGTATGTACACCCATATGTTTTATGCTTATATGATGATGTTTTAAGGTTGTTATGTGATGTTTATGCTTAGAAAGGTTATAATAAGCTTAGAAAATGAGGATATGATGATTGGGACAGAAAATATCTTAGAATTATATCAAACAGATTGGTCATGCGCCTACATAAGGCTCATGCTCCTAAAATGTGCCTTAGAAAAAGTCTAAGTGGGGTCATGCGCCCAAATAGGGTTCATGCGCCCAAAATATGGCCTGAAAATACTAAGTGTTGGCTTATGCGCCCAAACAGTACTCCCATGCGCCTAGGAAATGCCTTTAAAATTCTAAGTATCAGTCAATGTGCATGAACAGTAGTTCATGCGCCTAAGTGTTAGGCTCAGGCGCCTAAGTATACCCCATTCTCCAAATAATGCCCACGCACCTGAAGTGGCTCATGCGCCTACGTGTTGAAACACCTAGGTAAGTCCGTGCGCCCGCATAGTTGTAATGCGCTAAACAGGTCCATGCGCCTGCATAGTTCTAATGTGCCTAACACTTAAAATTTTTTTAGAATTTTTATAGAAAACAGAATGATTAGGGTTTGACCCAAGTTTGACCTTAGGGTCATAATTGCTTATATTATGCATGATTATGAGTTGTTCTTATGCTCCATACTAATAATTATTGTGTGACTTTACATGGTGTGTATATGATCATAAACGTAAAGTATTATCATTAGTAAAAGGGAAAGATTAATGATAAAGAAAAGGGGAATGTAAATGAAAGAATGTAAGTCTTGCAAGCTAATGAATGGAGGTGCACGACCATGTTGTCGTTAGCTTAAATGTATACGGTTTAGCTAACCTGAAGGATGCATGCAGGGTCAATCATTGAGATTGACAGGGACCCTTGTTGCTTACCCTAGGTGACTGGGTCAGCTTACTGCACAACGTTTGTGGTCTATTTATAGACCACAGGCCCAGCATCAGCTTAGTGCACAATGTTCACGGTATTACACATTTGTCCGTAAGAAAGTGAAAGTTAAAGATAAAAGTATGAAAATGAACAAAGGCGTACGATAATGATTAATGAAGAAAGTTTACTTGATGTATGTATGATGCATGCTCATGTACGAAAGTAAAAAAAGGTAGTTTATGGAAAAGAGTATTTTCATATATAAATTATATAAGGTATTTTAACGCTTTTAAAACTAGAACTCACTTAGCAACGCTGACTTTTATACATTTTCAGTTGGCAGGTGAGCATTGCTGAGGATGGCACGAGGGAGAAGCTATTCGGCGGAACAAGGTTGACATCCATTCATATTTCGATGTTATTGTTGTTTTGTAATGAAATATAAATAAAATGAATGGTTTTTGCTCAGTAGATTTCGCTGCTTAATTTATGAATTATGTAATGTTTTATGTAATATTGCGACGATTGTCCAACTGTTAGCGTACCAGTAACGGGGCCTTACAAGTAGGTATCAGAGCTAAAGTTTAATTAAATTGGGTAAAATATTTTCAAAAACCTGATCTTAAACTGTAAATAGGACCAAATGGAGGGATATCAGCCCAAGTAGCTACGTGCCATCAGGTATTTCTTTTCTTTAAGTTAACCAGTATTATGTGTGTACGCTATTTGACTTATGTTTTCTTAGTAGGTTTAGATACTGATGTAGTCAGGATAGGAAATGCTTGGGGTGTGAAGAGTAAAGTAAGTGGCTAATCACAACTGGCCACTGTAATTAGGGACTTACTATACTTAACATAAACTGAGCTATTACCTTGAATGACTGTGTTAGTGTTTGAATCTTATAGCGTTTAGAGGATGGCGGGAGGTAGATCATCTAAAGCTTCCAGAGATGGAGCACGTAGTGGACGTGGTGCTGGACCACGTGTAACAAGGAATAGGGCTAGGGCTGCCGAGACGACACATGTAGAGCCTGAGGTACATCAGCAGGAGGGCGTTGATGAGACCACCAATCTGAAGGCCTCGGTGAAGGAGGCAGTGGTGGAGGAGGTTCACCAAGTCACGCAGACGATCCTACCGTCTGTGGTGACTGAAGTCATCTGAGCTGTGAAAGAAGATGAGAGTAAGGAAGAAGAGAGAAGGACTACAGCTGGGAGAAAGGAAAATTGTAAAACTATGGATTTCTCCCAGAAATAATCAAATCACGATCTCAATCATGTGAATGCGGAATGTAAACATGATTGGAATAAGAGAAGAATCGAATTGATCAAAAATAAGCTTCTTGTATTGAACAAAACAACCTATAACAGGTCTCGTGCGAAAACATACAGTAATACAAGAGTTCTGGAATGAAAAATGATCAAAGACTTTTTTACAAAACGAAAAATAAACAATTTATACTAAATCCCGACGCTCGCGCGACAGGCAATTTTGCGCGGGCTGCAGTTTCGCGTGACTTTGACTTTCGCACGAAGCAGTCTTCCAAAGTCGTCTTTATTCAGCCTTCAATTGTTTTACCGAGCCTTGATTAGTCCTCTACAATCTCCCCCTAGGCTCGGTGAAACAATCTTAGTCAAGATCAACATTTGCTTTCTTGTATGATCCTGAAAATGCATTCCATTTATTTCTAAGGATTCGATCCGTCATCCATACGTATTGGCAAGATTGAAAATAAACGGACTCGTCAGCTGAGATAGGACATTGTAGCAGCTTGTTCAAGTCATCTTTACCAAACTTCATTAAGTCAGCTGGATTGATGATTCTGTATGATCTATCAATACATTTGATCACAGCCTGACCTGAATCCTTTTCACAACTCCAAGAAATAAATTGCTTCAAAGAATTTGGAGGAATTGGTGCATGAACTGGAACCTTCCTTTTCTTGTAAGAATTTTTAAAATTAGATCATATAGTTCTTTATCAAGTCAAGACTCTGTCCAGCTTTATTTAGAAAAAACTGGTTAAGTTGATTGTCAATATATTTTGTCCTTTTTAAACTTATACTTCAGTCTTTACTTAGAAATATAATGAGTGATATATATCATGTTTTGTATTGATTTAATATAAGTCAGTGGATCCCACAATCAGAACTTCTGTAAAATAATTATTATCCTTCAAGACACTGTTGAGATTTCAAGTCACCCCAAACTGACTTAAACCATGCATTGTTGAACAGTGATACCATTTATTTATTCCTAAAATATAACTATTTGAGCATAACTAGCCTGAGAAATATCTCTTAATCATAGAATATTAACAAGTTTAAGGACTTACTAACAGCCATCCGGACTTACGTCTGCCCTCTCAAGATGTTTAGGACTTACAAGCCATCCGGACTTACATGCCCCATCTTTTGATTTTGCCTTCCATGATCAGAAAATATTCTCAAAATAGAAAATATATACCATATAGTATGTATGTCTTTAGACATATCTTTTGATTTGTTGTGCTTTTTGGCATCTTATATCCTATATGGCCTTTTGGCATCTTGTTGCTCAATTATTTGCTCAACTATTTTCTTTTTGTCTTTTTATTTCTTTTTGTTTTTTTGTATTTTCTTTTCTATATATATACATAGTTATGATAATTACTGAATCAAACAAATACAGGCTTGAGTATGACAAGATTATAACTCTCAGTCTGTGTTAGAACATTTTTGACATTGTTACAGAATCCTGATATATTCCCCACTAATTCATATCACTTTAATTCAAGTTTTAATCACTCAATTATGATCTTTTCATTTCTGAAAGCAAAGCCTATCGACACATCAATCATAATCCAAGTCTATTCGTATTTAAGCCTTTGAAAGTACTTAGACTCTTTTAGAACTTTGTAATATCATTTCTCATTTAATCATAAAAATTCATTTTTATTAATCCAATCTTGACTCCCCCTAAGACCAAAAATATATATATATATATATATATATATATATATATATATAAATTTTTAGAGTGTATTTTTAATTTTCTCAGTTATATGACTGAACATTTTGAAGCAATTGTAAGTTTCCTGTCATATGTCTTTGAACAACCGCTGTCTACATTCCATAAGCTTTCAATGATCTTTTGCGGTCGTTCCCACATAAGTAAAAGAATTACTTAGTCTTTGGTACCCAATTCAAACAAGACTTGAGCACATTCTGTGTTGCATTTAAACAAAATGATTTGAGATTGTTATATTTGCTTAGCACATCAGTCTTTTCATTCACACTTTTTAATTTGATTTTATCTTTTAAATCATTTTTCAAATTCTTGTTCTTTTCGACATTATAAGCATTATCAACTTTTGATTTCATTTGTTTTGCAAATTTTCCACGAGTGAAAAACATTTTTCTATTATTAGCAATAGAATTATGAAATCGTTGTTTGCTTAATGATTTTTGTCGAAAAGGACAATTATTTGCTAAATGATTTATGTTTCCACACTGATAACATTTCCTTTGTTGTGTGTGAAAAACAAAGTGTGGATGACAATTATGGAAATTGTCATAAAAACCAAAGTCAGATTGACTTTTTGGTTTAACATTCTGCACAGTCTCTTGAATCTTTGCTTCATTTGATAATTGCTTGTTCATCTTTTGAAAATTCGAGGAAATTGGTGATTTATGACCACTTAGAATGTTAGGTTTATCTTCTTTGGCTATTTGAACGGATAATGCTGGAATTGGACCAGTCTTAGATTGTGCTGAAGAAGGACCAGGCTTTGATATACGAATGGATGCTGGAGAAGGACCAGGCTTTTGAATTTTCAGATTGGATGAAGAAAGAGCATTCACTTGCAAATCTGGGCTACAAATATCTTGGTTCACAAGGTTAGCATTATGATGAAGTTTACTTTTAAAGAATCGAAAATTCGTTTCTTTAAAAATATAATCTTCATTTTCAATTAAACCTTTAGAAACAAATCTATTTTTAAAATCCTTTTAAAGTTTTTCTTTCTGATTTGCCTTTTGATTTTCATTCAAATTGTATTTAATATTTAATTTTGGCACATTCAAATCAACAATATTATCATTTCTTGATGAAGTTTGATTATAATCAGATCTGAAATCATTTGCATTCTTATTTTTCAAACTTATACTTTCATTTTCACTCTCATAGTCACTCTCCCACTCTTTAACCAAACCATCCACCTTCACATTATCTGCACAAAGATTTTCAGTTGATTGTTTAGGTTTAGTTATTATGATAGGATCAACTGTTAGATTTGCCTCGACTGAAGGTTTTAAGTCTAAGGATGGAGAAAAGCCTATCCCATAACTCATATCAGAATCAGAAATGACATCAGATGAAGGTAAACATGAATAATCATGATTAATTGGAGGAGCGATGTTTGAAAATCCAACACCACACTTTCCTCCTTTTATCTTCTGTGTCATTTGTGACTTGATAATACCTTCAACCATAGTTGATGAAAGTTCAAACTTTTCAACAGTCAATTTAGCCGAAGCTAGTTCACTGTTGAGTCTATTGATTTCTAAGGCAAGTTCATTATTTCTATTTGTCAAATCATTATTTGTACATTCTTTATCATGAAGATTTAATTGTAAGTTGTAAATTGTTTTATTTAAACCATCAAGTTTTTTCTTTAAAAATCTTTTCATTTGACTTATATTTTCAAGCTTGATATTGAAGTTTTTCAACTTCCATTATCAAGTTCTCATTATGAACTCTATACCTTTGAACTTTCTCAACACAAGAATTTGTGCATAAATCATCATATACCTTTGGTTCTGAGTTTTCTCCTTCAGACTCATCAATCTTCTTTACCATGAAAGCCTTCATGACAGCAACCTGTTCTTCCACTGGAGCAAGTTCAACAGTCTTTAGATCTTTACATTGGCATTTGACTGGAGGCTCAATAGTGTACTCTTCAACCTCTAACCTTTTCTCAGCAACTTTCTCTTCTTTTTTCTTACCAAATAACCCTTCCAACAGATCTTCAGAAACAAATTCAGCAAATAGATTCTCCTCCTCTTCAGGTTCAGTAACAATCTTAGCAATCAAAGCAGTAGATAATTTCATATCAAGATGAAGAGAAGCAGTGAGATGCCTCAAGTTAGGAGTAGATGAAGACATTCTGTGGAATTGAATCAGAGATTATTGAACCTTGAAAACTAGTGCGAAAGTACTTGACTCGCGCAAAAAAGAGTATCACGCCTGAATGATCCTCGCACGAAATAGATGTTCGGACGAAAGCTTCCTTTTGCAACAAATTATTTTCGCGCGAAAAATGCCAAAAACTGCCTGTGCGAAAATTGTTAATTTCGCACGCGAAAAGTCCAATTTTCACGCACAATCAATTCTCCAAGTGTGTTTTCAAGCGAAAAACACCTCCAAATCACTGAATAGGTCCGATTATACTCATTTTAGTCCGATTATAATGAGTTTAGTTCATTTTTTAAACTTAATTATGATTAAAGTTCAACTAAAGTCCACTAAATCAGTCCAATTCAATCCAAATTCTCAAATTTTAGCAGCATAACATCACCATGGCTTAATCTCAAGTAACCAATGATGAATACCACAAGAAATAAGTAGAAATCAATCCAAAACTTCTTCAAATCGTGATTCTAGAGCCTAATGCTCTGATACCAATTGTAAAACTATGGATTTCTCCCAGAAGTAATCAAATCACGATCTCAATCATGTGAATGCGGAATGTAAACATGATTGGAATAAGAGAAGAATCGAATTGATAAAAAATAAGCTTCTTGTATTGAACAAAACAACCTATAACAGGTCTTGTGCGAAAACACACAGTAACACAAGAGTTCTGGAATGAAAAATGATCAAACACTTTTTTACAAAACAAAAAATAAACAATTTATACTAAATCCCAACTCTCGCGTGACAGGCAATTTCGCGCGGGCTTCAGTTTCGCGTGACTTTGACTTTCGCACGAAGCAGTCTTCTGAGGTCATCTTTATTCATCCTTCAATTGTTTTGCCGAGCCTTGATTAGTCCTCTACAAAAATGTTATGGGTCATGATGAGGATGAGGAGCTAAATGCTGAGTAGCCAGCCTCCAGTGATGAGGAGGAAGTAGTAGTGCGGCAACCCGCAAGGGGATGCAGTTACGGGGCACTCCAGCGATGCAAACCCCTGACTTTTGATGGTAATGGTAATGTTGCTGCCGCTCACCGCTGGGTAAGGAGATGGAGGCAGTGTTGGAGATTAGTGAGTGTCGCGAGGACCAGAAAGTGAAGTTCGCCACTCACTCTTTTATTGACTCACCATTGTGTTGGTGGGACAATATTGTCAAAGCCGAGGGTGCTAGGGCCATCAGAAGGATGAGATGGAAAGAGCTTAAGAAATTTGTGATCGAGGAGTTTTGTCTTCATCGGGAGCTCGACAAGATCGAGATGGAATTCCTACAGTTTGAGGCGGGAACCATGACCCAACAGCAATACACCACCAAATTCAACGAAATAACAAGGGTGGTGACGGATCAGGTGACGCCGGTGTCAAGGAAGATCAAGAGGTACATCCAGGGATTGTTGGCTGATATTCGCAGGCATTTGATCGCTGCTCAGCCAGGTACCTTTCAATCGGTTGTAGACCTAGTAGGTAGGTTGTATGATGAGTGGGAGGAGACGGTGGTGGAGGTGAAGAAGACGAGTGGTGGTGATAAGACCTCGAAGCGAGAAGCGGTTTAGGCATGGTGGTTTCACCCCAAATAACAAGAAGGCGAGAGTGGATGATCGACGGGTGATCGCATCAGGTTTGGGGCTGAGGAACTGTGATAGATGTGGAAAGAAGCATACTGGGGAGTGCAGGTTAGGATTGAACGTATGCTTCAAATGTGGGAAGCCTGGCCACATTGCTAGAGACTGTAGGGTGCCAAGGTGTTATAGTAGTGGCGAGGAGGGCCACGTGAGTAATGACTGCAAGAAGCCGAGGGCGGATAGCTCTGGGGCTAAGAAGAAGGCTGAAGAAGGAGGGCAGAGGGTGAGCGCTATAGCTTACACGATGACCCGGGAGGAGGCTAGAGTGGACCCTGATATCATGTCAGGTATGTTTCTAGTAAACAAAACTTGTGCCTCCGTGTTATTTGATTCTGGTGCTAGTAGGAGTTTTATTTCTGCTACTTTTGTAACACCCGGAAGTTTGACTTCTCAGCATGTGATGCGACTGAGCTTCAGCCGCCTGTGATTTATGCGATTGAAGTTCAACAGCATGGCTATTCGGCCGATTGGAGCTCAACCGCACGATTGGATCTCAACCGCCCGAATGAAGTATGAGCCGAATGGAACACGTGCGATTGGGGTCCAATCGCATAGAGTTGATACGACTGAAGGTCCAGTCGCCCCTGGACCAGGTGCGACTGAGATGTGGGTATAAAAAGGGGAGCAGCTCCATTCTCCTCCCATTTTCAGTCGGGGAGAGAGAGTGAGCGACCGAGAACAGAAGAGAAGAGAGGGAAAGTGCTGCCCGAGCTCCGAATCCGTCGAGAAGATAGCCAAAGTCGAAGTTCATCTACTTCTACCTGTAATGTGAGTTCTAGGACCCCTCATTTACATGTTTTTAACTGATTTTGGGGCTGGATCACATAATAACCCTAGTTTTGTAAAAGTGTATAGTTGACCCATTTGATGAAATCTTAAATAATGTGATTATAGTGTGATATAGGACTTGCACATGCTTGTATGATGTCCTAGTATGAATCCCTAAGCTTTGGGAGGGTCAATTTGGGTTAAAAACGGGTTTAAGGTGGGTCTGAGCACTTAGGTTCACGACTACTGTTCTTGAAGAACTCCAGTCGCTGCCCAGTTAGGGTTATGCGACTGAAGGGCCATTCGGCTGAATGAGTGTCAGTTGTTGTCCAATCGCCCGATTGAGGTCCAATCGCACGATTGAGTCTCAGTCGCACGGTAGGCTATGCGATCGAGGATTTCGGTCGCATAAGCCCAATCGCAGAGTAGATTCAGTCGCATAGACCCATTCGCATAGTAATACAGACGCCCGACTGAGGATTCAGTCGCATAGACCCATTCGCATAGTAATACAGACGCCCGACTGAGGATTCAGTCGCATAGACCCATTCGCATAGTAATACAGACGCCCGACTGAGGATTCAGTCGCATAGACCCATTCGCATAGTAATACAGACGCCCGACTGAGGATTCAGTCGCATAGACCCATTCGCATAGTAATACAGACGCCCGACTGAGGATTTAGTCGCATAGATGTCCAATCGCATGACTCAGTCGCATGGAAACCATGCGACTAGGGTATGTTCAGTCACCCGAATAGGGCTGATGTGATTGGATAAAGAAGTGTATGTGTAATGTATGTATGCTAGTTATGATGTTGCCATGATAGATGGTGAACACTGATGAATTGTAAATATTAATGTGTCTTGATTTGATGCATGCTTATCCCCCATAGTATACATGATATCTTTAATATATGAAATGAAAGTATTATGTAAAGCACAGAGAAAGAGTAATAAAGAAAGAGAAAGAAACAGTAATGAAAGTAACAAGTCTTGCAAGCATATAGGAGTTACACGACTATGTGTCGTTAGCTCAACTGTGTGGCGGGCTAGCTACCCACTGACGCACACAGGGTCAATCAATTGAGATTGGCAGGACCTCGTGGCGTGCCCCGGATGTTCGGGTCGGCCTTGTACATAGTACACATAGCCCTTTCGGGGGATACAGTTGAACCCTTCGGGGGAATACACATAGCCCTTTCGGGGGATACAGTTGAACCCTTCGGGGGAATACACATAGCCCTTTCGGGGGATACAGTTGAACCCTTCGGGGGAATACACATAGCCCTTTCGGGGGAAACAGAGTTGGATCCTCGGAGCATATAGATGGCCCGACATCCATTCTCCCCTCGCGCACATAGTTGGGGTATCGTCCACTGGTCCACATAGAAAGTGAAACATAAAGATAAAGTTACAGACAAGGCATATAGTACAGAGAAAGAACATTATTTGTTCACACAGTTGATGCGTGCCCGCATATACAGTACAGTATAGTATAATACAGAAAAAGGGTATTTTTATATACTACTTATAAAACTAGAACTCACTCAGCAACGCTGACTTTTTATGTGTTTCCAGTTCGCAGGTAGTGTTGCTGAGGATGGCACGAGGCGGCTACTCAGCTCTTTTGGGATGGCATTCTCCTTTTGATAATGTTACCCGCACTGGGAGTGGGGGTGCGTAATACATGCAACAAAGTATGTTGCATGAGAGTGTCAAGAGTTCCTTAAGACTTCCGATGCACGGGAGTACTTAAGGAATATTCTTTATGATGAAGAATTTTTATGTTCTTATATTAGAGGTCACTGTTTATGACCATTTTGTACCCACAAAAGATGAAATCTTTTGTAACAGTGCTTTTGTGACGTAATGCAACATTAGATGTTTTGTAAATGACGTACGTTGTATTAAATGGCAAAAGTACTTATAGTAAAAGAAAAGTTATCTCGAATGTTTCCGCTGCATTGTTTTATTCAAATATATGCGATGAAAGACCGACTGTAGGGTTCCCGGGATCGGGGCCTTACAAGTTGGTATCAGAGCAAAAGTTTAAGTAAAATGGGTAAATTTTCATAATAAACCTAAACTTAAACTGAGAATGGGACAGGGAGAATGAGAATGCCATCTGAGTAGTCGCGTGCCATCAGGTATTTTTCTTAAAAGATTAACTGGTATTATGTGCGCTTGTTATGTGAATGATGTGTACTGTTAGACTGAGATACTAATGTAGTCAGGATAGGTGATGCTCGGGGTACGAAGAGTAGAGTAAGTGGCTAATCACAACTGGCCACTGTAATTAGGGACTTACTGTACTTAACATAAACTGAGCTATTTCCTTGAATGACCGTGTTGGTGTTTTAATCTTTCAGTGTGATAGAAGATGGTCGGTGATAGATCATCTGATGCTTCCCGTGATGGTGAACGTGGTGATGAGCCACGTATCACGCGAGGAAGACTTAGGAAAGAGAAAGTAGTTCGTGAGGAGAACGAGGTTCCTCACCAGGAAGAGACGGACGAAAGCGCCAAGTTGAGAGCCTCGGTAAAAGAGGCAGTGATTGAGGAAGTGCACCAGGTTATGCAGACGATCTTACCGACTGTAATGACCGAAGCGATAAAGGCAGTACGAGAAGAGGATAGACGAGGGAGGAGACGGTCCTCCGTTAGACAGCAACAGACAGGGGCAGAAACGGTATTGTCTGATGACGAAGAGGAAGAGGAGGAAGAGCAGGTTAGGGGGACAGCCCGGGGTTGTGATTACGGGAAATTTATGAGATGCAAGCCTCCGACTTTTGATGGTTCAGGTACGGCTGCTGATGCTCACCAATGGGTGAGAGAGATGGAGGCGGTCCTTGATATCAGCGATTTCCATGAGGATAAAAAGGTAAAGTTTGCTACCCACTCGTTTACGGGGATGGCATTGTGCTGGTGGGACAATATTGTCCAGGCCGAGGGTAGCAGAGCTATTGGTAAGATGAAGTGGTCTGAGTTGAAGAGAATGGTGATCGAGGAGTTTAGTCCTCGTCGAGAGATGGACAGAGTTGAGAGAGAGTTCCTGCAGTTGGAAGCGGGAACGATGACCCACCAACAATACACGACCAAGTTCAACGACATGGCACGGTTGGTGCCAGAGCAAGTGACGCCGGTGTCTCGCAAGATTAACCGGTATATTCAGGGGTTGCCAGCCGAAATTCGTTGGCATTTGATTTCCGCCCGACCCAGTACTTTCAGGTCGGCGGTGGATTTAGCTGGGAGGTTGTACGATGAACGGGCTGCGATGGTGAAGTCTGAGGGCAGCAAGAAGGGAAGTGATGAGAGGAAGTGGCAGGGAAAGAGGTTTGGTCGGGGTGATACTTCAACAAGTAGTAAGAAGGCACGGGTTGATGATCATCGTGTGGTAGTGACAAGTGCAGGGTCGAGAAAGTGTGGTAAATGCGGGAGAGAACACAGTGGGGAATGCAGACTGGGGATGAACGTATGTTTCAGGTGTGGTCAGCCTGGTCACATCGCTAGGGATTGTAGGAAGCCTAGGGCTGAGGCTTCAGGGGTAAAGAAGACGGGAAGTGAAGGTCCGAAAGCGAGCGCCAGGGCATTCACAATGACGCAGGAAGAGGCGAGGACAGACCCCGATGTAGTGTCCGGTACGTTTCTGGTGAACCAAACCTTAGCCTCTGTGTTATTTGATTCGGGTGCCAGTAGGAGTTTTATTTCTGTTGCTTTTTGTGCCAAATTGCCCGTTAGTAGTAGACGTGTGGACGTACCGTTTGATGTAGAGACTGCTATAGGTAAAACCACTAGGATTTCTGAGGTAATTGAGGGTTGCAATGTAGAACTGGAGGGTCACAAATTCCCAGTTAAACCCTTTGCGATGACGTTAGGTGGTTTCGATTTGGTGCTTGGAATGGATTGGTTGGCAGATTTCGAGGCGAACATTGTGTGTCGCAAGAAGATGATCAGTTTGACAGTGCCTGACGGTAGCCCAGTGACAGTTTATGGGGATCGGGTTACTACGATTCCGAAAGTGATCTCAATGGCAGTGGCGGGGAAATGTATGAGGCGTGGATGTAACGCCTATTTATGTTATGTGAAAGATGTAGAGAAGCCAGCACCACAACTGTCTGATGTTCCGGTTGTGTGTGAGTTCCCAGACGTGTTCCCGGAAGACTTATCGGGATTGCCACCTGACAGAGAGATCGAGTTTCAGATTGATCTGATACCCGGCGCCCAACCAGTTGCTAAAGCACCATACCGATTGGCCCCGACAGAAATGAAAGAGTTGATGGAGCAGTTACAAGAGCTGTTGGATAAGGGGTTTATTCGACCGGGTATCTCACCTTGGGGTGCTCCGGTCCTGTTTGTAAAGAAAAAGGACGGTAGTATGAGGATGTGCATCGACTACCGCGAGTTGAATAAGCTGACAGTAAAGAACAGATACCCCTTGCCGAGGATCGACGACTTGTTTGATCAACTTCAGGGTGCTAGTTGGTTCTCACGTATAGATCTTCGATCAGGCTACCATCAACTGAAGGTGAAGGAGCAGGATATCCCTAAAACAGCTTTTCGTACGCGCTACGGTCATTATGAGTTCCTCGTTATGTCATTTGGTCTGACCAACGCGCCAGCTGCTTTTATGGATCTGATGAACAGGGTGTGCCGGCCGATGTTGGATAAGTCAGTGATTGTATTCATTGATGACATCTTGATTTATTCAAAGAACGAGACTGAGCATGCCGGTCACATTCGCGAAGTTCTGGAGACACTGAGAAGGGAGAAGTTGTATGCAAAATTCTCCAAGTGCGCATTTTGGTTGCGTGAGGTCCAGTTTTTGGGTCACGTGGTAAATCCAGATGGGATTCTGGTCGATCCGGCAAAGGTGGAAGCAGTAATGCAATGGAAGTCTCCAAAAACGCCATCTGAGATCCGTAGTTTCTTGGGGTTGGCAGGTTACTACCGAAGGTTCATCCAAGACTTTTCCAAAATTGCTTCTCCACTGACCAAGTTGACCCGGAAGGATGCGAAATTTGAATGGGGTCAAGCTCAAGAGAAGGCATTCGAAGAACTGAAGACAAGATTGACCCAAGCTCCAGTATTGGCACTGCCCGATGGGAGTGAAGACTTAGTAGTTTATTCTGATGCCTCCTACTCGGGGTTGGGATGTGAATTAATGCAGAGGGGAAAGGTGATAGCCTATGCATCCCGACAGCTGAAAGTTCATGAGGTTAATTATCCTACTCATGACCTGGAGCTAGCAGCTGTGGTTTTCGCGTTGAAGATTTGGCGGCACTATTTATACGGGACGAAGTGCACCATCTTCACAGACCACAAAAGCTTGAAGTATTTCTTCGAGCAGAAAGATCTGAATATGAGGCAGAGACGGTGGTTGGAACTAATAAAAGACTACGATTGTGAAATCCATTACCACCCGGGCAAAGCTAACGTGGTGGCTGATGCCCTTAGCCGAAAGGAGAGGCCCGAGCCAATTCGAGTGAAGGCGTACCAGCTAATCATGACCTCCGACGTAATGAAACAGGTCAAAGAGTTCCAAGATGAGGCTTTGAAAGACGAACATCTTAACTCTGAACGAATGAGAGGTCTGGTAGCGGACCTAGTAGAGAACACGACGGGTGTTAAAACCCGGTTTGGGCGTATGTGGATTCCTCGTCTCGGGGATCTACGAATGAAGATTTTAGATGAAGCTCATAAGTCTCGATACTCCATTCATCCCGGCGCCACCAAGATGTACCAAGACATGAAGAAAGATTATTGGTGGCCGGGTATGAAACGTGATGTGGTGGAGTATGTGAATAAATGCCTCACGTGTTTGCAAGCAAAGGCGGAGCACCAGAAGCCGTATGGAAAGATTCAGCCATTGGACATACCGGAATGGAAGTGGGAGCACATCACCATGGATTTTATCACGAAGTTGCCACGTACCCCGAAAGGGTATGATACGATCTGGGTGATTGTGGATCGATTGACGAAGAGTGCTCACTTCTTACCGATGCGTGAAACATATTCGTCCGAAAGATTGGCCGATCTTTTCATCAAAGAGATCGTGACTCGTCATGGTGTACCGGTGTCGATTGTATCTGACCGCGACACCCGGTTTACATCCAAATTCTGGAAGAAATTCCACGATGCCATGGGAACGAGGTTGCATATTAGCACGGCTTATCATCCTCAAACTGATGGTCAGTCTGAAAGGACCATTCAGACCTTGGAGGACATGCTCCGAGCATGTGTTATTGACTTCGGGGGAAGTTGGGATGACCATCTACCGTTAGCTGAGTTCTCGTACAACAACAGTTATCATGCTAGTATTGGCATGCCACCTTACGAGATGTTATACGGTAGAAGATGCAGGACCCCCGTCTGTTGGGGTGATATTGGTCAGAAAGAATTGGGAAGCGTCGAAGTGGTAGAGGCTACGACTGAAAAGCTCGAAAGAATTAAAGCGTATATGAAGGCGGCCAAAGACCGACAGAAGTCGTATGCTGACAAACGACGCAGGCCAATTGAGTTCCAAGTGGGGGACCGGGTTATACTGAAGGTCTCACCTTGGAAAGGGATCATTTGATTCCGGAAGCGGGGAAAGTTGAGTCCGCGATATATAGGCCCTTTCCGAATTATTGCTCGAGTAGGGGAGGTGGCCTATAGGTTAGATCTGCCAGATGAACTAAGTGGAATCCACCCGACTTTCCACGTGTCTCATCTGAGGAAATGTTTGGCAGACGAAGACATGGTCGTTCCACTGGGTGATATCGAGATAGACGAAAAGCTCAATTATGTAGAGCAACCAGTGGCGATCATAGATCGCAAAGAAAAGAGATTGAGAAATAAAGTGGTTCCCCTTGTGCGTGTACAGTGGCGGCACAGGAAGGGATCCGAGTCGACGTGGGAAACTGAAGAAGAAATGAGGCAGCATTACCCACGACTGTTCGAAGAATGACAGGTTTCGGGGACGAAACCTAAAATAAGGTGGGTGGACTTGTAACACCCGGAAGTTTGACTTCTCAGCATGTGATGCGACTGAGCTTCAGCCGCCTGTGATTTATGCGATTGAAGTTCAACAGCATGGCTATTCGGCCGATTGGAGCTCAACCGCATGATTGGATCTCAACCGCCCGAATGAAGTATGAGCCGAATGGAACACGTGCGATTGGGGTCCAATCGCATAGAGTTGATACGACTGAAGGTCCAGTCGCCCCTGGACCAGGTGCGACTGAGATGTGGGTATAAAAAGGGGAGCAGCTCCATTCTCCTCCCATTTTCAGTCGGGGAGAGAGAGTGAGCGACCGAGAACAGAAGAGAAGAGAGGGAAAGTGCTGCCCGAGCTCCGAATCCGTCGAGAAGATAGCCAAAGTCGAAGTTCATCTACTTCTACCTGTAATGTGAGTTCTAGGACCCCTCATTTACATGTTTTTAACTGATTTTGGGGCTGGATCACATAATAACCCTAGTTTTGTAAAAGTGTATAGTTGACCCATTTGATGAAATCTTAAATAATGTGATTATAGTGTGATATAGGACTTGCACATGCTTGTATGATGTCCTAGTATGAATCCCTAAGCTTTGGGAGGGTCAATTTGGGTTAAAAACGGGTTTAAGGTGGGTCTGAGCACTTAGGTTCACGACTACTGTTCTTGAAGAACTCCAGTCGCTGCCCAGTTAGGGTTATGCGACTGAAGGGCCATTCGGCCGAATGAGTGTCAGTTGTTGTCCAATCGCCCGATTGAGGTCCAATCGCACGATTGAGTCTCAGTCGCACGGTAGGCTATGCGATCGAGGATTTCGGTCGCATAAGCCCAATCGCAGAGTAGATTCAGTCGCATAGACCCATTCGCATAGTAATACAGACGCCCGACTGAGGATTCAGTCGCATAGACCCATTCGCATAGTAATACAGACGCCCGACTGAGGATTCAGTCGCATAGACCCATTCGCATAGTAATACAGACGCCCGACTGAGGATTCAGTCGCATAGACCCATTCGCATAGTAATACAGACGCCCGACTGAGGATTCAGTCGCATAGACCCATTCGCATAGTAATACAGACGCCCGACTGAGGATTTAGTCGCATAGATGTCCAATCGCATGACTCAGTCGCATGGAAACCATGCGACTAGGGTATGTTCAGTCGCCCGAATAGGGCTGATGTGATTGGATAAAGAAGTGTATGTGTAATGTATGTATGCTAGTTATGATGTTGCCATGATAGATGGTGAACACTGATGAATTGTAAATATTAATGTGTCTTGATTTGATGCATGCTTATCCCCCATAGTATACATGATATCTTTAATATATGAAATGAAAGTATTATGTAAAGCACAGAGAAAGAGTAATAAAGAAAGAGAAAGAAACAGTAATGAAAGTAACAAGTCTTGCAAGCATATAGGAGTTACACGACTATGTGTCGTTAGCTCAACTGTGTGGCGGGCTAGCTACCCACTGACGCACACAGGGTCAATCAATTGAGATTGGCAGGACCTCGTGGCGTGCCCCGGATGTTCGGGTCGGACTTGTACATAGTACACATAGCCCTTTCGGGGGATACAGTTGAACCCTTCGGGGGAATACACATAGCCCTTTCGGGGGATACAGTTGAACCCTTCGGGGGAATACACATAGCCCTTTCGGGGGATACAGTTGAACCCTTCGGGGGAATACACATAGCCCTTTCGGGGGAAACAGAGTTGGCTCCTCGGAGCATATAGATGGCCCGACATCCATTCTCCCCTCGCGCACATAGTTGGGGTATCGTCCACTGGTCCACATAGAAAGTGAAACATAAAGATAAAGTTACAGACAAGGCATATAGTACAGAGAAAGAACATTATTTGTTCACACAGTTGATGCGTGCCCGCATATACAGTACAGTATAGTATAATACAGAAAAAGGGTATTTTTATATACTACTTATAAAACTAGAACTCACTCAGCAACGCTGACTTTTTATGTGTTTCCAGTTCGCAGGTAGTGTTGCTGAGGATGGCACGAGGCGGCTACTCAGCTCTTTTGGGATGGCATTCTCCTTTTGATAATGTTACCCGCACTGGGAGTGGGGGTGCGTAATACATGCAACAAAGTATGTTGCATGAGAGTGTCAAGAGTTCCTTAAGACTTCCGATGCACGGGAGTACTTAAGGAATATTCTTTATGATGAAGAATTTTTATGTTCTTATATTAGAGGTCACTGTTTATGACCATTTTGTACCCACAAAAGATGAAATCTTTTGTAACAGTGCTTTTGTGATGTAATGCAACATTAGATGTTTTGTAAATGACGTACGTTGTATTAAATGGCAAAAGTACTTATAGTAAAAAGAAAAGTTATCTCGAATGTTTCCGCTGCATTGTTTTATTCAAATATATTCGATGAAAGACCGACTGTAGGGTTCCCGGGATCGGGGCCTTACAACTTTCTATGTCAAATTACTTGTTTGTAGTAGAAGCATTGATGAAGGTTTTGATATGGAAATTGCTATTGGTAAGTCTACTAGAATTACTGATATGATAGAGGACTGTACCATAGAACTAGAAGGCTATAGGTTTCCTGCCAATTTACATATGATGCCCCAAGGTGGATTCGATGTAGTGCAACGGATGGACTGGTTAGCAACCTATGAAGCAAACATCGTGTGTCGCAAGAAGATGATTCGATTAGTTGCACCTGATGGAAGTTCGGTGACGGTTTACGGTGATCGCGTCGCTACGGTTCCGAAGGTGATTTCGATGGCGGTGGCGGGAAAGTACATGTGACGTGGATGTAGTGCCTACCTGGCCTACGTGAAAGATGTGGATGCGTCAGTACCACAATTGCCTGATGTAGCGTTGGTGCGTGACTTTTCGGACGTGTTCCTAGAAGATTTACTCGGTGTGCCACCGGATCGCGAAACCAAGTTCTAAATCGATCTGATACCCGGTGCTTAACCCATTGCCAAAGCGCCGTACCGACTAGCTCCGACTAAGATGAAGGAACTTATGGATCAACTACAAGAGTTGATGGATAAAGGGTTCATTCAACCAAGTATCTCTCCTTGGGGTACTCCGGTCTTGTTTGTAAAGAAAAAGGACGGTAGTATGAGGATGTGTATCGACTAACGAGAGTTAAACAAGTTGACGATAAAGAATCGGTATCCGTTATAGAGGATTGATGACTTGTTAGATCAGCTCCAAGGTGTCAGTTGGTTCTCAAAGATAGATCTCTGATCTGGCTACCATCAGTTAAAGGTAAAGGAGCAGGATATCCCTAAGACAGATTTTCGTACGCGTTATAGACACTACAAGTTTCTCGTTATGTCTTTTGGATTAACTAACGCGCTAGCTGCCTTTATCGATTTAATGAGCCGAGTGTGTTGGCCCATGTTAGATAAATCAGTGATTGTGTTTATTGATGATATCCTGATTTACTCGAAAAGTGAGGAAGAATATGCCGGCCACATACGCAAGGTGTTGGAGATGCTTAGAAGAGAGAAGTTGTATGCTAAATTCTCTAAGTGTGCTTCCAGGTTGCGTGAAGTTCAATTTCTAGTCACGTGATGAATGCTGAAGGAATTATGGTGGACCCGCTGAAGGCTGAGGCGATGATGCAATGGAAGTCTCCAAAGACAACATCTGAAATCCGTAGTTTCTTAGGTTTGGCGGGTTACTACAGAAGATTCATCCAAGACTTTTCCAACATAGCCTCACCTTTGACTAAATTGACTCGTAGGGATGTGAAATTTGTGTGGGGTCAAGAACAGGAGTGTGCTTTTGAGGAGTTAAAGACAAGATTGACTCAAGCTCCTATCTTGACATTACCCGAGGGGAGTGAAAACTTAGTGGTGTATTTGAATGCTTCTTATTCGGGACCTAGGTTACGTGTTGATGCAACGTGGAAGGGTAATAGCCTACGCATCCCAACAGCTAAAAACCCACGAAGTCAACTACCGTACCCATGATTTGGAGTTAGCGGCTGTGGTTTTCACCCTGAAGATTTGGAGGCACTACCTGTATGAGGCAAAGTGCACAATCTTCATGGACCATAAGAGCTTGAAGTATATCTTTGAGCAAAAGGATCTCAACATGAGGCAGAGGAGATGGTTAGAGCTCATCAAAGATTATGACTATGAGAGGGCTAGTTGCAGAGTTGGGTGAGAAGATCGCCTTAACTCTGAAATGATTATGACTGTGAAAGAATTTAAACATGAGGCGTTGAAAGAAGATCGCCTTAACTCCGAAAGGATGAGAGGGCTAGTCGCAGAGTTGGGTGAGAACACTCACGGTGTTACAACCCGAAACGGGCGAATGTGGATACCTTGTTACAGAGACTTACGGGGGTGGATTATGGATGAGGCTTATAAAAATCAACATTCCATTCATCGTGGTGCCACCAAGATGTATCAAGACATAAAAAAGGACTATTGGTCGCCGGGAATGAAGCGCGATATGGTGGAGTATGTGAGTAAGTGCCTTACTTGTTTGCAAGTGAAGGCCAAGCATCAGAAGCCATACGGGAATATCCAACCATTGGATATACATGTGTGGAAGTGGGATCACATCACCATGGTCGTCATTACGAAGTTACCCCGCACGGTGAGGGGATACGATACCATCTGGGTGATTGTTGATCGTCTAACTAAGAGTGCTCACTTCTTAACGATCCACGAGACGTACTCATCCGAGAGACTGGCGGATCTGTTCATCAAGGAGATTGTAGCTCATCATGGTGTGTCGGTGTCTATTGTGTCTGATCGTGACACTCGATTCACATCAAAGTTTTGGAAGAGATTTCATGATGCGATGGGGACGAGGCTACACATTAGCACGACCTATTATCATCAAACAGATGGTCAGTCTGAGAGAATGATTCAGACGCTCGAGGATATGCTTCGAGCATGCATGATCGATTTTGGAGGAAGTTGGGATAATCACTTACCATTAGCAAAATTCTCATACAACAACAGTTATCATGCCAGTATTGGTATGCCATCTTACGTGATGCTATACGGTAGGAGGTATAGGACACGCGAAGTATGTTGGGGTGATATCAGAGAAAAAGAGTTGGGGAGCCTTAAGGTGATCGAGGCTACCACTGAGAAATTAGAAAGGATCAAATCCTTTATGAAAGCGGCGAAGGATCGAAAAAAGTCGTACGCTGACAAGAGGCGTAGACCGATTGAATTCAAGGCGGGCGACCGAGTTATGTTGAAGGTCTCACCTTGGAAAGGGATTATCCGGTTCAGAAAGCGAGGAAAGCTAAGCCCGAGATACATAGGACCTTTTGGAATCATCGCACGAGTAGGAGAGGTGGCCTATCAATTAGAATTGTCAGATGAGTTAAATGGAATTCATCCGACATTCCATGTATCCCATCTGAGCAAGTGCTTAGCTGATAAGGACATGATTGTACCATTGAAGGACATCGAGGTGGATAAACGGCTCAATTATATAGAGCACCAGTGGCAATCATCGATCGGAAGGAGAAGAGATTAAGGAATAAAGTAGTTGCACTGGTGCATGTGCAGTGGAAGCACAGGAAGGGTTCTGAGTCTAAGTGGGCGACTAAAGAAGAAATGAGACAACATTACCCAGAGTTATTTGAAGAATGACAGGTTTCAAGGACAAAACCCCTTTAAGGGGGTGGACATGAAACACCCGGTAATTTTGTCAGAAATAAAAGAAAGAAAAGAAATAAGAAAGGAAAAAGAAAAGTATCTAGATAGAAAAAAAAAGAAATGGAATAAATAGAAGGGGTTAAAGTGTAAAAGTACAAAAGTTATAATATTTTATTATATTATAGGTATGGCGGCCCACTGTGAGATCCATTACCATCCGGGGTAAGGCCAACGTGGTGGCCGATGCCCTTAGCCGAAAGGAGAGACCCGAGCCGATTCAGTTGAAGGCTTATCAGTTGGTTATGACAGCTGATGTGATGACCCAAGTGAAGGACTTACAAGAAAAGGCGTTGAAAGAAGATCTCCTTAATGCCGAGCGAAGAAAGGGCCTAGTTGCAGAATTGGGCAAAAACACTCTCGATGTCAGAACCCAAAACGAGCTAATGTGGATACCTCGATATGAAGAGCTAAGGGGACGGATTATGGATGAAGCTCATAAGACTCGATACTCTATTCATCCTAGTACTACCAAGATGTATCAAGACATGAAGAAAGATTACTGGTGGCTGGGAATGAAGCGTGATGTGGTGGAGTATGTGAGTAAGTGCCTTACTTGCTTGAAAGTGAAGGTAGAGCATTAGAAAACATACGGGAAGATCCAACCCTTAGATATACCCGAATGGAAGTGGGAGCACATCACCATGGACTTCATTACGAAGTTACCCCGCACAGCGAGGGGATAAGATACTATTTGGGTGATTGTTGATCGACTGGCCAAGAGTGCCCACTTACTACCGATCCATGAGATGTACTCATTCGAGAGACTAGCGGATCTGTTCATGAAGGAGATTGTAGTTCGTTATGGTGTGCCCGTGCCAACCGTGTCGGATCGTGACACCCGATTCACATTGAACTTTTGTGAAAGATTTCATGATACGATGGGGACAAGGCTACACATTAGCACGGCTTACCATCCTCAAACAGATGGTCAGTCTGAGAGAACGATCTAGATGCTCGAAGATATGCTCCGAGCATGCGTGATCGGTTTTGGAGGAGATTGGGACGATCACTTACCGTTAGCAGAATTCTCGTACAACACAGCTACCATGCTAGGATTGGCATGCCACCATACGAGATGCTATAAGGTAGAAGGTGTAGAACACCCGTATGTTAGGGAGACATTGGGCAGAAGGAGTTAGGAGGTATTGAGGTGGTAGAGGCTATGACTGAAAAGTTAGAAAAGTTCAAAGCCTTTATGAAGGCGGTGAAGAATAGACAGAAGTTGTATGCCGATAAAAGGCGAAGACCGATTGAGTTCAACGTGGGTGATGGAGTTATGTTGAGGGTCTCACCTTGGAAGGGAATCATCCGGTTCAGGAAGCGAGATAAGCTAAGCCCATGATACGTAGGACCTTTCTGAATCATCGCACGAGTAGGAGAGGTGGCCTATCGGTTAGAATTACTAGATGAGTTAAGTGGAATTCATCCTACATTCCATGTATCCTATCTAAGGAAGTGCTTAAATGATTAAAATATGATTGTACCACTGGAGGATATCGAGGTGGATGAACGGCTCAATTATGTGGAGCAACCAGTGGTAATCATCGATTGGAAGGAGAAGCGATTGAAAAATAAAGTGGTTCCATTGGTGTGAGTACAGTGGAAGCACAGGAAGGGTTCCGAGTCTATGTGGGAGACAGAAGAAAAAATGAGACAACATTATCCACAGTTGTTCGAAGAATGACGGGTTTTCGGGGACGAAACCTCTTTATAGACAAATAAAAGAAAAGAATAAAAAATAATAATAATAATAAGAGAAAAGGAGAAGTATCTTGAAAGAAAGATAAATGAACAAAAGTAGATGGGGGCTTTGTCTAAAAGTACAAAGGTCAAATTATTTATTATATTATGGGTATGGCCGCCATGTATATACACCAAACTTCTGTCTTGTCGACCAAAAAGAAAAGAAGAAATAAAAGAGAAGAGTTTTCAGTTTTTAGAGAGAGAAAGCAGCAAATCTAGTCCTAGGTAAGTAAATTTTGAATAATTGGTTCGGTTTTTGTGCATTTTCAACCATGAAACCGATTTCTACATGTCCTTATGGGTGTGTACATGTGTTCGGGCATGTGTTTTTGTCATGTGTAGGTGTTAGAGTTCTTTATGGGTGGAAGAGTTTGAGCTTTGGAAGCAGTTAAGGTGAGTTCTAGACCCTATAACTTGCACGTTTTATAAACTCTTTGGGGATGAAAATGTATGAAAATGGTTTTACAACTTATATATATGTAACCGTATGTATTTATGTTTGTATGATGATGTTTTATGGTTGATTATGTGATGTTTATGCTTAGAATGGTAATAGGAAGCTTAAAATAGGATGATATAATGATTGGGACTGAAAGCAACTTAGGAACATGTTGAACACGTGGTTCATGGCCTACATAAGGCTCATGCGCCTGAAATTTGCCTTAGAAAAGTTCTATGTGGGGTCATGTGCCCAAATAGGGTTCATGCGCCCAAACAGTACTCCCATGCGCCTAGAAAATGCCTTAGAAATTCTAAGTATCAGTCCATGCACCTGAATAGTGCTCATGTGCCCGAGGTGGCTCATGCGCCCAAGTGTTGGAAAGGCCTAAGTAGGCCCATGCGCCCGCATAGTTGAAAAAGCCTAAACAGGCCTCATGTGCCTGAATACTGCTAAAACGCCCAACACTTAGAAATTTTTTTGAAATTTTGGAGAAAGACATAATGATTAGGGTTTGACCCTAGCTTGACCTTAGGGTTATAATTTTTTATAATATGCATGGTTATGAGTTGTTCTTATGTTCCGTATTATTTATTATTGTGTGACTTTACATGGTGTGTTTATGATCGTAAATGTAAAGTGTTATCATTAATAAAAGTGAAAGATTAATGATGAAGAAAAGTGAAACATAAATGAAAGAATGTAAGTCTTGCAAGCAAAGGAATGGAGGTGCACGGCTATATTGTCGTTAGCTCAACTGTGAGCGGTTTAGCTAACCGAAAGGATGCATGCAGGGTCAATCAATGAGATTAACAGGGACCCTTGTAGCATGCCCTAGGTGACTGGGTCAGCTTCGTGCACAATGTTCGTGGTCTATTTATAGACCACATGCCCAACATAAGTTTCGTGCATAATGTTTGGGGTATTGCTCATTGGTCCATAAGAAAGAGAAAGATAAATATCAAAGTACGAGAGGAACAAATGCGTACGATAATGATTAATGAAGAAAGTTTACCTTGATGTATGTATGATGCGTGCTCACGTACAAAAGTAAAGAAAGTATTTTATTGAAAAGAGTATTTTCATATATAAATTATATAAGGTATTTTAACGCTTTTAAACCTAGAACTCACTCAACAATGTTGACTTTTATGCATTTTCAGTTGGCTAGTAACTGTTGCTGAGGATGGCACGGGGGGTGAAGCTATTCGGCGGAACAAGGCTGATATCCATTCATATTTGATGTTATTGTTGTTTTGTAATGCAATTGAACAATTCTTTTGTAACTGATGAACAACGTTGTATTGTTTAACAATAGTAATTATAAATGAAATGAATGGTTTTTGCTAACTCAATTCCGCTGCTTAATTTATGAATTATGTAATGTTTTACGTAATAATGCGACGATTGTCCAACTGTAAGCGTTCCGGTCAACGGGCCTTACACAAATCGTACATGTAAACATACAATCATTCATGAAAATAGTTTAACATATAATTAACCATACAATCATAAAAACAAACTATTATTCATGTACAAAATCAAACAAATAGTTAATCATTCAATCATACATAACATACAAATATGCAATCAAACATTATAAGTCAAACACGCAACCATTATAGTCATTTATATCAAACACAAACAAACACATTATTATTAACAAACTAAACATTAACAAACAAACTTAACAAGATTGCAGCATCATCCTTAGGGGGGTATTGTTGGACTCAACAAGTGCATTAAAGGAATAATGCATTGAAAGGATAATGCTTGCTATAAACAAACATAACATGTTCTAACATTCAAACAATCAGTAACTAACACATTTGTATCATTAACATTCATAAATTACACTAATGTAGTTTAAATTTCTTTTTTAGGTTGTAGATAAAAGAAATTTTTGACAAGTGTCTACAGCAGATGAAGGCAGCCCACAGTGGATGACCAAATCTATGCAGTGAATGAAGAATATACTCCAAGTCTCTACAACAGATGACTAATTCATACAACGGATGAACAATGTCCACAGCTGATGAACTGTCCACAGCGGATGTTCAATTCACAATAGATGAACATTCACAGCGGACAACTAACATAACAAACACATAAGTGTTCATAATGGACAACATCCAAGACACAGCAGACAATTTATTCAACTTCCACAGCGGACGACTTAGCATCCACAACAGGCATGTTATCATCCACAGCGGATAACTTAGACTTAGGATTTTATGTAATTTTTGTTTACCTAAGAGTAGTTTAGTAATTGTAAATAACTTTTTGTATAGGCTGTAAATAGCATTCTACCCTAATCATTTGTAAGCTTTATGAACAATCAATACAAACAAGCAGTTATTATCATTCAGGCATTCAATCACTAGCAATCACGCATACACAACCACACACTAATATTATAGCATTGGTCATGGGTTTCCGCACCATGATTAATGTTTGTTAAAGTTGATACAACAAACTGTTGTTGTATCCATTGAGAGATTAGCAAAGATCCTTGGAGAAATCATCAACATTATCAAAACTATCATCATCATTCTTATATGTTGATGTTTGTCTTCGATCAGTGAATTTGATTTCATCACTACCGTTGATAGATCAACTGATCTAAATCAATGAGTACTTGGCTCTGATACCACCTGCGAATCCAAGGATCGTAAGGGAATTATCAGATTAGTTAATGACAAACAGTGATTGTGGAATTATCACTGATTGTTTTTCGATTAATTGATTATGCAATAGTTGGTTGATAAAAACAAACAATTAAGAACAGACCAAACTAATGAAAAACAGATGAATATAAGATGAAGAACAACACAAATAATTCAAAAGTTTTCCATTAATGTTTGAATAATGATTATATTAATCAAACAAACAATGAATACTAATGTTATTGCTAGGGTTCTAATGCTATATTGTTGCGTGTACTGTTTTGAGATTGTTTGGGACTGCTAGGGTTTGATCGTAATGATTCCTAGCAGCTGATCATAATTTGTTAAAATTCTTCTCAATTGTTACCTAAAAGTTTATACCTAGGCCTCGTATTTTTAGGCTTAGATATTTACTGTTAGGATAACAGTAACTTTCTTCTCGGGGTAAGAAACTAACTCAGAGAATGTCTTGATGTGACGTTCTCTGATTAAAGTGAAAGTCGTCCGCAGATGTCGACTCATCACTTTAGTGTTTGACTTTGTTGACTTGATGTACTTCATGAAGTACATCAAATGTTGGTCTTCCACAAGAACTTTGGTCTTTCACAGGAATTTTGGTCTTCCGCAGTAACTTTGTCTTCCGCCGGAGCTTGGTTTTCTGCAAGAACTTTGTCTTCCGCAGGAGATTAGTCTTCCGTAGTTGCTTTCCTTGTTCATACTCAGCAAGTTAGTCTTTCGTAGGAGAGGCATTAACTTGATAGGAGTTTATTGTTACAAAGGTTCCAAAGGAGTTCCATAAGGTTTACTTGTTTTGTTCCTCAAGATCTACGGAGGAACACTTTGTTCATCCGTAGATGTTTTCCAACACTTGGTCAATTTTAAGAAATTGACCAGGGCTAATGTTTTTCCTGCGATCATATGTATTGAACAACTCATAATAAATAGGTTAACCTATATAATATGTATTACATACAAAATGATGAGAAATGTACAAGAGCTATTACAATGATTGATTAAAGAACTAAACCTGTACAAAAGTTCTAGACCTACCAAGTAGAATGATTGTTCTTGTTACAAATAGCACAATGCTTGTTGTAGTAACAATCAGAAGTCATGTGATTGTGCATGTTACGTATGAAGCAATAACTGCTGAAGTAACTTTCATCTGTATTGTGGTTATACATGTCATACCACTTGCAGTATTTCTCTTCTGATTCACTTCCAGACTCCATCACTTTCTTCTTCTTTGCATGCTTCTTTTGCTCCTTCAACTCTCTTTCAAACTTTGCAGCTGAAGAACTTTTACTACTTCCAGACATGATGTAAAATAGTTCTTGTTTCTAAGGATTCATAACTCTCTCAGGTTTCTTGCCTTTGTTTTTGACATCATGTACTTTAGCAGATGACTTCTTCTTCCGTAGATCTTCTATGGATGTTGACTGTTTAGAAATATCAACATTTTTATTCTTCTGTGGAAGTTCTACTGATGGCTCTGAGATTGTCTTCTTCTTTGGCATGTGTTATGCGCAAGTAATTTTCATTTCTTCCATAGATCCAATGGTAACTTCAGCACTAATAGTTTTCTTTGATGACTAAGGTTTGTGTTGCTTGTCGAGCTCATGAGTTCTTTCATTCAATTGAGCAATTCTTTTGTATATGTTCTTCAATATATTTCTTTATTTAGGAGGATTTTTTTTAGGTAGCTTAATCTCCTCAACAAATTTAGGAACTATAGGTTCAATTAACATATTATTCCCCTAACCCTAACCAACACATTTTTGCTCATTTGGCTCAGTATCCTCATCCAGGTCATCATAATCATTAAACTCAAATTTTGATTCACATTGTTTTAAACATTCTGATTCAGATGAATCAGTTTCACTCACCTCAGTATCTTTACCATTTACTAATTCATTAATTTTAATTTTTGGTTCAGGTTTGGTACTTGATACAAATGGTTTGACAGACTATTGGTCATTGACTCAGGTAATATTGTGTTATTATTATTCAATAGTGGTGCAACATCATGAAATCCCAACCCATACATGTTCGTTGTTTCAATATGAGTATTCAAAAGTTTCACATATTACTGAGATGATAATTGAAACTTCTGAAGTTTCACTTTAGTGGATACATGATCAGACATTGATTTTGTTAATGTGGTTATCAAATGCTCAACCTATGCTTTCAAATTATAATTTTCAGACACAAATTTATCCAAATCTTTTTATGAAGAATTGATTTTGACCTGATATAATTTGTGTTCTCTCACATGAGATTCATTCAAAATCATTGTTTCTTTAACTTTGTTAGCCAACTGTTCAGCATGGACTCTATATCTTTCAACCTCTTCAACATAATTAGATGAACATAATCTATCCCTTACCTCTCTTGCTATTGGTGGGACTTTGTTCTCCATGTTAGCGATTAATGCTTGATTCTCCTTCAAAACTTCCTTCTCCTACAGGCTCCAATCACAAGTCCCATCTTGCAGGATGATCAACACAGTTTCTTTGGTGTTACTTGTTCATGTTAAAGAACTTGTGGCTGGTAGGGATGAGTTTGTAAGTTGAGGCTGCTTGAAGTTTCTTTGATTTGCTAGATGTTGTTGTTGAGTTTGTCTTAAGTCACTTGTTGATTGCTGATTGCATTCTCTTAAAAGTGACCATACAAATTTCACTTATAGCATCTCAATTTTGATTTGTCAACACCAATCTTTATGGTTCTCCCTGCTACAGCCAATCCCTTGTTCCTTCACAGATACACCTTTGCTCTGTATGCAATCATGGTCATTTGCCATTGCAAATCCATTTCATCCACTTCATCAGGTTGTAATTCTTTAAGGTTTTACTTATAAATGTGAGCGGGGTTGAAGTGCTACCCAAATAAGCTTGAAAACTTCAACTAGAGGCTGCAAAGGCTGCCTTCTGTTCTTCTGGTTTGAGTACTATAGTGATTGGTTCAGATTGAATGTTGCTTTTGTTGGTTTTGGATCGCTTTGTAGTTGCAGTTGAGCTTTTCTGCATCATCATGTTTCCCTTTCACTTTCTTGTTTGAACTTCTTTGAAAGGTTGATTTAGTGGACTTTACTGCATAGAAACGTGCTTCCTCTTCATCATCACTTTTAATAAAATAGCTTCCATCATCATCATCATTTGAAATAAAGGCACTTTCAACACTCTTTGTTTCTTTGGATTGATATGGTGCAATTGGTGCTTTTACCCTCTTTTCTTGTTTTCTCATCCAACTTCAGAGCTTCTACCTTTGCTACCAAGGTATCTAACCCAATTGCTTTTAGATCAAGAGTATTCTTGAAAATAGACACAGTTTAAGTCAAACTTTCTTGCAAGGTATGGACCATCTTTTTGTTTAACTCCTCGTTATTATATTTTAACTCAAAGATGTTCATCTTAGTAACAAGTTGCATGTATCTGTGGAGTTATTGAGGAACAAATTCACCCTTAATATGATGAAAAGTCTCATATTGTGAACGAATGATATCCTTCCTGATGCTTCTGATCTCATCACTTCCTTCACACAAAGCGTGAAGAATTTTCCATAATGAGTTGGTTGTTTTGTATGCTTCACATCTGATCAAGAGGTCTTACGGTAAATCCATAGTAAGCATTCTATAGGCCTTAATATCAATTTTGACTCTCTTAGCATCTTTAGGAGACAGATCTTTCAAAGTTATGGCCTGATTATTGTCCTTATAATCAGGTCCAAGGGCAAGTGGAATATAGGGACCTTTAGTAATAGACACCCATAAATCAGAATCAGTGTAGTTGACATGGTTCCTGAATCTGATTTTCCATGTTTTAAATCAGCTTTGTTTTCCAACTTTGGAAGTTGATAAGCTGAACCAATAATTGAATTACACATTTTAGTTAACTATGTGATTATCAAATTATCAAATGATGTAATACCCTATGAATGTGTAAAATGAATGAAATGCAATCACATTCACACAACAGTAATAAATCAATAATAGTATTGATATGAAATCAACTAAAATAGAAATTCCTTTTAATAATAGTTTTTGTTGTGGATGAGCTAATTAATGGCAAACTCTTAACAATTAAGAAGTTGTGGTCAAAATTAGTCAAATCTCTAAATAAATGTTAAGACTATATGGATATGGAGATGTTTGATGGTGGGATCTATTCAAATTTGTCTGAACAGCTGTTGATTATCGAACAATAACACAAAATCTACTAATCAAAATGATTTTGATGTAGAGCGGAGTTAATCGAGCAATGGTATAGTACTCGATAATCGATAAAACAGGGTTTGATGATTTTTAATTGATTACACCAATTTATTGAGCACAATATCTTTATTAGCTATCGATTAGCTAAACCCAACTTGTGTTTTGATTAGATTGTTCAATAACATGCTTGATATGAGTTATGAACTCTCAAGCTTGTGATGAACACACAACAACAATTTTAGGCTAAATGATCAAATCTGATCAAAAACTGATAGATCTAATGAAATAAATAACTAATTAAACGAATCTAAAACTGATAAATCAATTGAAATAAACAACTAATTAAACATATCTAAACTTGATAGATCAATTGATCAAGATCAATGAGCACGAGGCTCTGATACCACCTGTGAATCCATGGATAGAACAAAAAATTATCAGTATAGATTGTACGAATAATGATCATGGAATTATCACAATTCGTTGTTCAATTAATTGTTAATGAAATTGTAATTGTAATGCAAATCAATGAAAAACAAATCAGAGAAATGAAAATATAATAAAGGAATACGATAAATATGATTGCATCAAATGATTTTCATTAATACTGAAATATGATTACAATTTAACAAATACTGATTGATTGCTATTGTTGTTCTGGCTACTATTGGTGTGTTGTTGAATATTGTTCTATCTTGCTGGTAATGATCACTATTGCCGATTACTTGTGCTTTTTCGTTGGTGTCCTAAAACTGAGCACCCATCCTTCTATATATAGGCAGAGGGATTTACTTTTATAAGGGTAAATGTAACTTTATTATTGTGGTAAGAAAGTTACAAAAAATATGTTTGACTTTGACATGATTTTTGACTAAACTACAGTCTTCCGTAGATGTTGACTTGATGACATCACCTCAGAGTTTGACTTGTTGATTGCATATCACTTCCTTTATGATTGAAGTACATGAAGTATTTTGTTCTTTCGTAGGAGTTGGTTTGATCTTCAAATTGAACTTCATCCGCAGGGTGTCGCTACGGATTTAAATATTTAAATTAAATATCATTTAATTACATATTATAAACTTATGCATTAATAAAATATCATGGTGATTGAATTACATCTTTGTATAATACATATTTTAAATATTTAAATTACAGGATGTGGCTATGGATTGAACCCTTGCTATTATAAATACATGAAGATAATATGCACAAAAATTTTACATATTTATATATTCTTACTTGACACTATATTTTAATAGCCTTATGTATTTATCCTTCATACGCATAACGAACCAGGTCCAAGCTTCTTGAAGCACCTAAACTTCATGCTCATATAGGTAGCTCTTCTCCCCTTGCACGTACATATGCAAGTTTTCAAAAGAACTATTAAAAAAATAAAGATTAACCTTCTTAACTGGCAGGTCTGAACACATACCTTCGGATGATGGTACTAATGTGTTCCAATCTCTAGATGTTAAGCTTTTCATATTGAATTCAGCTTCTACTGTAATACTAGATAGTAATTGGGTACCTTAACATGAGAGATTTTAGATGGATTTGAATCCCATCCCCATAGTCAACTTGTGCACAAGATCTTTACAAACATCACTGATATTACACCATGCATGATGAGCTCACAAATCATGCTATGTTTAACACCTAAGTGTTTAGACTTGCTATTATAGACCCGACTATGAGCCTTAGCCAAAGTTGCTTCACTGTCACATCTGATAGATATAGGTGATATTGGTTTAGGCCATAGTGGAATTCATAAATTGAGTTTCTTAGCCACTTAACTTCTTTGCCAGCTACTACTAATGCAACAAACTCAGATTCCATTGTTGAGTTAGTAATGCAAGTTTGTTTCTTCGATACCCAAGTGATAGCACCTCCTCCAAGTAGGAATGTCCATCCACTTATGAAAGAATGATCTTAGATATTGGTAATCCAACTTGCATCTGAATAAGCTTCAATAATAGAAAATACATAATAGGTTAAACAACAATTCAATATTCCTTTCAAATACTTAAATTCTCAATTAATAGCTTGCAAGTGATGTGAACTAGGATTACTAGTAAATTTACTAAGCTTTCCAAAAGCATAAGTTATACGAGGCCTAGTGATAATCATGGCATACATATGACTTCCAATAGCTTTTAAGTACACAAGTTAAGATATTGTAATACCTTTATTAGGTAGAAGCTTAAGATTAGGATCTATAAGAGTGCTTACTTGAGAACAATCCTTTAAGTTAAATTTCATTAAAATTCTTTCAATATAATAATATTAAGAAATTGAATACCATTGCTGCCATGTTATCTTTATACCAAGGGTCACTTCAGTCTTCCCATGTCTTCCATAGCAAACTAAGATGACAAGAATTCCTTAGTTTTCTCAACTTGACGTTGGTCAGTACCAAAGATTAACATGTCATCTACATAGAAGCAATTCTAACTCCATTACCAGAAGTATCAAACTAGCTATATAAACATTTGTCTGCTTGGTTTAGCACACGTAAGGCCTCGTTCCTGGGACACTTACAGTTGGACAGTCATTGCATTATTACATAAATAATAAATAATTCATAAAATAAGCAGCGGAAGTAAGTTAACAAAAACCTTTCATTTCATTGATAATTATTGTTGTTATGCAATACAACATTGTTAAATTACAAAAGCATCGTTCAATTGCATTACAAAACAACAATAATATTATGCGTGAATGGATGCCAGTCTTGCCCTGCCGAGTAGCCACCCCGTGTGCCATCCTCAGCAACGTTACCTGCCAACTGAAAATTCATAAAAATCAACGTTGCTGAGTGAGCTCTAGTTTTAGAAGTATTAAAATACCTTTTGTGTTTTATATACGAAAATAAGCTTCTCAAATACTATGCATTACTTTTGTAAGCGAGCACACATCATACGTACATTCATACTATATTTATCGTTCATTTTGTTCTTTTGTACTTTCATTGTGATCTTTCATCATCACACGCATACTCTCGTTTCACTCTTTTCATTAACATTCTCTTTTGTATACATACTTTCGTTTCGTACTTTTCACCATCTTTTACTTCGGTTCACATTCTTTCTTTTCGTACTTTTCATCATCTTTTACTTTTATAAGGATCGATGTACAATACTCCAAACATTGTATATGAATATGATGCTGGGCCTGAGGTCTACAAATAGACCCTGAAGATTATGCATGAAGCTGACCCAGTCTCCTAGGACATTTCATCTCTCCCTTTCATCCGGACCAATGTGTAATACCCCAAACATTGTGCACGAAGCTGATGCTAGGCCTGAGGTCTACAAATAGACCCCAAACATCATGAACGAAGCTGACCCAGTCACTTAGGGCATATCAAATGGGTCCCGTCAATCTCAATGATCGACCCTGTATGCGTCCTTTGGGTTATTTAAACCGCACACAGTTGAGCTAACGACAATGTGGTCGTGTACCTCCTTTCTATTTGCTTGCAAGCCATTCTTTCGTTCAGTACGTTCCACTTTTCATCTTTGTTATCTTTCACTTTGTTATGTTATACTTTACGTTCATTCATACATACATCATACTACGTAAAGTCATAACATGATACTTAAGGTATATTATAATATAATATATACGTTTTGAAAACCATTAAAAGATAGCACATCATACACATATGCATATCATACATTCATCATATCATCACACATACTCTAACCATAGACCATCACATATTCATGCTTAAAATAGGCAAATATAGTCCATAAGTCAAACTAGGGTCAAACCCTAAAATTCTGATCTTTCCTAAAATTCCAGAAAATTTTCTAAGTGTTTGGGTGCATGGGTACTATGCACGCGCATGAGCCCTGCTTAGGCGCATCAATACTATTTAGGCGTATGACCTTACACTTAGATATTTTCACTATCACTTAGGCGCATGAACTGTTCAAGCGCATGGGCTTACACTTAGGATCCCGAGAAAAATGTTAGGTGCATGGGCAGTATTGGGGTGCCTGATCCTAATACTAAGACGTCTGGGCAATTTGTCTGGGCGTATGAACCACTGTTCAGGCGCATGAACCACTGTTCAGGCGCATGAGTCATACTTAGTCATTCTAAAGCATAAAGTTGGGTGCATAAGGTACTGTTTGGGTGCATGAACATCACTTAATCTTTTCTAAGACAATTTCTTAGGCACATGGGCCCTGTTTGGGCGCATGTCCACCTACATACATGTTTCTAAGTTATTTTTCAGTCCCAAACATCAACTTAGCCTGTTCTAAGCTTATTACCACTATTCTTTGTAGGATTCTATATGCCCAAAACACATAAAATATTGATGTGGTTAGTACGTCATGATCCAAGTCGGGTTATACCCAATAACAAGCTTAGCAAACATGTAGAAGACAAATCAAGGCTCGGCAAAACATCATATGCGAAACCAGATCCACGCGACAGGAATAAGTCACGCGAGAAGCAGCCCATGCGAGACAAGCCTCCACGCGAGTACAGCTGCCACGCGAAAGCCAAGGCCGCGCGAAAGGCATCTCGCGCGAGAACCATGTGTTTAGTATAAATAGCTAGATTTCGTTTTGTAATTAAGCTTTTCATCGATAATCATACATATCTGTGCGAAATCGCACAAGACCTGTAATAGGTTGTTTGTTTCAATCGCAAAAGCATTTATTGTTCAATCCAATCTTCTTTTCTACTCCAATCTTGTTTATATTCCGCATTCACAAGATTGAGATCGTGTGTTATTGTTCTTGGGAGATTTTCAGAGGATTTACAATTGGTATCAGAGCATTAGGCCCTTGAACCACGATTTGGAGAAGAATTGGATTGTGTTCTACTCGATTTTTGAAGAATTCATCATCGATTACCTTAGATTCTGAGATGGAAAAGTTATGCTGCTCGATTGTGGAAGATTTGGACTGATTTGGACCTAATTGAACTTAATTAGTGGACTTTAAGCTTAATTTTGATTAAAATTGACTTAAATTCATTAAAAATTGGATTAAAATGGATCTAATCAAACCTAATCAGTGAATTGGAGGTGAAAATCGCTTGAACAAACTGTTGAACATTCGTTTCTGCACAAACTCGACGTTTTCGCTTGATCTGCAATTTTTCGCATGCGAAAATTAGTGTTTTCGCTCAGTTAGGTATTACACCTTTTTATGCGATTCGCGTGAAAAGGTAATTCTGTAAATTCGCACGAATTGTTCCATTGCGCGAAAGGTTGTGCCGCGCGAAATCACTTTTCGCACGAGTTCTGTTTTCGCACGAAAACCAGATTTTTGACTTTCTGATCATTATGGCTTCAACAACACCGAATTTGAAGCATCTTACTGCTTCACTTCATCTAGACACTGAGATTGGTACTGGTAACAAGCCACCGAGGCTTCTCTGTGAAGATGATTATTCTGATTGGGCTTTCCGATTCGAGAGATATGTTATCTACACGGAACCGAAGATGTGGAGATCAATCCAGTATGGTCCTTACATTCCGTTGTACAAAAACGATAAAGGAGAGATGGTTCAGAAACCTGAACATTTGTGGGATGAAGATGACATCAAGAGGTTGGAACTTGATGATAAAGCGTATGCTGCCATCACAATGGCTCTTACTAATGAGATCTCACAAAAGTTTCAAGAGTTCAGGGGTGCTAAAGTGCTTTGGGATGCTCTGGAGTCTCAGATTATGGGCAACAAAGATATGAGAGAGAGCAAAAAGGATATGTTGAATCAAGAGTTCAACATGTTCAATCATATTGTTGGTGAAGAGCTGGAAGTTCAGATGGCCAGGTTTGTTAGACTGGTCACGAAAATGAAGAGTGCGGGTATTACTCTGGAACCCATAACTGTGAACAAGAAGTTGCTCAACTCACTTCCATACAGTTGGAATAACAACTGTACTTTGATAAAGAGAACCAAAGACTTGTATACTCTACAGTTGACTGATCTCATCTCAACAATCAAGTCTTATGCTATGGATGATAAGCAGCGAGCTGCTAATCATCTCAGTTCTCTGGGTGCTGAAGGAACTGCTCTATATGCAAAGATGGCTAGTAATCCGAATTACTATGTCAGTTATACGCAGATGTGTCAGCAACAACAATCTGGAAGTGCAGCATCTTCTTTTATTCAACCAGCAGTAAACCACCAAGTTCATGTTCCAGCTGCTCAACATTATTCCCCCATCATCCATCAACAAGTCTCTCAATCTCAAGATTCTCAGAGTGGTCAACATGCTTATGTTGCTACCACTAGTCCATCAAAACAAACTGTTCAGATTGCTGAGGAGCATCTTGCTCTTTTCACCACTTTCATGTCGAGTTATGAAGCTTTCATGGCCGGAAGACTTACTGCTCCAAATGTTCTGGTTGATGATCTTCAACAAGTTAATCCGGATGATGTTGAAGAGAATGATATCAAGTATCAAATGGCTATGGTTGTTTACAGGGCGAAGAATTTTGCTAGAAGAACTGGGAGGAAAATGTTTGGCGTTAACAATTCTAGCAAAATTGGTTTTGATAAATCTAACCTGAGGTGTTACAACTGTGACAAACCAGGTCATTTCGCCAGAGAGTGTACTGAACCAAAAACTGGTCAAAATGAAGGCCCGAAGAAGATGGTGACTGTGGAGATAGAGCCAAAGAAAGTCAAAGCAAGTACTTCTGGTGGTACTAAAGCATTAGTTTCTCAAACTAATGCTGAATATGATTGGTCTGATCAAATGGAGGCTCTTGATTTACATTTGTCTACTGCCTTGGTTGCAAAGATTGTTCAAGAACCAGAAGAGGAAGAAAACTTGTTTGCTGAATTTGTGTCTGATGATTTGTTGGAGGGTTTGTTTGCTACGGTGGAAGAAGAGAAGGAGAAAGTTGAAATAGAGGATGAGAAAGTGGTAGAAGATAAAGAGAATGTTGTGAAGGAAGAACAGGTTGAAAAGGTTGCTGAAGAAGAAAGTGTGAATGAAAAGTACACTGTTGAGCTCACAGTCAAAAGTCCATGCATTGATCCAAAGACTGTTGCTAGTGCTCCAGTGGAAGAACCAGCTGATGAAATGAAAGCATTCATGGTAAAGAAGGCAGAGAAAACAGAAGGGGAAACTTCTGAACCAAAGGTATATGATAGTCTATGTAAAAATACATGTGTTGAGAAAGTTCTAAGATACAGAGTTCACAATGAGAGCCTGATAATGGAAGTTGAAAAACTTCAGTATCACGCTAGAAAACACAAGTCAAATGAAAAGATTTTTCAAGAAAAACTTGAAGGTTTAAACAAAACAATATATAATTTGAAATTAAATCTTCATGATAAAGAATGTACTAATAATGACTTGACAAATAGAAACAATGAACTCGCTCTAGAAATTAATCGACTCAACAGTGAATTAGCCACGGTTAAATTGACTGTTGAGAAATTTGAACTTTCATCAACAATGGTTGAAGGAATAATCAAGTCACAAATGACTCAGAAGATCAAAGGAGGAAAGTGTGGTGTTGGATTTTCTAACATTGCTCCTCCAATTAATCATGATTACTCATGTTTACCATCATCTGATAACATTTGTGATTCTGATATGGTCTATGGAATTGGATTCTCTCCATCTCAAGACTTAAAACCTTCTGTCAAAATAAATTTATCTGTTGATCCTATCATAGTACCCAAACCTAAACAATCACCTGAAAATCTTTTTGCAGATAAAATGAAGGTGGATGGGTTGGTTGAAGATTGGGAAAGTGAGAGTGAGGAAGAGAATGAGAATGAATGTTTGAAAAATAAGAATGTAAAAGTTTCACAATTTGCTTGTAAACAAAATTTGTCTGGCAATGAAAAGAAGGTTGATTTGAATGAGTGTAAATCTAATAGTAAAAATAATTTGAATACAAATCAAAGGACAAATCAAAAAGAAAGAATTGAAATGGATTTTAAAAGTAGATTTGTTTCTAAGGGTGTAATTGAAAATGAGGAGCATATTTTTAAAGAAACGAATTCTCGATTCTTTAAAAATAAACTTCATTATAATGCTAACCTTGTGAATAAAGATATGTGTAGCCCAGACTTGCAAGTGAATGATTCTTCTGCATTTAATCTGCACATTCAAAAGCCTGGTCATTCTCCAGCACCAATTCGTATATCTAAGCCTGGTCCTCATCCGCAAACTCAAAGTCTGGTCCTACTCCAGCAGAATCAAAGACTGTTCATATTTCAACACCACCAATTCCAAAAGTCAAAACTGCCAAATCTACAATCCAAAGTGGTCATAATTCATCAATTTCCTCGAGTCTGCAAAAGATGAATTTGCAATTGTCAAACAAGACAAAGATTCGAGAGACTGTGGAGAAATTTAAATCTAGTCAATCTGACTTTGGTTTTTATGACAATTTTCATAATTGTCATCCACAGTTTGTTTTCCACACACAACAAAAGCGATGCTTTCAGTGTGGAAACACAAATCATTTGGCAAATAATTGTCCTTTTAGACAAAAATCATTAAGTAAACAAAGATTTCATAATTCTATTTCTCATAATAGAAAACTATTTTTCACTCGTGGAAAATTTTCAAATAATATGAAATCAAAGGTTGTTAATGATCTTAATGTCAGACCGGATAAGAATTTGACTAATGAGGTAATTGAAAATGTCAAGATTAAAAGCATAAATGAAAAGAATGATGTGCACACCAATATAAAAATATCAAATCATTTTGTCTTGCTGCAACTCAAAATGTGCTCAAGTCTTGCTTGACTTGGGTACCAAAATCTAAGTAATTTTGTTACGAATGCAGGGACAACCGCAAAAGACTACTGAAAGTCTATGGCATGTAGATAGCGGTTGTTCAAGACATATGACGGGTAACTTATCATTACTACAAGATGTGCAATCATACAACGGAGGGAGAGTGATATTTGCTGGAGATAGAGGAGGACGAATTACTAAACGTGGTACAGTTACAAACGGAGTCCTAAGTTTTGAAAATGTTAATTTTGTTGAGGAATTAAAACATAACCTGCTTAGTGTGTCTCAAATCTGTGACAAACAATATTCTACACACTTTACTAACAAAGAATGCTTAATTTTAAAACCAGGTTTTGTTGTTCCTGATGAATGGATTTTGATGAGGACTCCGAGAGACAATGATACATATCTTCTTGATATGCATTGTTCTAGTTCTTTGGTAACAGCTTCGTGCTTACTATCCAAAGCCTCGGAGAATGATTCCATGTTATGGCATCGTCGATTAGGACATGTCAATCTTAAAAACATGAATAAACTTGTACGTGGAAATCATGTTATTGGTTTACCCGAAAAATAATTTCAATTAATTGAACATTGTTTGTCATGTTCAAAGGGTAAACAACATAAACTTCCTCATAAACCTGTTGCACATAACTCAGTCGAATCAATCTTACAACTCTTACACATGGATCTTTTTGGTCCAGTAAGTGTTTTAAGCTTGGGTCGAAGATCTTACTGTCTGGTTGTTACTGATGACTTTTCTAGATTTACTTGGGTGTTTTTCTTAGCATCTAAGGATGAAACTCCACACCTCTTGATCAAGTTCATTACTTTGGTGGAGAATCAGACTGAGAAAAAGGTAAAATGCATCAGAAGTGACAACGGAACAGAGTTTTGCAATCAAACTCTGAATGAGTTTTGTGAATCCAAGGGAATTGCCAGACAATTCAGTGCTGCCGGCACTCCACAACAGAATGGAGTTGCAGAAAGAAGAAATAGAACATTGATTGAAGCTGCTAGAACGATGATCTCTGCTGCCAAATTACCTTTGTTCTTTTGGGCAGAAGCAATAAATACTGCATGTTATGTTCAAAATCGTGCTTTAATCAACAAAAGATTAAATAAGACTCCTTATGAAATATTTTATAAACACAAACCCAAAGTTAAATATTTTAAAGCCTTTGGTTGTTGTTGCACTTTGTTGCATACAACAGAATCATCTTTGAAATTTTCTGAAAAGGCGGATGAATGTTACTTTGTGGGATATGCTGCAATAAAGTAGCATATCGTGTTTATAATAAAAGAACTAGACAAATAGTTGAGTCATATAACATTGATTGGCACGAGCTTAACATAACCGATGCAGGTTCAGCTCCTTCATGGGTTTATGATTATGAATCTTGTTTATAATTTTAAAATTTCTAAATCTTCATCTGCAGATTCTACTTCACAAGCAATTTCCTTGGACAACAAAATCATTGAGGATCTTTCATCTTTGATATCTGATGATTCTGCTATTGCTTCATCATCCAAAGATATTCCTATAAATTCTGTACCTGTATCTGCATGATCTGATTCGTTAGATGTTTCTTCAGAACAAATTTCCACTCAGGATTTGGAAGAATCTTTATGTTCTCCATTATCTTCATCTTCGTCAGAGACAATATATACACCAATAGAAATCATTCAAGTTCCATTTGAAGAATCACCAAATGTGTCTACTGCTTCTGAAACTCATGTTTCAGATGACACACTTGAAGAAACTATTGTGTATCAATCTCAACACTCTGAAGAAGCTCATGATAATGTTGAACATATTACAAATTTGGAAGATGGAACGGTTGCAGATGAAATTCCTCAATTGAGAATACATAAAACTCATCCCACTGAGGCAATCATTGGTCCGTTGCACGAAGGTGTAATTACCAGAAGTCAATCAGGGGCAATCAACACATGTCTTTATGCTTGCTTTCTATCACAAATAGTGCCCAAGAATGTGGAAATGGCACTCAAAGAAAACAGCTGGATAGAAGCAATGCAAGATGAGTTGATGCAATTCAAGAAACTCAATGTTTGGCATCTTGTTGAACTTCCAAAGGATAAGCTTCCGATTGGAACAAAGTGGATTTTTAGAAACAAGACGGATGAAAAAGGTGTTATAGTTCGGAATAAAGCACGTCTTGTCGTGCAGGGATTTTATCAAGTTGAAGGATTGGACTATGAAGAAGTGTATGCTCCAGTTGCACGACTAGAAGCAATACGCATATTCTTAGCCTTTGCTTCATACATGAACTTCAAGGTGTACCAGATGGATGTTAAAACTGCATTTTTATACGGAGAAATGAAGGAAGAAACCTATGTTTGTCAGCCTCCTGGATTTGAAGATCCAGATCATCCTGACTATGTATATAAGTTGGATAAGGCGCTATATGGATTACATCAAGCACCTCGTGCTTGGTATGCAACTCTGACTGAACATTTGCTTGCAAATGGTTATTCAAGAGGTGCAATTGATCAAACCTTATTCATACGAAAATCAGGGGATGATATTATTTTGGTTCAAATCTATGTCGATGATATTATTTTTGGTTCCACAAATGATAGTATGTGCACGGAGTTCGAAGAAGTGATGAAGAAGAAATTTGAAATGAGTTCCCTTGGGGAAATTTCATTTTTCTTAGGTATTCAGGTTACTCAATCTGAGACGGGTATTCTCATTCATCAAGAAAAATATGTTCAAACAATTCTTGAGAAATACAAGTTTCAAGATTCCAAAGTAGCTCCAACTCCTATGGCTTCTCGTCCTACTCTTACTCCGGATCCATTAGGAGAATCAGTTGATCAACATCTTTACAGATCGATGATTGGTTCCCTCATGTATCTCACTGCAAGCAGGCCGGATGTCATGTTCCCTGTTTGTCAGTGTGCCCGCTATCAAAGTGATCCAAAGGAATCACACATGAAAGCTGTCAAACGGATTTTCAAGTATCTCAAGGGTCAACCTAAACTTGGTCTTTGGTATCCTCGAAATTCCGATTTCAATTTATTTGCTTATACTGACAGTGATTATGGTGGTTGTAACTTAGACAGGAAATCGACCACAGGAGGATGTCAATTCTTGGGTAACCGACTCATTTCTTGGCAGTGTAAAAAGCAGAACATTGTATCCACATCCACTGCCGAAGCTGAATATGTGGCTGCTTCGAGTTGTTGTTCCCAGCTTGTCTGGATTCAGCAACAACTTCTCGATTATGGTCTCAACATTTATGACACACCAATTTGGTGTGATAACACGGCAGTTTTAAACATCGTGAAAAATCCCATTCAACACTCAAAAACTAAACACATTGACATCCGCATCCATTTTATCCGCGATTGTTTTGATCGTAAACTTATTCACCTAAAACAAGTGCCGTCAACTGAAAATATCGCTAACTTATTTACTAAGGCGTTTGATCATTCTCGATTTGATTTCCTTATGCAATCATTGGGAATGATTAACTTTGGATAAATTGGTTTAATAAATCTTCACAAAAAGATTTTTCATTATTTTTTTTTAGGATAAAATTGCCATTGTTTCTTTTTATTAAAAGAACAATCACAATTTTAGGGGGAGAAAATTAGAAAAACAAATTCTGAAAAATATTTTTGGTCTTAGGGGGAGTTAAGATCAAAGGATTGCCAAAATCAAAAAGAAGAAATTTTCATGCTTAACTGAGAAATGATATTACAAAGTTCAAAACGAGTATAAGTACTTTCAAAGGCTTAAATACGAATACACTTGGATTATGTTTGATATGTTGATAGGCTTTGCTTTCAGAAATGAAAAGATCATAATTGAGTGATTACACTTGAATTAAAGAAATATGATTTACTGGGAAACATATCAGGATTCTGTGCCAAAAATGTTCTAACACAGACTGAGAGATATAATCTTGTCATACTCAAGCCTGTATATGATTGATTCAGTGATTATCATAACTATATATATATATATACAAAAGATAAAAATACAAAAAGCAACAAAAGAGAAAAATACAAAAAGAAAATAATTGAGCAAAAAGATGCCAAAAGGAAAAGGCCATATAGGATATAAGATGCCAAGAAGCACAACAAATCAAAAGATATGTCTAAAATGACATACATACTATATGGTATATATTTTCTGATTTTGAGAATAGTTCTTAACTTTGGAAGGCAAAATCGAGAGATGGGGCATGTAAGTCCGAATGGCTTGTAAGTCCTAAACATCTTGAGAGGGCAGACGTAAGTCCGGATGGCTGTCAGTAAGTCCTTAAACTTGTTAATATTCCGGGTTAAGAAATATTTCTCAGGCTAGTTATGCTCAAATAGTTATATTTAGGATTACAATAAATGGTATCACTGATCATCAATGCATGGTTTAAGTCAAATTGGGGTGACTTGAAAAATCTCAATAGTGTCTTGAAGGATAATAATTACTTTACAGAAGTTCTGATTGTGGGATCCACTGACATAAATTAAATCAACACAAAACATGATATATATCACTCATTATGTTTCTGAGTAAAACATGAAGTGTAAGTTTAAAGTGGACAACAGATATTGACAATCAACTTAACCAGTTATTTTAAATAAAGCCGGACAGAGTCTTATCTTGACAAAAGAACTATATGATCTCATTATGAAAATTTATACAAAACAAGCAAATCCGATCTTGATTCTTTAATTGTTTTCATTCTTTTGTTATTGTGTTTGTAAGTGTTTATTTTTATTTTTATTTCACTTTCATAGTGTTTTATTTTTATTTTTAGGACAAATAAATAACAAGAAAATTTTTGAACATTGAAGATTCATTAAATTAATTGGTCACTTGGTAAATAACATTTTATGTTGAATTAATTCATTGAAAATAAAATGATTGAAAGTTGTGTAAAGGTTTGTAAAAGTTTAAAAATTGAAAAATTTGAAAACTTTGAAAAATCTTTCATCGCGTGCGAGAAAGGAAAGTCACGCGAAATCAAATGACGTGCGAAAGTCCATGTCGCGTGACTTGTCAGGGATATAAAGTTCACACTGTTCAAGACCAAATCACATTTCGCACAAGAAGCTACCCGAAAACCCTTTTCGCTCACAATCCGAAATCTCCTCTCGCATACACCAAATCACTCTTATTCTGTTATTTTGATTCACATCTCATTCTAGTACGTGCATAGTGTGATTTTGAAGGTATAAATGATTTGTCTTGATTACTGTAGAAGTACAATGTTAAGGGGAACCTAACAACTTGAATTTAAAATCTTAGTAAAAGGACTTAAATGATGAAATTGAAAGATGAAATCAACCTTATAGTCTTAGGCGACAGCTATAGATTAAACTTCATTGATTAAAATCGATTTGTGAACTGCTAATTTGAACTTTGAGTTGTGCGAATCGCACTAGAATCTGAACAGACGCGAAAAATGGATTTGTCGCGTGAACCTTGTTCTCGCGTGAGTCTTGTTTTCACAAGAATCTGAACAGACGCGAAAAATGGATTTGTCGCGTGAACCTTGTTCTCGCGTGAGTCTTGTTTTCGCATGACATACAAGTTTTTGCTTAAACTAAGTTTTCGCAAAGTAATTTCATGTGAACACTACTTTCGCATAAAACAGTGCTGTCGCATGAATTGTATTTGTCGCACAAATTTAGTTTTCGCATTGACAGTTTTGTCACGTAAAATGTATTTTCGCATTAACATTTGTCGCTCTTGTTCATTTTTGCAAGTGTTGATTTTTCGCATAACAGAAAATTGTTGACATTGTTTCTAAGTGTTGTTGTTGTTGTCTCAAATGGACTTATCAATTACAACTTGTTTTCACTTAATAAACATTTTTGTTGATAAAATCTTAAGTGAATTACTTGTATACACTTGTGACTAAAATTTGAGATGATTAATTGTTAACAAGTGATGAAATTTTGTAAGTATAAATTTTGTTCTAAGTGTTGCAATTATATGCATAATTAAGTTATATTCTGCGTGTTCTAATCTTAATCTTATTTGACAATGCAGATGGCACAAATGATCTTTAACAAGAATCATAATTGTGTTGCATATTTGGATGAGGTTCCGGAAGGAAAAGAATTATTTTCTTCTATGATTGAGGGGCTAAAAAACTCAAGGATTGTTTATTCTATTTCTGCTGATCCAGCCATCTATTCCGAATTGATAGATTCTTTCTGGAGCACTGCTGCTCTAGAAAAGGACGAAGCTGGAAACCAGATTATCACAGCCACTGTAAAGGATAAAAGGGTGATAGTTTCTCAAGCCATACTAAACAGAGTTCTTCTGTTTAATGACCAAGAGGGAGCACCAACAAGATTAGATGATGATGTTGTTATGGATTGTCTATCTCGGATGGGTTATGAGTATAGATATCCAAGTTTGGAGAAGAAGTGGTTACCACCATACTGGAAATATTTATTTCATGTGGTAATTCACTGTTTGAGTAATTTGAAGCTGGAATGGATAGCCTTAGTGCTGTGTTTGGATCGTTATTGGTTTCTCTGGTGGATGATACTCCATTCAGCATTTCTGGAGTTATATTTCAAGAGATGGTGAAAAACGCTACGGCCAATCCAGGGAGAAAGTTTATCATGTATCCCAGATTCATCCAGCTGATCATCAATGATGCTTTTCCTGAGCTTGCCACTCAGAGATCTCCTAAATACGTTGTTCAGACTATCAAGAAGGAGATTTTTACTCATCTTACTGGAGCCAGAGGAAACAAATGCTCTGGTGAAAGTTTTGCGAAGATAGGCAAATTTTCTGAGATTGATGAACATGTTGATGAGTTTGATGAAGGTGCTCATGCTGATGATGCACAGAATGGTGCTTCTACTTCCACTACTAGAGATAATATTGATGAAGAGATTGAGAAGCTATTTGAAGATGAGCCAGCACGTGAAGGAGGAATGGAAGAAGTTGTACACTCTGCTTCCAGTTCCGAGACTGCTAGTGAGCAATAGGGAATGTTCCCTATGTGATCCAAACTGATCCAACCCCTTCTACTCCAACATCTTTTCGACCAAATGAGAAAGACAGGGATACTGATTATGTCCCTGAAGAGTCACCAAATACATCCTCACGAAGAAAACGGATGGCTAGAAGGAGAGATTATCCAGTTAGAAAGAGAGGACGAGGTATTGTACCAAGAAAACCACGAACTCATGTGGTTGTCACCGAGACAGAGCAAGATCAGTCAGCAAATGTGACTTCTTCTGCTCCTGAAACAGAAACAGTTCCTGTTTCTGGAGCAACTAATATTTCTGGCTCAGGTTTCTCTACACCACCTCATCAAGAAAATCTAGAGTTTGATGTAGATACACTCTTGAATACTCCTCCTGAGTTTCAGAGGAGAGAGGAATCAACAAGCACTCCAGGTTCTATCACGTTGGAAGAAAGAATAAAGAACCTGGAGAAAGAGAATTTTGAGAATATGAAATTGATTGCTGAGTTAAAGAAAGGCAATGATGAAAAGACAAATCTGATCAACATGATTCATCTTGACTCAGCTATCAAAGATACAAGATTAGCATCTCTTGAGCAACAAATGAAAAGCATGTTTGACTACACTTCTGGATTGGAGAGGCAACTGAACGAGCTGAGAGAATTCATTTCTCAGACTTACTTTCATCAGCCTCCTATCATAAGGTCTACTACAGTAATTGGTGAATCAAGTAGACGCTCTCCAAGTCCACCTCCTACTGATACTGTTCCTGAGAAGGAAACGGTCAACGAAGCACAAGCATCTACTGTACAGCAAAGTGGTAGCACTACTGAAGATGTTCCTGTTTCATATGAAGTACCTATCACCGAAGCTTACACATCTACAGCATTCGTTGAGCCGGAACACATGATTTCTATGCCTATTGTTGATGAACGGGAGGATGAAGAGTTAGTTGATTATGCTGATTCTGATGATAATGAAGATGATGATGATGAGGATGAAGGTGAAAATGATGATGATAATAATGATGGTGATAATGATGATGGTGGAGATGATAGAAGTGATGATGGTAATAATGATGATGGAGATGATAATGATGGAGGTAATGTTACAGGTTCTTCTTCAAGTCCTACTGGAGAGACTAACACTGACAATGTCGATAGACCAAGTGTTAGTGATCCAGAAGGATATGATCCATTGGACCCTGCCACAGAAAGAGTGTATGAAAAGGAATTATATTCTTTTCAACAAACTTCATCTGAAACTGTTGAAGAAGAACTTGATATTTTTGATGATCTGGAAGAGCAGAATGAGTATACAGACATTTTTGGGAACAACCTTCAAGAGCTTTTCAAAGACATCAATCTTGAAGAAGGTGAAATTCCCAATGAGACTGTGAGTGGTGAAACTCCTACTGATGCTATAAACACAAATACTACTGGTCAGATTGCCTTATACACTAGAGGAGGTTTACAGTTCAAGGCACCACCACCACCTACTGAAGCTCACTTTCTGTTTATATCAAAGCCAAAACAAAAGTATGGTGAAATGTCTCACGTTACTAGCTGGGCTTATGATGGTGAGAAAAGGATGTATGTTATAAAGAGAAGAAATGGAGAGATTGATTATCTAAAGAGCACTCAAGATTTCCATACTTTACGTGCTGCTGATTTATACTCCATGGGCAAAGCTCCATTCTTCAATGAGAGTAATTACAGTGAAGCTGAGCTCATGAGATCCATGATAAGAAGGGAGATGCGCACAAATTTCAAAGACTTTAAGACTGCAAAATCGAAGTTGATAGATGACTCAACAAGAATTGATGATAATACCAAAGCTCCTATGAAGATACGAGTCTATCAACATCCAAAATTTATCAGAAAAGTCCCTGTGCATGCTCCAGTTCCTCCAAACTCTTTGAAGCAACTTTTATCTTGGAGATGTGAAAAGGATTCCGGTCACGCTGTGATCAGATGTATAGACAGGTCTTATCGAATTATTGATCCAGCAGACTTAATGAAGTTTGGCAAAGACGACTTATTCAAGCTGTTACACTGCCCTATCTCAGCTGATGAGTCTGTTTATTTTCTATCTTGCCAGTACGTATGGATGATTGACCGGATCCTGAGAAATAAGTGGTATGCCTATGCTGGATCTTACAAGAAGGCGAATGTTGACTTTGATTGATTATGTTTCACCGAGCCTAGGGGGAGATTGTAGAAGACAAATCAAGGCTCGGCAAAACATCATATGCGAAACCAGATCCACGCGACAGGAATAAGTCACGCGAGAAGCAGCCCATGCGAGACAAGCCTCCACGCGAGAACAGCTGCCACGCGAAAGCCAAGGCCGCGCGAAAGGCATCTCGCGCGAGAACCATGTGTTTAGTATAAATAGCTAGATTTCGTTTTGTAATTAAGCTTTTCATCGATAATCATATATATCTGTGCGAAATCGCACAAGACCTGTAATAGGTTGTTTGTTTCAATCGCAAAAGCATTTATTGTTCAATCCAATCTTCTTTTCTACTCCAATCTTGTTTATATTCCGCGTTCACAAGATTGAGATCGTGTGTTATTGTTCTTGGGAGATTTTCAGAGGATTTACAAAACACCAATTAATATTTAATTGATGATATGATCATGCAATTAAATATTTACACCAAATTTAGAAAATAGGTTTTCTAAATAACTTGTATGAGAGATGGAACAAATTATAAGGATAATTTGTTGATGAATTTATTGTTACTCTTGTTATTTAAAAGGGATTTAAATAACAATAATAATATATGAGTGTACCTTAATTAAATTGTTTAATTAAAAGGGACATATGTCACATTTAAAATAAGTCTAGACAATGACATTTTAATGTGTGATATTAGGCTGAATTTTAGATGTTGTGTTGGTGTTTTAAGGGGGAAAAAGAGAATTTTGAATCTCTCTTGGCCGCCCCCTCCCTTTAACCTCATTGGACCTTCATGTCTTGAAAGAACACACAACATTGACCAGCCATTCACTCATTCATTCTAGTCATTCATCACATGCAAAAGATCAAAAACAAGAACTCTCTCTCTCTTTGAACCTCTCGGATTTTCAGCAGAAAGAAAAGGAGTTTTTGAAGTTTTGGTGGTGTTTCTTCCTAACTAGAAAGTGTTGTGCTATCAAGCTTTGGGTATACTAGCTTGAGGGATCCTATTTTGGAGCCTTGGCCGTTTTATGACATCCAATTTCATCTACAAAGCTGCTGAAAGCCCATGGTTTTGGAAGGTGTTTTGGCAGCTCATATCTTGGTGTTTTGGTGTCCAAATCCAAGCAAGTGTGAGGCTTACTTGGAGCTTTGTGGGAGCCAACGTTCAAAGACATCCAACCTTGAAGTTTTGGCCATCTTGGAGCATCTAACACCTCCTCTTTTGGTCGATTCTTGCTGCTCAAAGAGGTAGAAATCACAGCTCATTGTGGCTGTGATTTTATGTAGTTTTACATGTCTTATAGCTTCTCCATTCACATATTAAAGATCCTTTTGATTTGGGTTTGTTTTTCATCTTAAATGAACATAAAGAACATGAAATTTTCAGCTTTAAAATCGGTTTTTAGAAGCTATATATCCGCTGCGTTTTCAGAATGTTTAAAAGGTTAAACATGATTTTTGTGTTCTAGCAAACCCGTCAAATGGCATCAAGAGCCGGTTATGTGGATGACTTGCTTGTTTAGTCTTTAAAATAGGTTTTAAAGCATGATTATAAACTTAGTTTAGGCTGATTATGGGCTGTTATATTTCTGCTTTGATGAATCCCCAACTTTCAAGATTATATCATACATGCTTGTGATGAAATCTTGAAAGAAATACATGTTGATGAAATGTTGATTGTTTGGACAATATTTAAAACCAAAAATTTCAGTTTATGTTGGATGAAATTTGGTGGTTTTAAGATTGGTTTCATTATATGTTTTGATGATATGATCATTGGATGATAGTGTGCATAACCTAGCCATTGACCTTGTGATGTTTGGATGCTTGTGTTGGTTGTATTCATTCATTCAATTGGGTTGTATTATTTGTTGTTTGTGCTTTGTTTCAAATGTAATTTATTTATTATTGGGTTGTAATAAATAGATTAGGTGTATTTTCATTTTACTAGATATCTTGTATTAGGACTTTATATCTTGTAATATGAAGACATACACATTGGAAGCACAAAGGAAGGTCACAAGAGAAACATGGAGCATTTTGGATGCGGTTTCAAGTGGGAGGCTTTTGGAAGCTTTCCATGTGATTGTTTGTGACCCTTAGGAAAGACCTATGGACCACACTTGTGATGGCAAACAAGTGTGGACCACTTTAGATGCTATGGTTATGCACATATGCTCATTGTAGTTGTTATATTATCCTTGATTGATTATGATTTTATGAATGATTGTATGATATTTGGATATGATGAACAATCTAAATAAAAATGATCTTAACAAGCTAATATAAAATGGTTCTTAGTCATTAAGTGTTAATAAATGGTTATTAAAATGATTTAATGATTTTAAAGATTAAAATAGGTTTTAATCAAAGAACCATAAGGTGCCTTGTATTTGAAAGCATGCAAATACAAGTACATAGAGTTTTCTAAACTAGAATTATGAAACCTCTAAACATTTAACAAACATGTTTAACACCGTCCTTTTGCACAACACTTGAGTCATTTGGAAACTCTTAATGGGATAAAGGTCACCTAACCATTTTGAAGGAACTTGTGACTTAAGGTGGGAATACCACATTGGTGGGATAAAGGTCACCTAACCACTTATGTTGGTAAACTCACATGTGTGTGCAAGTAGGGTAACTTGATTTGCAAACCATGTTAAATGGATCACCTAAAATATGGTTTCCAAATGGTGTTGATGGGATTAACATGCCGACTTTGCATATGATGTTTAAAGTCGATCCCATACCTCTAAAAGTTGCAAATGGTTGCAATCGTCAATCGTTGACCTCCTTATTAATTTAAATAGTGGGATAAAGGTCACCTAACCACAATTTAAATGTAATGTTGGGTTCTAGATTTTAATATAAAATTGACCTTAATAGGCATTAAGTATTAAAATTAGCAATATCGAAAATACTAAAATTGATCTTTGTTAAATTTTGTAGATGGCCACCAATAATGAAAATCACGATAACTTATTCGCGTCAAACCAATCACTACGAGCGATCCCCCAAAAGGAACGTCTAAATCATAACAACTTTATTGATTGGTATCGAAACTTGAGAATTGTTCTCAAGCAAGAGAGAAGATCATATGTTTTAGACGACCCTATCCCCGATCAACCTAGCGAGGATGATGAAGAGGCCTCATCCCGCACCCAAGGCAAAGGTTGCCAAGGGTAAGGGACCCATTTAGGGAAAAGGGAAAGGGGTGGTAAGGGTACCACCCAAACCCCAAGTGAAGAAGCAAAAGGTTGCTACTAATGACCCATGCTTCAAGTATGGGGAGATAGGACATTGGGTAAGGAATTATCCTGTCCATCTCCAAGAGTTGAAAGCAAAGAGGGATGCCGGGCACACCTCAGGTACAATATACATGATTCATATTGATCTTAATGTTACATCTTCTAACACATGGGTATTGGATACCGAATGTGGAACTCACATTTGCAATTTGTTGCAGGGGTTCACAAGAAGTAGGGACTTCAAACAAGGGGATGTTAGCCTCTTCATGGGCAATCGAACTAAAGTCTTAGTTGAAGCTCGTGGGGACTACATCCTAAGACTTCCAAGTGGTTTGGAAGTTATTTTGAAGAATGTTTTATATGCCCCTAGTTTGACTAGGAACATTATTTCTGTATCCCAATTAAGACATTATGATTATGTATTATCCTTTATTGAAAGTGATATTCATGTTTCTTTAAATGGTATGTTCTATTTTAAAGCTATTCCTATTAATGGTATTTATGAATTGGTTCATGAAAATACTTTAAATAGTTCATTGTACCAAACTAACACCAAGAAACTCAAGTTGGACTTGAGTGATACCTATCTTTGGCATTGTCGTCTTGGTCATATAAACAAGAAACGTTTACGAACACTTCAAAAGAATGGTCTTTTAAAAACAAATGAATGTGATTCATTTGATGTTTGTGAATCTTGTTTACAAGGTAAGATGACTAAGGCGAAAGGGCAAAAGATTTATTAGGAATCATACATTCGGATGTATGTGGTCCTTTTAAGCCAATGGCTAGGAATGGTGAAAGATACTTCATTAACTTTACCGACAATTATAGTCGCTATGGGTTTGTGTACTTATTAAGGCACAAAGATGAAGCTTTTGAAACGTTCAAAATCTTCAAGAATGAAGTAGAAAATCAACTCAACAAGTCGATTAAAGTTCTTCGTACCGATAGAGGAGGTGAATACCTTACTGATGCTTTTCAAGATCATCTTAGGAGTTGTGGGATTGTCTCACAACTCACTCCACCTGGAACACCACAACATAATGGTGTGTCTGAGAGGAGGAATCGAACCTTATTGGATATGGTCCGATCTATGATGGCTAGAAGCACATTACCTCTATCATTTTGGGATTTCGCTTTGCTCTCCGCGGCCCGTATTCTAAATATGGCCCCAACCAAAAAGGTTGAAAGGACACCTTTTGAGATATGGCATGGAAGAGTTCCATCCCTATCATACTTAAGGGTTTGGGGATGTGAGGCTTTTGTTAAGACTCCCACCCCAAACAAATTGGATCCACCAAGTGTATCTTTGTTGGATATCCTAGAGATTCTATGGGATATTATTTCTATGATCCACTGGAACAAAAGGTGTTTGTTGCCAGAAAGGGTGAGTTCTTAGAAGCAAAGTTCCTTATGGAAGGAACTGGCAGTAGAATAGTGGATCTTGAAGAGGATCAAGAACCACAACCCGATGCACGTTTGGTTGAAACTAGCACTCAACATGAGGATGTTGAGGATGATCAAGGGGTTGATCAATACACACAAGACGTTCGTAGAAGTGGTAGAACTAGTAATCCACCTGAAAGATATGGATTTTTCACGGATGGATGCTATGTGGTAAATTCAGATGAACCGACCACATACCATAATGCAATGTCCAATTCGGATTGTGACAAATGGCTAGAAGCCATGAATGTTGAGATGCAATCCATGTATGACAATCAAGTTTGGGAACTTGTTGTACCACCTCTTAATTCCAAGGTAGTTGGAAGTAAGTGGGTTTTCAAGAAGAAAACCGATATGCATGGAAACTTGGATACTTATAAAGCTATACTTGTAGCAAAGGGTTTCACTCAAACTCAAAGGGTTGATTATGATGAAACCTTCTCACCTATTGTGATGCTAAAGTCTATAAGGATATTGTTTGCCATAGCTGCTCATTATGATTATGAGATTTGGCAAATGGATGTCAAAACCGCTTTCCTAAATAGATATCTTGAGGAAGATGTCTATATGGTTCAGCCTGAAGGTTTTGTCGATCCAAAACATCCTAATAAAGTATGCAAGTTGAAGAAATCAATCTATGGATTGAAACAAGCATCGAGAAGCTGGAATCACCATTTGGATGAAGAGGTAAAGAAACTTGGCTTCATCAAAAACGCTGATGAGGCTTGTGTGTATAAGAAGGCTAGTGGGAGCACAATAACTTTCCTAGTATTGTATGTTGATGACATACTACTATTTGGAAATGACATTCCAACCTTGGAAGGTGTAAAAACCTGGCTTGGAAGTTGTTTTTCCATTAAGGATCTTGGTGAAGCCGCCTATATTTTGGGAATAAAAATCTATGGGGATAGATCAAGCCGGTTGATTGGTTTGAATCAAAGTGCATACATTGATAAAATCTTGAAAAGGTTCAAGATGGAGAACTCTAAGAAAGGTACGGTACCTATTCAAAGAGGAACGATATTGAGTACAACTCAATGTCCAAGCTCAAAAGATGAGCAAGATAAAATGAAGGCAATCCCATATGCATCAGCTATTGGATCCATCATGTATGCGATGATATGCACTAGACCGGACATGTCATGCGCCTTAAGCATGACAAGTCGTTATCAGCAAAATCCTGGAAACAGTCATTGGATGGCTGTTAAGAACATACTTAAGTACCTAAGGAGGACAAGAGATATGTTCTTAATCTATGGATCTGGTGACGAGGAACTCGTTGTAAAAGGTTACACGGATGCGAGTTTCCAAACCGATCGTGATGATTCTCGGTCACAATCGGGATACATTTTCATTCTGAATGGAGGAGCGGTTTCCTGGAAGAGCTCCAAACAGGATGTGGTGGCTCTATCAACTACAGAATCAGAATACGTCGCCGCCTCATTGGCAGCTCAAGAAGCTGCATGGTTGAAGAAATTCATTGCCGATCTAGGGGTTATCCCTTCCATTCAGGACCCCTAGAGATCTTTTGTGATAACGAGGGTGCGATTGCTCAAATCAAGGAACCCCGTGCTCATCAAAAGACTAGGCACATTGAGCGGAGATTCAACTACATACGAGATGAAGTTGAAAAGGGAAAGATATGTATTCGCAAAGTTCACACGGATCAAAACGTAGCAGATCCTCTCCCGAAGCTCCTTGAAAAGGCAAAGCATGAAGGTCATACTTGTGCCATGGGACTTCGATATTCTAGTGATTGGATTTGATCTGTAAATTTTGTATTTGGGTATATGGAACTCTCTATTATTTGAATGAAATTATTTGGTTATAATGTTTCAATTAATGTTCCAAATTAGCATGTTTAATCCATGAGTAAAATGTTTACTCTAAATGTCCGTAGTCGTTCAGACTTGTGGGAACAAGTATGAAGGTAAGACTATTATGAACTTGGATTGGTTGATATTCATAAAGATGAATATAGAGCAATGGGTTGCTACCAAGGTTCATAGATATTTGTGGGATACAAATATTGGACTAACCCGCATCTCAAATTTTACTACATAGAATCTTATTAATTGATCATAAGTAAATTTGAGTAAAGGCGAATATTATTTGGTATCCTCTGACCTGAGATACATATTGGGTTTTGATATTCACCAAGTGTCATACCTTGAGCTAATTCTTCACTTTCCTGAAATAGTGGACAGTACATAAGGGTATGTTCAGGTATGACATGAGGTGTTTGTGAGAAACGTATGTAGTCAATATGGAATTTGTTCCTCTTATTCGTTGAGAGTTAGATGTCTAAGGCCTGATAAGTTAAATCAACAAGGAATGATCATTCTGTGTCCTTGGATTTAACATGACGTCTGTAACAAAAGGATAGATGATTGATTCACCTAAATCATTTCAAGTAGGGTACTTGAAAGAGATGATGTTATTGAATGGCCATAAGTCATGCGTATTAAGGGTAGTAAACCGTTGTTAGGCGGTATTTACTGCTTGCATCAATCTTCTATGAATCTTGGGCAAGTGGGAGATTGTAGGATTCTATATGCCCAAGACACATAAAATATTGATGTGGTTAGTACGTCATGATCCAAGTCGGGTTATACCCAATAACAAGCTTAGCAAACACCAATTAATATTTAATTGATGATATGATCATGCAATTAAATATTTACACCAAATTTAGAAAACGGGTTTTCTAAATAACTTGCATGAGAGATGGAACAAATTATAAGGATAATTTGTTGATGAATTTATTGTTATTCTTGTTATTTAAAAGGGATTTAAATAACAATAATAATATATGAGTATACCTTAATTAAATTGTTTAATTAAAAGGGACATATGTCACATTTAAAATAAGTCTAGACAATGACATTTTAATGTGTGATATTAGGCTGAATTTTAGATGTTGTGTTGGTGTTTTAAGGGGGAAAACGAGAATTTTGAATCTCTCTTGGCCGCCCCCTCCCTTTAACCTCATTGGACCTTCATGTCTTGAAAGAACACACAACATTGACCAGCCATTCACTCATTCATTCTAGTCATTCATCACATGTAAAAGATCAAAAACAAGAACTCTCTCTCTCTTTGAACCTCTCGGATTTTCAGCAAAAAGAAAAGGAGTTTTTGAAGTTTTGGTGGTGTTTCTTCCTAACTAGAAAGTGTTGTGCTATCAAGCTTTGGGTATACTAGCTTGAGGGATCCTATTTTGGAGCCTTGGCCGTTTTATGACATCCAATTTCATCTACAAAGCGGCTGAAAGCCCACGGTTTTGGAAGGTGTTTTGGCAGCTCATATCTTGGTGTTTTGGTGTCCAAATCCAAGCAAGTGTGAGGCTTACTTGGAGCTTTGTGGGAGCCAACGTTCAAAGACATCCAACCTTGAAGTTTTGGCCATCTTGGAGCATCTAACACCTCCTCTATTGGTCGATTCTTGCTGCTCAAAGAGGTAGAAATCACAGCTCATTGTGGCTGTGATTTTATGTAGTTTTACATGTCTTATAGCTTGTCCATTCACATATTAAAGATCCTTTTGATTTGGGTTTGTTTTTCATCTTAAATGAACATAAAGAACATGAAATTTTCAGCTTTAAAATCGGTTTTTAGAAGCTATATATCCGCTGCGTTTTCAGAATGTTTAAAAGGTTAAACATGATTTTTGTGTTCTAGCAAACCCGTCATTCTTAACGTCAACAAGGCGTTAATAACCATAAAACATTAAACACATACACATATACATATGGTTACATACATAACATTTGTAAAAATGTTTTACATGCATTTTCAGCCATAAAAACATTTAAAACATATAAAACAAGGATCTAGAAGCTCACCTTTCCTGCTTCCAAGCTCAACTCCTTCAAATTCAAACTCTCAAAGGTTTCTAACACCTACACATGTCAAAGACACCCAACCAAACACATATACACACATGAGAACATGTAGAACTTGGTTTCATGGTCAAAAATCCATAAAAACCAAACCAATTATGCTAAAATTTGATTACGAAGGCCAAATTCAACTTCTTTCTCTCTCTAAAGTCGAAGATCTTTGCTTTCTCTCTCTAAAATGTCGAAGCAGTTCATGTAACAGAAGAAGTGGGTGGCCATGCCCACTTTACACATAATAATAATATTAGTCCTTTTTTCACTTAAACCCTCTACTTTGGCTTCTTTCCCTTTCTTTCAAGATACTCTCCCTTTTCGTTTCTTATTATTTTTCTTTCTTTTATTTTGTCAAAATTTCCGGGTGTTATAAGTCCACACCCCTTAAAGATGTTTCATCCCCAAAACCCATCACTCATTCAAATAACTGTGGGTATTGTTGTCTCATCTCTTCTTCAGTCTCCCAAGTAGACTCCGAACCCTTTGATATTTCCACTCACCCGCATAAGTGGAACCACTTTATTCGTTAATCTCTTCACCTTCCGGTCAGTGATTGCCACTGGTTGCTCTACATAATTGAGTCGTTCATCCACTTTGATATCATCCAGTGGTATAATCATATCTTCATCAACTAAGCACTTTCTTGGATGAGATACATGGAATGTCGGATGAATTCCACTTAACTTATAAGGCAATTCTAATCGATAGGTCACCCCTACTACTCAAGCGATGATTCGGAAAGGTCCTATATACCTTGGGCTTAGCTTGCCCCTCTTCCAGAATAGGATGATTCCCTTCCAAGGTGAGACCTTCAACATAACTCGGTCGCCCACCTTGAATTCGATCAGTCTACGCCTCTTGTCGGCATACGACTTTTGCCTATCTTTTGCCGCTTTCATGAAGGCTTTGATCTTCTCTAACTTTTCAGTTGTAGCCTCGATTACCTCAAGGCTTCCTAAATCATTCTGCCCAATGTCTCCCCAACATATGGTCATCCTACACCTCCTACCATATTGCATCTTGTAAGGTGGCATGCCAATGCTGGTATGATAATTGTTGTTGTATGAGAATTCTACTAATGGTAAGTGATCATTCTAACTTCCTCCAAACTCGATCACGCATGCTCGGAGCATATCCTTGAGCGTCTGGATCGTCCTCTCAGACTGACCATCTGTCTGAGGATGATAAGTCATGCTAATATGTAGCCTCGTCCTCATCGCATCATGGAATCTTTTCCAAAACTTAGATGTAAACTGAGTGTCACGATCAGACACAATACACACCGGTACACTATGACGAACTACAATCTCCTTGATGAACAAATCTGCCAGTTTCTCTGATGAATACGTCTCGTGAATCGGTAGGAAGTGAGCACTCTTGGTCAGACGATCAACTATCACCCATATGCTATCGTACCCCCTTGTCGTGCGGGGTAACTTCTTTATGAAGTCCATGGTGATGTGCTCCCACTTCCGTTCGGGTATATCCAATGGTTGGATCTTCCCGTATGGTTTCAAATGCTTTGCCTTCACTTATAAACAAGTAAGGCACTTGCTCACGTACTCCACTACATCGCACTTCATTCCCGGCCACCAGTAATCTTTCTTCATATCTTGGTACATCTTCGTGGCACCGGGATGAATCGAGTATCGAGTCTTATGAGCTTCATCCATAATTTGTCCCCTTAACTCCCCGTAACGGGTAATCCACATCCGTCCGGAGCGGATTCTCACTCCGTGAGTGTTTTCTCCCAACTTCGTGACTAGACCTCTCATCCTTTTAGAGTTAAGGCGATCTTCTTTTAATGCCTCATCTTGATATTCTTTGACCTACGTCATCACATCCGAGGTCATCACTAACTGATACGCCTTCACCCGAATTGGCTCGAGTTTCTCTTTTCGGCCAAGGGCATTGGCCACAATGTTGGCCTTGCCCAGGTGGTAATGGATCTCGCAATCGTAATCCTTGATCAACTCTAACCACCTCCTTTGCCTCATATTGAGATCCTTCTGCTCAAAGAAATACTTAAGCTCTTGTGATCCGTGAAGATTGTGCACTTCGTCCCGTATAAGTAGTGCCTCCAAATCTTTAACACGAACAGCACAGCTTCTAACTCCAAATCATGGGTAGGGTAGTTGACCTCATGGGTTTTCAATTGTCAGGATGCGTAGGCTATTACCCTTCCATGTTGCATCAACACGCAACCCAGTCCCGAATAAGATTCATCTGAATATACCACTAAGTCTTCACTCCCTTCGGGTAATGTCAAGACAGGAGCTTGAGTTAATCTCGTCTTTATATAACACCCGAAATTCTAGACAAATAAACAAAAAGAATAAAAAAAATAGTAATAATAAGAAAAGAAAAGGAGAAGTATCTTGAAAGAAAGATAAATGAATGAAAATAGAGGGGGGATTTGTGTAAAAGTACAAAAGTCAAATTACTTTATTATATTATGGGTATGGCCGGCCATGTATATACACCTAACTTCTATTTTGTTGACCAAAAAGAAAAGAAGTAGAAAAGAAGAGTTTTCGGTTTCTAGAGAGAGAAAGCAGCAAATCCTGGCCTAGGTAAGTAAATTTTGAATAATTGGTTCGGTTTTTATGGATTTTCAACCATGAAACCAAATTCCACATATCCTTATGTGTGTGTACATGTGTTCGGGTATGTGTTTTTGGCATGTTTAGGTGTTAGAGTTCTTTAAAAAGTTCAAGTCGAAGATTTGAGCTTTGGAAGCAGTTAAGGTGAGTTCTAGACCCTGTAATTTGCACGTTTTATAAACTCTTTAGGGCTGAAAACGAATAAAAATGGTTTTACAACTTATATATATGTAATCGTATGTATCTATGTTTGTTTGATGATGTTTTATGGTTGATTATGTGATGTTTATGCTTAAAATGGTAATAGGAAGCTTAGAATATGATGATATAATGATTGGGACTGAAAGCAACTTATGAACATGTTGAACAGGTGGTTCATTCGCCTATATAAGGCTCATGGGCCTGAAATTTTTCATACAAAAGTTCTAAGTGGGGTCATGCGCCCATTAGGGTTCATGCACCCAGAAAGTACTCCTATGCGCCTAGAAAATGCCTTAGAAATTCTAAGTATCAGTCCAGCGCCTGAACAGTCGTTCATGCGCCTAAGTCTTAGGCTCAGGCGCCTAAGTAGTGTCCATGCGCCCGAGGTGTCTCATGCGCCTAAGTGTTAGAAACACCATAGTAGGCCCATGCGCCCGCATAGTTGAAAAACGCCTAGACAGACCTCATGCGCCTGAATAGTGCCAAAACACCCAACACTAAGAAATGTTTTAGAAATTTGGAGAAAAACAGAATGATTAGGGTTTGACCCTAGCTTGACCGTAGGGTTGTAATTATTTGTAATATGCATGGTTATGAGTTGTTCTTATGTTTCGTATTATTTATTATGGTGTGACTCTACGTGGTGAGTTTATGATCATAAACGTAAAGTATTATCACTAGTAAAAGTGAAAGATTAATAATGAAGAAAAGTGGAACATAAATGAAAGAATGTAAGTCTTGCAAGCAAAGGAATGGAGGTGCACGACCACATTGTCATTAGCTCAACGATGTGCGATTTAGCTAACCCGAAGGATCCATGTAGCGTCAATCATTGAGATTGACAGGGAACCTTGTAGCATGCCTTAGGTGACTGGGCCAGCTTCATGCACAATGAGCGTGGTCTATTTATAGACCACAGGCCCAGCATCAGCTTCGTGCACAATGTTCGGGGTATTGCGCATTGGTCCGTAAGAAAGTGAAATATAATAAATGATTAATGAAGAAAGTTTACTTTGATGTATGTATGATGCGTGCTCACGTATGAAAGTAAAGAAATTATTTTATGGAAAAGAGTATTTTCATCTATAAATTATATAAGGTATTTCAACGTTTTTATAACTAGAACTCACTCAGCAATGTTGACTTTTATACATTTTCAGTTGGCAGGTAAGCATTGTTGAGGATGGCACGAGGGTGGAGCTACTCAGCGGGACAAGGCTGACATCCATTCTTATTTTGATGTTATTGTTGTTTTGTAATGCAATTAAACAATTCTTTTGTAACTGATGAATAATGTTGTATTTCTTAGCAACAGTAATTATAAATGAAAAGAATGGTTTTTGTTAATGAATTCCGCTACAATGTTTTATGAAACGTATATTATTATGTATGTTTAGTGCTATGAATGACCAACTATGAGGTCTCTGGAAACGGGGCCTTACAAGTTGGTATCAGAGCTAAAGTTTAAGTGAATTAGGTAAAATATTTTCAAAAACCAAATCTTAAACTGAGAATGGGACCAAATAGAGGGATGTCAGCCCGACTAGCTACATGACATCAGGTATTTCTTTTCTTATAGTTAACTAGTATTATGTGTGTGCGTAATTTGACTTATGTTTTCTTAGTAGGTTTGCATACTGGTGTAGTCAGGATAGGAAATGCTTAGGGTGTGAAGAGTAAAGTAAGTGGCTAATCACAACTGGCCACTATAATTAGGGACTAACTATACATAACATAAGCTGAGCTACTACCTTGAATGAATGTGTTAGTGTTTGAATCTTATAGTGTTTAGAGGAAGGCGGAAGGTAGATCATCTAGAGCTTCCAGAGGAGGAGTATGTGGTAGACGTGGTGCTAAACATCGTGTGAAAAGGAACATGGCTAGGGCTGTCGAGACGACACATGTAGAGCCTGAGGTATATCAGCAGGAGGGTATTGATGAGAGCGCCAATCTGAGGGCCTCAATGAAGGAGGCAGTGGTGGAGGAGGTTCACCAAGTCATGCAGACGATCTTACCATCTGTAGTGACTAAAGTCATCCGAGCTGTGAAAGAAGATGGAAGGAAGGAGGAGGAGAGAAGGACTATGGCTGGGAGAAAGGAAAAGGATAAGGGTAATGATGAGGATGAGGAGCTGAATACTGAGAAGGTAGCCTCTAGTGACGTGGAGGAAGTAGTACTACGGAAAACCGAAAGGGGATGCAGTTACGGGGCATTCCAGCGATGCAAACCCCCGACTTTCGATAGAAAGGGTAATGTTTTTGCCGCTCACCGCTGGGTAAGGGAGATGGAGGCAGTATTGGAGATTACTGAGTGTCGCAAGGACTAGAAAGTGAAGTTCGCCACTCACTCTTTTGTTGACTCAACATTGTGTTGATGGGACAATATTATCCAAGTTGAGGGTGCTAGGGCCATTGGAAGGATGAGATGGAAAGAGCTAAAGAAATTGGTGATCAAGGAGTTTTGTCCTCGCCCGGAACTCGACAAGATCGAGAGGGAATTCCTATAGTTAGAGGCGGAAACCATGACCCACCCGTAATACACCGCCAAATTCAATGAAATGGCAAGGCTGGTGCCGGATCTGGTGATGCCGGTGATAAGGAAGATCAAAAGGTACATCCAGGGTTTGCTAGCTGATATTCACATGCATTAAATGGCTGCTCAACCAGGTACCTTCCGATCGGTTGTGGACCTGGCGGGTAGGTTGTACGGTGAATGGGAGGAGATGATGGTGGAGGTGAAGAAGACGAGTGGTGGTGATAAGAACTGGAATGGGAAACAGTTTGGGCATGGTGGTTTCACCCTAAACAATAAGAAGGCGAGAGTGGATGATCGACGGGTGATTGCATCAGGTTCGGGGTTGAGGAAGTGTGATAGATGTGGGAAGGAACATACGGGCGAGTGCAGGTTGGGGTTGAATGTGTGCTTCAAGTGTGGAAAGTTTGGCCATGTTGCTAGAGATTATAGGGTGCTGAAGTGTTATAGCTGTGGCGAGGAGGGTCACGTGAGCAAAGACTGCAAGAGGCCAAGGGCCGATACTTCTGGGGTAAAGAAGAAGGCTAAAGAAATGAGGGCAGAGGACAAGTGCTAGAGTCTTCACGATGACTCGGGATGAGGCCAGAGTGTACCCCGATATCATGTCAGGTATGTTTATCATAAACCAAACTTTTTCCTCTATGTTATTTGATTCTTGAGCTAGTAGGAGTTTTATTTCTACTGCTTTCTGTGCTAAGTTGCCTGTTAGTAGCAAAAGTATCGATGAACCTTTTGACGTAGAAACTGCTATTGGTAGGATTACTGATATGATAGAAGATTGTGCCATAGAACTAGAAGGTCATAGGTTTTCTACTAAATTACATGTGATGCCCCTAGGTGGTTTCGATGTAGTGCCAGGGATGGACTGGTTAGCGACCTATGAGGCGAATAATATGTGTCAAAAGAATATGATTCGATTAACTATGCCTGATGGAAACTTGGTGAAGCGCTACTAGTCCAAGGGTGATATCGATGGCGGTGGTAGGGAAGTACATGAGACGGGGATGTAGTGCCTACCTAGCTTACGTGAAAGATGTAGATGCGTCGATACCACAATTGTCTTTTGTAGCAGTGGTGCGTGACTTCCCAGACATGTTTCCAGAAGATTTACCAGGTGTGCCACCAGATCGCGAAATTGAGTTCCCAATTGATCTGATACCCAGTGCTTAACCCGTTGCCAAAGCACCGTATCGATTAGCTCCGACTGAGATGAAAGAACTAATGACTCAACTGCAGGAGTTATGGATAAAGGGTTCATTCGACCAAGTATCTTCCATGGGGAGCTCCGGTCTTCTTTGTAAAGAAGAAAGACGGTAGTATGCGGATGTGCATTGACTACCATGAGCTGAATAAGTTGACGATGAAGAATCGGTACCCGTTACCAAGGATTGATGACTTATTTGATCAGCTCCAAGGTGCTAGTTGGTTCTCAAGGATAGATCTTTGATCTGGTTACCATTAATTAAAGGTGAAGGAGCAAGACATTCCTAAGACAACTTTTCGTACGCGTTATGGACACTAAGAGTTTCTCGTTATGTCCTTTGGCTTAACTAACGTGCCCGCTGCCTTTAGGGATTTGATGAACAAGGTGTGTCGGCCCATGTTAGATAAATCTCCAAAGACGCTAGGTGATGAACAAGGGATTTGTGTTTATTGATGATACCTTGATTTATTAGAGAAATGAGGAAGAACATGTCGGCCACATACGCTAGGTGTTGGAGACGCTTAGAAGAGAGAAGTTATATGCTAAATTCTCTAAGTCTGCGTTTTGGTTGCGCGAGGTGTAATTTTTGGGTCATGTTGCTAATTCTGAAGGAATCATGGTGGACCCGGCAAAGGTTGTGGCGGTGATGTAATGGAAGTCTCCAAAGACTCCATCTGAGATTCGTAGTTTCTTGGGTTTGGTGGCTATTATAGAAGATTTATACAAGACTTTTCCAAGATAGCCTCGCCTTTGACCAAGTTGACCTGCAAAGATATAAAGTTTGAGTGGGGTCAGAAATAGGAGGCTTCTTTCAAGGAGCTGAAGAGGAGATTGACTCAAGCTCCTGTCTTGACGTTACCCGAAGGGAGTGAGGACTTAGTGGTATATTCAGATGCTTCTTATTCAGGACTAGGTTCCGTGTTGATGCAACGTGGAAGAGTAAATGCCTACTCATCCCGACAGCTAAAAACCCATGATGTCAACTACCATACTCATGACTTAGAGCTTGTGATGGTGGTCTTCGCGTTAAAGATTTGGAGGCACTACTTATACGGGATGAACTGCACCATTTTCATAGACCACAAGAGCATAAAGTATTTTTTAGCAAAAGAATCTCAACATGAGGCAAAGGATATGGTTAGAGCTCATCAAAGACTATGATTCTGAGATCCATTACCATCCGGGTAAGGCTAACGTTATGGTCAATCCCATTAGCCAAAAGGAGAGACCCAAGCCGACTCGGGTGAAGGCTTGTTAGTTGGTTATGACCGCTGATGTGATGACATAAGTGAAAGAATTTCAAGATTAGGCATTCAAAGAAGATTGCCTTAACTCTGAAAGAATAAGAGGGCCAGTCGCAGAGTTGGGTGAGAACACTCACAGTGTTAGAACCTGAAACGGGCGAATGTGGATACCTCGTTATAGAGATCTACGGGGGCGGATTATGGATGAAGCTTATAAAACTCGATACTCCATTCATCTTGGTGCTACCAAGATGTATCAAGACATGAAGAAGGACTATTGGTGGCCGGGTATGAAGCGTGACGTGGTGGAGTATGTAAGTAAGTGCCTTACTTGCTTGCAAGTGAATGCAGAACATCAGAAGCCATATAGGAAGATCCAACCGTTGGATATACCCGAGTGGAAGTGGGAGCACATCACCATGGACTTCATTACAAAGTAACCCCACATGGAGAGGGGGTATGAGACCATTTGGGTAATTGTTGATCGTCTGACGAAAAGTGCTCACTTCCTACCGATCCACGAGACGTACTCATCCGAGAGACTGGCGGATATGTTCATCAAGGAGATTGTAGCTCGTCATGGGGTGCCGGTGTCTATCGTGTCGGATCGTGATACCCGATTCGCATCGAAGTTTTGGAAAAGATTTCATGATGCGATGGGGACGAGACTACACATTAGCACTATGAAGTCGCTGGATCGGTTGACATCCGAGCGTGTTCTTGACGGAGGGAGAAAAAACAAAAGAAAAACAATAGAATGAACCATAATCGAATGATTTCACTGATAAAACCGAATGATTACAAGCTCAATAAACCGAAGAATCACGACTTTTGGCAAGGGGAGATCGAGCATGATCTCCCCTCTCATCCGGCCGCCCCTGGGCACCGGGCACTCTCTCACCCCCTTAACCCTTCACATGAAACTTGTATTTATAGGCCTCAGCCCATATCAGATGCGACTGGGCCCATTCGTACGATTGGACCATGCGTATGGTTCAATCGTACGACTGGACCATACTTATGGTTCAGTCTTACGAATGGCCCAGTAGCATCTCTCAGTCGCATGACTGGCCCATTAGCATGGCTCAGTCGTACGACTGAGTCCCATTCGCATATGTTCCTGCGGATGGCTCAGTTTCATGTGTTTACAATATATCAGGTGTATTATATTAAGCCTAGACTATTCGTCAAGCGACGGACACACTATATATGACAATATATGCTCCAACAAATTCCCCCTTGGATGTTGCTTGCGAATAGTAGATAATACCTCTTATAATCTTCAGTCAATCTTTGCTCTAGTTTCTAATAGAATCAAATGAAAAACCATATTAGCCAACGTTACTGATCCGTCAGGTTGCTACAGTATCCCTGAAAATGAATTTAGGCACAATAGCTTTTGTTTACTTTGCAGAACACCATCATAGCAGCAAGATTCCCTATTTGACTGATTTTTCCAGATACTGAGATGAACAGTTTTCCATTGCTTTAATCTTCACACAGGCTAACCTAATTAACATTAACACCTGCAGAAATTCCCCCTCAAATTCAGCATATCCTAATATATAAACATTGTGCTTTCCTGGCGTCTTCATACGGTGTATTGGGCAAAAAGTAGAAGGTTCCAATCCACTGTTGACAATCTCAAACAAATCAGCATGCATGCAGATTCATCATCAGAAACTAGCTCACATCATCACTTTCTGATTGCGTCTTCATTTTCTCTATACATGGATTCCCCCTAAGAATCCTCTCTGTGCGTATAAATATAACTTGATTGGCCCATAAATAGTCAGATGCTCCTGACTACCCCATAAATTAGCACCGACTGCTGACATCTTCTCTTCTCTCTTTTGTGTTCTAACTACATTAACCTGTTCTGGAAGTCCAACAAATAATGGGGTATCCATCGAACTTGTTTGACAAAAGAACCTCAGGGTGAATGTGCTTTGCTCATCCTCAATTCCATGCAAGATGTCGTTCCAGAATTTTTTTTATCTGGAACACCGTTTAATCTTATGACATGGAGGACAAATATCACATTCGTGTGAATGGATGATACGAATGATATTCTCGTGCGACTGGTCGTAAGACTGGTCCAGTAGCATGACTGGACATAAGACTGGTCCAGTAGCACGACTGTACATAAGACTGGTCCAGTAGCACGACTGGACATAAGACTGATCCAGTAGCATGACTGGACATAAGACTGGTACAGTAGCATGACTGAACATAAGACTGGACATAAGACTGGTCCATTCATATGACTGGACATAAGACTGGTCCAGTCGCATGGTCCAGTCATACGAATAGTCCATTAGCATGGTCCAGTCATACGAATGGTCCATTAGCATGGTCCAGTCGTACGAATGGTCCATTAGCATGGTCCAGTCGTACGAATGGTCCATTAGCATGGTCCATTAGCATGGTCCATTAGCATGGTCCAGTCGTACGAATGGTCCATTAGCATGGTCCAGTCGTACGAATGGTCCATTAGCATGGTCCAGTCACATGAACGGGTCTGCACGCATATTTTCAGATCTACAGCCGCCATGGCTGCCAAAAACCCTAATCTTATGAATTTTACATGAACCGAAACAAAATAGACATCATAAGATTCGCAAGGTTGATGGGAACGTGATCTCGGGTTCGATTTTAACAGAGAAACAACACACGCCATGGGATCTGAGCAGAACATGAAGAACACAAAGTGGGTTTAACGTCAAAGAACATGAAATAGATCCAGAAATCAAGAGCTTGGGTTGCTAGAATGATTGTTAGATCATTCTAGCAGTAACCTGCTCTGATACCAATTGTGAAGTCGATGGATCGGTTGACATCTGAGCGTGTTCTTGATGGAAGGAGAAAAACCAAAAGACAAACAATAGAATGAACTATAATCGAATGATTTCATTGATAAAACCGAATGATTACAAGCTCAATAAACAGAAGAATCACGACTTTAGGCAAGGAGAGAGCGAGCATGATCTCCCCTCTCACCCGGCCGCCCCTGGGCACCGGGAACTCTCTCAAAAACCTTAACCCTACACATGAAACTAGTATCTATAGGCCTCAGCCCATATCAGATGCGACTGGGACCATTCGTACCATCGGACCATGCGTATGGTTCAATCGTACGACTGGACCATACTTATGGTTCAGTCTTACGAATGGCCCAGTAGCATCTCTCAGTCGCACGACTGGACCATTAGCATGGCTTAGTCGTACGACTGAGTCCCATTCGCATAAGCTCCTGCGAATGACTCAGTTTCATGTGTTTACAACATATCAGGTGTATTACATTGAGCCTATACTACTCGTCAAGCGACGGACACACTATATATTACAATATATGCTCCAACAAGCACGACTTACTGAGAGAACGATCCAGACGCTCAAGGATGTGCTCTAAGCATGCGTGATCGATTTTGGAGGAAGTTGGGATGATCACTTACCGTTAGCAGAATTCTCGTACAACAACAACTACCAAGCCAGCATTGGCATGCCACTATACGAGATGCTATATCGTAGAAGGTGTAGAACACCTTTATGTTGGGGAGACATTGGACAGAAGGAGTTAGATAATATTGAGGTGGTAGCGGCTACGACTGAAAAGTTAGAAATGATCAAAGCCTTTATGAAAGCGCCAAAGAATAGAAAGAAGTCGTATCCCGACAAATGGCGAAGACCAACTGAGTTCAACATGGGTAATAGAGTTATGTTGAGGGTCTCACCTTGGAAGGGAATCATCCGGTACAGGAAGCGAGATAAGCTAAGCCCAAGATACATTGGACCATTGTGAATCATCGCACGAGTAAAAGAGGTGGCCTATCAGTTAGAATTACCAAAATGAGTTAAGTGGAATTCATCCTACATTCTATGTATCCCATCTGAGGAAGTGATTAGCTGATGAAGATATGATTGTACCACTGGAGGATATCGCGGTGGATGAACGGCTCAATTAAGTGGAGCAACCAGTGGTAATCATCGATCGATAGGAGAAGAGATTGAGAAATAAAGTGATTCCATTGGTGCGAGTATAGTGGAAGCACAGGAAGGGTTCCGAGTCTACGTAGGTGACTGAAGAAGAAATCAGACAACATTATCCATAGTTGTTCGAAGAATGATGGGTTTCGAGGATGAAACCTCTTTAAGGGGGGTAGACTTGTAACACCCAAAATTCTAGACAAATAAAAGAAAAGAAAAATAATAAGAAAAGAAAAGGAGGAGTATCTTGAGAGAAAGATAAATGAACAAAAGTGAAGGGGGCTTTGTGTAAAAGTACAACAGTCAAATTATTTTATTATATCATGGGTATGGACGCCCATGTATATACACCTAACTTCTATTTTGTCGACCAAAAAGAAAAGAAGAAGCAGAAGAGAAGAGTTTTTGGTTTCTAGGGAGAGAAAGCAGTAAATCTTGGCCTAGGTAAGTAAATTTTTAATTATTGGTTTGTTTATTATGGATTTTCAACCATGAAACCAATTTGTACATGTCCTTATGTGTGTGTACATGTGTTTCGGTATGTGTTTTTGACATGTTTAGGTGTTAGAGTTCTTTAAAAAGTTCAAGTAGAAGAGTTTGAACTTTAGAAGCAGTTAAGGTGAGTTCTAGACCCCGTAATTTGCACGTTTTATAAACTCTTTGGGGATGAAAATGAATAAAAATGGTTTTACAACTTATATATATGTAACCGTATGTATTTATGTTTGTATGATGATGTTTTATGGTTGATTATGCGATGTTTATGCTTAGCATGGTAATAGCAAGCTTAGAATAGGATGATATATTGATTGGGAATGAAAGCAACTTATGAACATGTTGAACAGGTGGTTCATGTGCCTACATAAGGCTCATGCGCCAGAGATTTGCCTTGGAAAAGTTCTAAGTGGGGTCATACGCCAAAATAGGGTTCATGCGCCCAAACAGTACTCCTATGCGCCTAGAAAATGCCTTAGAAATTCTAAGTATCACTCCATGCGCCTGGACAGTAGTTCATGCGCCTAAGTATTAGGCTCAGGCACCTAAGTATACCCCTTGCGCCTTAATAGTACCCATGCGCCCGAGGTGGCTCATGCGCCTAAGTGTTTGAAACGCCTAAGTAAGCCCATCCTCCCACATAGTTGAAAAACGCCTAAATAGGCCGCATGCGCCTAAATAGCGCCAAAACGCCAACATTTAGAAATTTTTCTGAAATTTTGGAGAAAAACAGAATGATTAGGGTTTGTCTCTAGCTTGACCTTAGGGTTATAATTGTTTATAATATGCATGGTTATGTGTTGTTCTTATATTCCGTATTATTTATTATTGTGTGACTTTACATGGTGTATTTATGATCGTAAACATAAAGTATTATCATTAATAAAAGTGAAAGATTAATGATGAAGAAAAGTGGAACATAAATGAGACAATGTAAGTCTTGCAAGCAAAGGAATGGAGGTGCACGGCCATGCTGTCGTTAGTTCAACTGTGTGCAGTTTAGCTAACCCGCAGGATGCATGCCGGGTCAATCATTGAGATTGATAGAGACCCTTGTAGCATGCCCTGGGTGACTGGGTCAGCTTCGTGTACAATGATCCTGGTCTATTTATAGACCACAGGCCCAGCATCAGCTTCGCGCATAATGTTTGAGGTATTGCGCATTGGTCCGTAAGAAAGTGAAAGATAATGATAAAAGTACGGAAGGAACAAATGCGTACGATAATGATTAATGAAGAAAGTTTACCTTGATGTATGTATGATGTGTGCTTACGCACGAAAGTAAAGAAAGTATTTTATGGAAAAGAGAATTTTCATATATACATTATATAAGGTATTTTAATGCTTTTTAAACTAGAACTCACTCAACAGTGCTGACTTTTATACATTTTCGGTTGGGAGGTAAGCGTTGCTGAGGATGGCACGAGGGTGGAGCTACTCGGTGGTACAAGGCTGATATCCATTCATATTTTGATGTAATTGTTGTTTTGTAATGCAATTAAACTATTTTTTTGTAACTGATGAATGTATTGCTTAACGACAGTAATTATAAATGCAAATAATGGTTTTCGTAAATGAATTCCGCTGTAGTGTTTTATGAAACATATATTATTATGTATGTTTAGTGCTATGAATGACCAACTGTGAGGTCTCCGGGAATAGGGCCTTACACTTTAACTCCACAAAAGCATACTCCTGTTCCCAACCCCACACAAACTTCACATCCTTGCGAGTCAATTTAGTCAAAGGTGAGGCTATCTTGGAAAATTCTTGTATAAATCTTCTCTAGTAGCCCGCCAAACCAAAGAAACTACGAATCTCGGATGGCGTCTTTAGAGACTTCCATTGCATCACCGCCTCAACCTTTGCCGGGTTCACCATTATTTCTTCAGCATTCACCACGTGACCCAAAAATTTAACTTCGCGTAACCAAAAAGCACACTTTGAGAATTTGGCATACAACTTCTCTCTTCTAAGTGTCGCTAACACTTTGCATATGTCACCGGCATGTTCTTCCTCGCTCTTTGAATAAATCAAGATATCATCAATAAACACGATCACTGATTTATCTAACATTGGCCGACACACTCGGTTCATTAAATCCATAAAGGCAGCTGGCGCGTTAGTCAAACCGAAAGACATAACAAGAAAGTCGTAGTGTCCATAACGCATGCGAAAAGATGTCTTAGGAATATCCTACTCCTTCACCTTCAATTGATGGTAGCCAGATTGGAGGTCTATCCTCGGGAACCAACTAGCACCTTGGAGCTGATCAAACAAGTCATCAATCCTCGATAATGGATACTGATTCTTCACCGTCAACTTGTATAACTCCCAGTAGTCTATACACATCCTCATACTACCGTCTTTCTTTATAACAAACAAGACTGGAGCACCACAAGGAGATATGATCAGTCAAATGAATCCTTTATCCATCAACTCCTACAGTTGAACCATTAGTTTCTTCATCTCAGTAGGAGCTAATCGATACGGTGCTTTGGTAGCGGGTTGAGCACTGGGTATCAGATCAATCTGAAACTCAATCTCGTGATCCGGGGGCACACCAAGTAAATCCTCTGGGAACATGTCTGGAAAGTCACATACCACTGATACATCAGTTAGTTACGGTACTGACACGTCCACCTCTTTCACATAGGCCAGATAGGCACTACGTCCACGTCTCATGCACTTTTCTGCCACCGACATCAAAATCACCTTTGGAACCATAGTGAGGAGATCACCGTAGACCATCACCGAATTTCCATCAGGCGTGATTAATCAAATCATCTTCTTGTGACACACGATGTTTGCTTCATAGGTTGCTGACCAATCCATCCCTAGTACTACATCGAATCCGCCTAGGGGCATCACATGTAATTTAGCAAAAAACTTATGACCTTCTTGTTCTATGGCACAGTCCTCTATTATATCAGTATTTCTAGTAGACTTACCAATAGCATTTTCTATGTCAAAAGGTTCATCGATACCTCTACACCTAACAGGCAGCTTAGCACAGCAAGTAGTAGAAATAAAACTCCTACTAGCACCAGAATCAAATAATACAGAGGCACAAATTTGGTTTACCAGAAACATACCTGACATGACGTCGGGATCCACCTTGGGCTCCTCCCATGTCATCGTGAATGCTCTAGCAGTTGCCCTCTATCCTCCATTTTCTGTTCCCTTCTTCGCTCCGGAACTCTCGGCCCTTGGCTTCTTGCACTTCTGACTCAGGTGGCCTACTTCACCATAGTTGTAGCAACTCGTCACCCTACAATCCTTAGCGATATGACCAGGCTTCTCGCACTTGAAACAAACATTCAATCCCAACCTCCACTCACTAGCGTGCTCTCTCCTGCATTTACCACACTTCTTTATCCCCGAGCTTGATAACCCCACCTTACGGTCATCCACCTTCATCCTCTTGTTGTTTGGAGTGAAACCACCATGCCCAAATATTTTCCCACTCCAGTTCCTGTCACCACCACCTTTCATCTTCACCTCGACCACTGCCACCTCTCTCTCATCATACAACCTACCCGCCAGATCTACCACCGATCGAAAGGTACCCGGCCGAGCTGCACTCAAATGCCTGCGGATGTCAGCTGCCAATCCTTGGATATACTTCTTGATCGAAAGCTCTACCTCCTCTTTTCCCTCCTTTCATCCTCCCTCACAGCCTTAATCACTTCAGTCACTACAGACGGTAGGATTGTCTGCATGACTTGGTGAACTTCCTCAACTACTGCCTCTTTCACTGAGGCCCTCAGATTGGCGCTCTCATCGACGCTCTCATGCTGCTGAACTTCGGGATCTGCAGGGGTCGTTTCAGCATCTCTAGCCTTGTTCCTTGTGACACACGGCTCAGTACCGCGTCCACCACATGCTCCACCTCTTGAAGCCTTAGAAGATCTACCTCTAGCCATCATCTAGTCACTATAAGATTCAAACATTAACACGGTCATTCAAGGGAATAGCTTAGTTTATGTTGAGTATAGTAAGTCCCTAATTACAGTGGTCAGTTGTGATTAGCCCCTTACTTCACTCTTCACACCCCAAGCATTTCCAATCCTGACTACATTAGTATCTAAATCTACTAAGAGCATGTAAAACAAATAGCACACGCACATAATACTAGTTTACATTAAGAAAAGAAATACCTGATGGCACGTAGCTACTCGAGCTGGCATCCCTCCGTTCGTCCCATTTTATCTCTGACACTAACTTGTAAGGCCCCATTCCTAGGACGCTTACAGTTGGACAATCATCACATAATTACATAAATAATAAATAATTCATAAAATAAGCAGTGGAAGTAAATTAACAAAGACCATTCATTTCATTGATAATTACCGTTGTTATGTAATACAACATTGTTAAGTTACAAAAGCATCGTTCAATTGCATTACAAAACAATAATAATATTATGCGTGAATGGATGTCAGTCTTACCCTACCGAGTATCCTCCCCGTATGCCATCCTCAGCAACATAACCTGCTAACTGAAAATGCATAAAAGTCAGCATTGCTGAGTGAGTTCTAGTTTTAGAAGTATTAAAACACCTTGTGTGTTTACATACAAAAATAAGCTTCTCAAATACTATACATTACTTCCATTAACGAGCACACATCATACGTACATTCATACTATATTTATCGTTCGTTTCGTTCTTTTTTACTTTCAGTGTTATCTTTCATCATCATACGCATACTTTCGTTTCACTCTTTTCATTAAGATTCTCTTTCGTATACATACTTTCGTTTCATACTTTTCACCATCTTTTACTTCCATTCACATGCTTTCTTTTCGTACTTTTCATCATCTTTTACTTTCATACGGATCGATGTACAATACCCCGAACATTGTGCACAAAACTGATGTTCGGGCTGAGGTCTACAAATAGACCCAGAACATTGTACATGAATCTGACCCAGTCACCTAGGGCATGTCACAAGGGTCCCGTCAATCTCAATGATTGAACCTGTATGCATCCTTCGGGTTATTTAAACCGCACACAGTTGAGCAAACGACAACATGGTCGTGCACTTCCTTTCTATTTGCTTGCAAGCCATTCTTTCGTTCATTATGTTTCACTTTTCATCTTTGTTATCTTTTACTTCATTACATTATACTTTACGTTCATTCATACATACATCATACTACATTAAGTCATAACATAATACTTAACGTATATTATAATATAATATATATGTTTTGAAAACCATTAAAAGATAACACATCATACATATATGCATATCAATTCATCATATCATCATACATACTCTAACCATAGACCATCACATATTCATGCTTAAAATAGGCAAATATAGTCCATAAGTAAAACTAGGGTCAAACCCTAAAAATTTGATCTTTCCTAAAATTCCAGAAAATTTTCTAAGTGTTTGAGCGTATGGGTACTATGCAAGCGCATGAGCCCAGCTTAAGCGCATCAACACTATTTAGGCGTATGACCTTACACTTAGATATTTTCACTATCACTTAGGCGCATGAACTGTTCAGTCGCATGGGCCTACACTTAGGCGCCTGAGAAAAATGTTAGGTGCAAGGGCACTATTAGGGTGCCTGATCCTAACACTTAGGCATCTGGGCAATTTGTCTGGGCGCATGAACCACTATTCAGGTGCATGAGTCATACTTAGTCATTCTAAGGCATAAAGTTGGACGCATGAGGTACTGTTTGGGCGCATGAACATCACTTAATCTTTTCTAAGGCAATTCTTAAGCGCATGGGCCCGGTTTGGGCGCATGTCCAACTACATACTTGTTTCTAAGTTATTTTTCAGTCCCAAACATCAAGTTATCCTGTTCTAAGCTTATTATATCCGTTCTAAACATCAACAACGCATTAACAACCATAAAACATCAAACGCATAAACATATACATACGGTTACATACATAACATTTGTAAAAATATTTTACATGCATTTTCAGCCCCAAAAACGTTTAGAAACATATAAAATTGGGATCTAGAAACTCACATTTCCTGCTTCCAAGCTCAACTCCTTCAAATTTGAACTCTCAAAGGTTTCTAACACCTAAACATGTCAAAGACATCCAACTAAACACATATACACACGTAAGAACATGTAGAACTCGGTTTCATGGTCAAAAATCCATAAGAACCAAACCAATTATGCAAAACATTGCTTACGAAGGCCAAATTCAGCTGCTTTCTCTCTCTAAGGCCGAAGATCTCTACTTTCTCTCTCTAAAATGTCAAAACAGTTGATGTAACAGAAGAAGTGGGCGGCCATGCCCACTTTAAACATAATATATTTTATTTTTTCCATTTTGCACTTTAGCCCCTCCACTTTGGCTTATTTCCCTTTCTTTCAAGATACCCCCCCTTTACTTTTCTTATTATTTTTCTTTCTTTTATTTTGTCAAAATTTCCGGGTGTTACGGCAGAAAACCATTAGATAACACAATATCATCAAACTTTTGATATTATTATGTTAGTGTTTACTTGAGACCATATAAGGGTTTTATCAACTTATAAATTTTATCCTCATACTAGGAATAAAAAGCCTTGAAGTTGTTTTATGTAAATCTCCTCATCCAACTCACCATTTAAAAATGCAGTTTTTACATCCATTTTGTGAATCACAAGATTGTGTATAGCTGCAAGTGCTAATAATGATCTAATAGTACAAATCCTACTAACATGAGCATAAGTATTAATGAAATCAATACCTTTTTCCTATCTAAAGCATTGGATAACAAATCTAGCTTTAAACTAATCTATGCTCCCATCTACCTTCATTTTCCTTAAAAATCTATTTACACCGCAATAGTTGACATCCAAGAGGTAAATCAGCCAACTTCCAAGTATTATTTTACATAATGGAATCCATCTTATCTTGGATTGCTTTTTTCTAGCATGCAACATCTCTAGAAGTTATAGCTTCACTGTGTCTTTGATCCTCCCTTATATTAAAACAATATTAATATTGATATATAGTTTTATTCCTTGATCCTTTATCCAAATAAAGTTGAAAATCATCACCAAAAGACTTAGCCTTTCTTGCTCTTGTACTATTCATAGGCTCTGTACTAGTAGAATGTACATGTTTAGTATTAACCAAGTTGTTACCAAAGTATTAACCAAGTTGTTACCAAATGTGTTATCAGTTTGACAAACTTTCAAAGTAGGAGTTATATCTTTTGGTCTAGCTATAGAGGTAAATCTTTTTTCATCAGATATTGCATCTATTAACTCTATAACCGAGTTTACAGCCAGATAGTCATTAGATTCTAAAACATAAAACCTATGCAGGATTTGTGTTGGTCTCTCAACACAAGTTTTACCTCACAAACTCACTAAGTCTCACTCGGTTAATGAAGTAGAATCTCTAACTAAGTTGACAATAAGATAATAATTTAATGAACCCAAGAATGGTTTTCAAGATACTCGTATATATTACTTCTCAACTCAGTATTACAAGATTCTTACAAGCATTTTTTTGATGAGTTACAATGAGAACTATATATGCTACTATCTACAGCCGGTTATACTAAGATAACTAGCTGGAATCTACAACCGGAAAAATACTACATTCCTAGAAGTAACGCGTCTAAAATAAAGTACTATCCTAGAATTAAGTAGTCATGACAGGTGCATGACTTACCTTTTGTCACCAACTAAATGTAGCAACTGTACTAATTGATAAAGGAGAATAGTGGAATAAAGTATGGTTAACTATATGGGCATGGAAAAACACCATGTAGTATATCAGAGTTGGCAGCAGATGTCAGACAACCAATTCTTATGTCCATTGGTTAATAGTTGGTTCTTCCGAAGGTAAATGACTTCAAAAGAATAAGTCCTTATGAGGTCATTTATACTTCGGAACAATCAACTTTTTTCGAGTCATTAGCAAGTCTTCATGACTTCATTGTTAGGAAGACTTTGGCTTGGATCTTCTAACTTGAATACTTTAGAAGTAGAATACTTAGTCTTCGGAAGACTTAGTTCTACCTTCGGAAGTTCTTCATATACTTCGGATGGAAACTTAGTCTCGGAAGACTAGTTCTCCTTTGGAAGCTCTTCATATTTAAGCTTCAGAAGTTCTTCAACTTGTCTTTGAAAGAGAAGCTCTGTCTTCGGAAGACTTCTTCAATTATACTCCAAAATACTCTAAGTGTTGTTTTGGTTGCATCAGCCTCATATGATCCAACAAACTCCCCCTAGGCTGATGCTACCAAAACTTCACTTCCTTTTGCTCCTTAATGTCTTCAACACTAGGGAGAGCAAATATTTGCCTGTCTCCTTGTTCTTCCCTGATATGGTGCTGAGGACCTTGTACAAGTCATTCATGGATAATAGATCAAGTATGTGGCTCTCTAAAGAGAGTTAGTTGATGGGAATTTTAGTCATATTCCCATCTAACTTTAAGATTGGAAGTTGGGCCTTTAACCATCTGAATGAATGTTTTTCCTTTTTTGGTTGTACCTTCTTCCTTATCCTTTGTTCTCTTCTTCAACTCTTCTTTAGTCTTGGCTTTCTTTGTATGTTTAGCCAGATGAAGACTGCTCAGATGATTTCTGATGTGAGCAGTAACTTGAGAGTTGGAGAGATTGTAGAATGGTTTCTCTGCTAACTCAGTAATGTTGAATCTGCTGGAGTGGAGCAGATATGAAGTATTAAGCATGCTTACTTCACCATTCTCCTTTTTCATAGCAAAGCTATAAGAAGATTCATTGAAGCTCCACTGGACAATTCTCCTTCTAGGATTGAGTGGTTGTGTTGGCAGCTTGTCCTATTTCCTAGTATCTAGTAGAGTCACAAGCCTCCTTCTTAACTTCTTTTCTTCTTCCTTCAGTGTGTCTGAATTAGTTGCAAGAAGTTGGAGAGCTTGGTCCAGTGTTCCCCTATGTAGATCAAGGAATGCATCTCTTGTGAGAGAACTGGAAGAGCCATCAATGTATTTCAGCTTAATTGACTCTTCCTCACAAGAGATGCCACTCAATGTTATGCAATTAATGAGCTTTCTATTGATCTCCTTGAATTCTTCTAAGGTCAGGGGATTAGAAGGTTAAAAGGATGGTTTGAGCAATGATTAGGATCAGGGTTGTGTATTGGGTTTAAGGATAGGTGGTGGTGGTGGTTTTTAGGAAACAGAGGGTAAGGGTGTAGCTAAGGCTGATAGTGTGGGTTCAAGGATGTAAGGCTCAGTGGTTGGTTCGGTTTTCATGGGGAATGGAAAAGGTGTGGGTGTAAGTTGTAGCTTGGGTGTTGGTTTAGGTGTTGGTGTTTGTTTGGCTGCCATCCTCAAAAAACTTGGTACTTGTGGTACCTCCTACATTCTTCCTAAGCGAATGTCTGCCTTGATGTTACTAACATTTCGTTGTAGGGTCTTCTTTGACATGGGACCCACTTGCCTAAGAGTGAAGCCATGGGCTTTGAGATACGACTTCATCCATTCTCTATCTCCCACCTTTTTAGTAGCTGCAGGTTATGCCTCTTCCTCCTTCTTCTTCTTCTCCATCAACCTTTCCCTGACAGTTCTTTTCCTTTCCTTAGTGATTTGATCTTGCTCTTTGAAGAAAAAAAAAAAAATCGCATCATTATCATGAGGTGCCAGCTCCTTTTGAGAATAGCCTCTAGAGCAGAGAAATGCTATCCTCTCCAATCTCTCTTTTTCCATATCTTCCTCTTTCTCTTTCCTATTCTCCTCCTCTATGGCCAGCCTTCCTACTTATTCCTTTTCCTTTTGCAGCAAGGTTGCCTTCTCTAACTTCACAAGCTCATCAAGTAGGAGTAGAGCTATTTCTTCATTGTCTAGTTCCTAGGCTGATGAGCCTGTCTATCACCTACACTCTCTTCTTATTGTTGATACTTTGTTGGGTAGCTACTGCTGCTTTTCTACTTGCAGCTAAAAGCTTCCAAGTATCAACTCTTCCCTTCTTCTTGAGCTTTTCGAACCTTTCCTCCTCTATAAACTCCTCAGTAGTGAGCTTTCCCATTAGGATCGAAGGAAGATTCAGCTTTTGGAGACTCAGGCTTAGAGTGTTCGGGTTGCGGTGTTTTATATAGGGGAGTTGCAAGGAAGTCCTCACTATTTAACTCAAAGGCTAGATCAAGAATTGCCTCTATGATAAACATGTTATCGGATAAGGATTATAGCTCCATAATTCCTTCTGCAGCTTGAATTTCTGCATTAGAAGAAACTTGAACTGCACTACCGGTCCCTTCTAAATCTGTTGCTGAGCCATGAGTCTATATATCCCCTTCGCAGTTAATCTCAAGTTCAATAGAGACCTTAGGTTGACCAACTTCCTCTTTAGAGGTAATTAGCCTTTGAAGCTCTTCAACTCCAAAGTAGGCAGCATCTACACCAGTGGAGGGTTGTTCAAGGGAGGAGCTTATCATAAATTTGGTTAGAAACCTATTAAGGTCGATAAACATCCTTGGGTCCACTTGAATAGAGATGGAAGCTGATTGAGGAAAGATGGTTGTAAGGTGTTGTTGTATGGAGTAAAAAGAAGATATCACATTAAGGGAAGTTGTTTTGATAGCAAGGATAGGTTCCTCATGTCTTTGTTTCTTAGAAAATTGGTATCAAAGCATTTTAGGCTCTTGATTGTGAGATCTAACCATCCCAAATCATCCTTCTTTCTTCATACTCACTTACTTTACTCATTGGCTCTCAACTAGAAATTTTTTGAGACTGAGATAGGAACTATTACTAAGGCAACTATTATCACCCCTGGTAATTTTAGAGCCTAGTATTAATGTATTGAAGGTTTTATCAAGTATCAAGACAGTCAAATGTGGAGATTTGTCACTCATGGTCCTTACAAGCCAAAGGTGGCATCACCGGCTGGTAATGGTGCCATGATTAAGAAAGTTATTGAAGACTACTCTGATGAAGACTTCAAGAAGATGGACATGAATTGCAAAGCCATGACTGTATTGTTTACAACCATACCAAACTCTAGAATGGTAGGCTTTGAGCAATGCAAGTCAGCCAAAGAACCCTTTAATGCTTTAACATTGATGTACTCTGGTTCCTTTTAATCTAAAGAGTCCAAGAAAGATGTACTGAATTATAAGTTTGAATACTTCACTTATATTGTTGGTGAGACCTTGAGCCAACAATATTTCAGGTATATGGACTTAATCGCATCTCTTCAGTCTATAGGAGTGACTTGAGAAGAGAGACATAGTAATAAAATTCATGAGTGCACTTCCTCATGAATAGACATTCTATTGTGTCTCTATCAAGAGAACTGAGAATCTAAACACTCTCACCATGACTGAACTATATAGAATCCTAGATGGATACAGTAAGGAGATGGAGAATCATAAGGGCCATAAAGTGAACAGAAGCTCAAACCTTCCTGTAAGCAATGCTCTACATGTTGCTGAAGGATCATGAACTCTCCAGCCCTAGATGTACCTGAACTACACCCAATAACCATCATACTCCTCTGGGCCTTAATTCACATTTCCTGAGATAACTAGGTCTCAACAAGCTCAATAAAATTCTTTCAAACAGATGATGTGGAATACATGGACATTGTCCAACAGATGGCTCTTTTAACGTATAAAGCAAAGAAGGTTTTTAAGAGAACTTAAAGGCAATTCCCTCAGAACCCAACCAATAGCAAATTTGGGTTCGATAACTCAAAGGCCAAGTGCTATAACTGCAACCAATTTGGTAATTTTACAAGGGAATGCAAGGCTCCTAGATCTAATCCTGAAGTAGCTCAAGCTTCCCAACATCCTGCTACCTCAAAGGCTACAACCAAACTAACTAAATAACAAACTGCAGTTGTTGCTTAGGAGATTGATTAGAGCTTTATGGTGCAAGATGTCACCCATGCTCAAGGTCTCATGGTTGGAACTGAAGACACCAAGGTATATGAACATCTGTATCCCAGCCTATATAGCTAAGGTTAAAATGTATCAGGACTATAACATGGAAATTAAATCAGATATTGAGTCCTTATACATATTAAAATTTGATTTTAAGATAGCAGAATCAGACTATAAATTCAAAATTGAAGAGTTAGAGAAAACTGTATCCTCTTTAAGACATGAACACTCAAACTACAGGGCTCAAATAAAAGATTTAGTCTCTAAGTTGACTGAGGCTCAAGCCTAGCTAGTAGTAGTTGAGGCTAAAGCAAAGAAGTATGCTATTTAAGAGTATAACTTTAACACTCCATGAACTATCCTCTCACTCAAAGGTGTGTTATCAAAACAAAAGTGGGTTGGGAACTAATGAAATTGCTCCACCATACTCTTTTGTGTCTATTAGATAGCCAAGATATGGTACTGAAGTGCAAGAGGTTCCAACTACTAATCCACTACCTGATAAGCAGAAGAAAGATGCAACAATACTGACCACCAAAGGAAAGGATATGGTAGAAAACCTCATCCCCACCATTAACGATCAACCCCTAACCACTAAAGATAGAAAGAGCAAAATCAGGGCAGCAAGAAAAACTGCCAAGAAGGTGGCTGAGTCTATGGTGAAAATATACCCAAACAAGTGGGTGTATTCATCTCAGCTGGTTTCCAAGTGGTTGGAACTCTGATTCAGAAAAGGAACATATAGTACCGGTACTCCTGTTGAGCAGAAGGATCAAAAGTTAAAGGGGAAGACTATTGAAGAAGGACCAAGATATGGTATTGAAGTGCAAGAAGTATAAAGTCTTCCAAAGAGAAATTTACCCTCGGTAGAAATCCCTATTCATGTTCCGAAGGCAAATTCCTCTACCCAAGTATTCTCATCATAAGAGTTTTTTGCCTTAAAAGATCATTTAAGCATAGATCAAGTTTCCTTCCACAGGCTACTAACTTTTTCTCATGGAAGAACACTTTATTCCCGGAAGAATATTTTTCTTCAAGACATAATTTGCTTCAGAAGATAAAGTGGCTTCAGAAGACAATCCAGAAAGAGAAACACAAATATTCTCTCGGAAGCAATTTTACTTTCGAAAGAAAACTTTACTATGTAATGGAAATCTTTGGGCCCGACACTGCAAAAGGTAAGATTTTATTGATGATTGTCGGAATATTTTAAAAGGTCATTCTTACCGCCACTATCAAATCGGAACCCAAAACGTCCTTTCACCTTATTGTTTATTTTTCACCACCATTTAAATTTGTCCGACCTTCTTTCTTTACTTTCTTTACCATTGTAAAAGCCCTAAAATTTCCATTGTTGTCTTCACTCATTCTCAAATTACTACTCTTACACTCCTTCAAGCATTATCTTCACCAAACAATGGCCTTTAATCCCCAGCACAACCAGGTCACCGTCCTTGACTCTTCCACGGATGCCAATTTTTCCATAATCATCCAATTCCTAACCCAATCAGCATATTTTACTTCTCTAACCGTTAACCCCACCATTTACTCAAACCATATGGCTGAGTTTTAGGCCAATGGTGAAAATGACATGTTTAACAGTCACAGAGTTATCAGGTCTAGAGTATGCGGACATGAGATTATTTTTAATGAAACCACCATCAGGGAGCATATAGAGCTTCATGATGAAGGCGCCCCCACTGAGTTGCCTAAACAAGATTTAAAAGACATATACTTAAATGGGATATGGAGGAGATGTCAGCAAGTCCACGATCTACATGTTTAACTTCTCCTACAATGGGAAGTTCATGCTGCATGTCATCCTGCACAGCTTGTCCAACAAGTCAGGGGGTTAGAATCAAATCCCTTATGATCTGGGCTGCCTAGTCCACTTGTTGGTACAGGGACTTATATTTAACTACTCTACATTTGTGCTTTATAACTTAAGAGGTAATCTCACTAGGAACACATTTTACATGTATTCTAGGTATATCCAGCATATAATCAATTGTGAATTGGATCAGGATAAGCTAGAATATGAAGATATTCTAGATGTTCCTCAAATGAGGCAGGATATCCTCAAGATGCTGAAGAAGATATCCTCTAACTTTATTGGAAGGTTCAGTAACCTCCTTCCAAGTATGCTGGAGCCAGTGGCTCTTGGTGACATCCCTGTAGACCTAGCAGGTGATTAACCCACACTAAACACCACCATTTCATAGCCAATCACTTCTTCGTACCCTATCACGTTCACTTATCAAAGATACCCCAAACGAATCTCTCTTCAATCTGCTCTGACTGAACAAGTCCCCACTCTTCAAGCCAAAAAGGCTAGAGTGGAACAAAGGGCTCCCACTCAGCCAGAGGTCCAACCGTCCTCCACAATTGACCTTAATATCAGAGTTGAGTCTTCTCAATCTCAACCTGAAGAGCCTATTAACCAAGCTTCACGCCCTTAGGTTGAGTCCCAACACTCCCTTGAGCATCCAAAAAGGGACACCCACATCACTGGCTCAATGCCACTAGATGATGACCAAGGTCCCGAGTAATTAGGTATAACTTATATATCCTTCACTGACCTATTAACCTAATCTGATGAGGATCTCATGTTTCCTTAAGGCTATGATGTTGATCTATCACACCACTCTTTAGAGCAACTGAGCCCCAGGGAACCTCTAATTTCTAGCCCACATCGTTAAGCCAAACTGAGGTGAATCCCAGAGGTGTGGACGGGACTCATGTAGGCTCAGTTGCCACTACAAAGAGTGTCTCATTGACCTCTAAGGATAGTGGTAACATAGCTAAGACTGAGTCTATGGAAACCTTGCTAGTTGATATCTCTAAAAGATATGTCAGTCATGGTGCCAAGAAACCACATCTGGTGATGAGTATGAACATACAAGGTATGTTGTCTCATCTCCCTATGACTCTTCAAAAGAAGATGAGTGAAGTCTGTAACTCACCATTCAGTACCTGCTTTCTAAAGTCTCAAACCTTGAATTCAAGGTTTGGACATTAGAAGATAGGTCTGCCACTCAGCAACTTGAGATTGAAAATCTCAAGGCCAAACTAGCTTAGACACAGATTGACAAGTCTGTCAGACATGTATAAGATGAAGTCTCTTTAAGTTCTTCCTCTAGCTCATCTACTTCTCAAGATGATGCTACCAAAAAGGGGTAGAATGTACAGAGTCAAAGAAATGAGGATCATAACCTGGCCATCTCAACTCCATCTTCAACTTATCCTACACCAAAATACTCTACAACCATCTTCCTTAAACCACCTCCCATTGTAATTTAAGTGGATCCTAGGATGCTTATTGATCTTTACAGATTCTTAACCAAGTATCATAAGCTCCTCACTTGAACAACCCTCACCTGATGTTGTAGTAGCATACTTTGGAGCTGAAGAGCTTCAAAGGTTGAGTGCACCACCTACCACTGAGAAAGAATTTGGTCAACCTAAGGGCCCTATTGAACCTGAGATTAACTTCAAAGGGGAAATAAGGACTCATGGCCCAGTAACTGAATCAGTTGGTAAAGGTAGTGATATTCTAATATCTTCTGAAGCTAAAGTTCAAGCTGCGGAAGGGATTATTGAATTGTTATCCTGGTCTGATGATCTGCTTATCACTGAGGCTATCCTCGATCTTGCCTCTAAGGTAAACAGTGAGGACTTTCTCAAAATCTCTCTCTCTCTCTCCCACACCACAAGTTGAACCCCACTCTCCCCAACCTGAATCATCCAAGCCAGAATCTCCAAAGGCTGAATCTTCCTTAGATCCAAAAGGAAAAAGGAAGATGATTGTTGAAGAGATTTTTAAAGAAGAAAGGTTGGAAAAGCTAAAAAGGAAAGGTAGACTAAACACTGAGAAGTTGTTTGCTGCAAGTAGCAAGGCAGCAGCAGCAGCTCAAGAGTCTATCAACAACAAAAGAAGAGTGATAGTGATAGATAGGCTTATAAATCTGGGAGTGGATAATGAAGAAATGCCCTTACTCCGACTTGATGAGCTTTTGAAATTAGAAAAGGCAACCTTGCTGCAAAAGGAGAAGGAGGAAGTAGAAAGGTTGGCCGAACAGGAAGAGTTGAGAAGAAAGAAAGAAGAAGATGAACAAAAGTAGAGGTTGTAAAGGATAGCCTTCCTATGCTCAAGAGGCTATTCTCAAGAGGTGTTGACTCCTCATGAAATTGACATGATCTTGTTCCTCTTTAACAAAAACAAAATCAGATCAACAAGGAGAGGAAGAAAGCTACCAAAGAGATGAAGGAGAAGAAGAAGAGGTAAGAGGAGGCCAAAGTTGTGACTGCCAAGAAGGTGGGAGACAAATCCTGGACGAAGGCTTATCTCAGGGCCCATGACTTCACAAGCAGGGAAGTAGGTTCCATGTCTGAGAAGACCCTACAGCGACATGTCAGTGATATCAAAGCTGATATTCGCTTAGGAAGAAGGAAAAAGGTATACCAAACTCAAAGTGTATAGAGGATGGTACCTAAACCAACACCCAAACCACAACCCAAACAAAACTTGAGCCCACACCACTTCCCTTCCCTATCAAAATCGAACCGACTACTAAACCATACACTCCTGAACCTACACCATCAGCCTTAACCCCACCCGCATCCACTGCCTCTCAACAACCACCACCACTACTCATCCTAAAACACAAGACACAACCCGAAACCCAAGACACAACCCAAAACCCAACCATTACCCAAGCTATCCTCTAAACCATCTAAGCCTCTAACCTTAGGGAGTACAAGGAGATTAAAGGAAAGCTCATTAACTACACAACCTTAAGAGATATCTCTTATAAGGAAGAGTCCATAACACTGAGATATATTGATGGCTCTTGTTGTTCCCTCATAAGAGATGTATTCCTTGATCTGCCTTGGGGATAAACTGCCAAATATGCCCCTCACTCCTAGGAAAAAAATTGTCCAGTGGAGGTTTGATGCCTCTTCTTATAAAGTTGTTATGGAAAGAGAGAATGGTGATGTCAATAGACTTGACACACTATCTCTGCTACACTCAAGCAGATTTGACATTACTGAGTTAGTAGAGAAGCCATCCTCCAATCCCTTAAACTCCCAAGTAGCTACTCACATCAGAAATCACCTAGGCGGCCTTCATCTTGCTGAGCTAACAAAGAAAGCAAGAACTAAAGAGGAGTTAAAGCTGAGAAAGGAAGAAGAAGAAGGTGCCACTACTAAAGCAAGCTCATTCTTTCAAATAATTCAAGGCCCTACTTCAGATTCTATTATTAGATGGGAATATGACTATAATTCCGAACAATTAGCTCTCTTCAGAGGGCCACTACAAAGGTTAAATGTCATTCACAACAATAGATTGGACCTCCTCTCTACTAATGACTTATACAAACTTCTCAGCACCATTTCAGGAAAGAATAAGGAAACTAACCAATATCTCCTTTCCTTGGTGTTGAAAGTTTTGAGAAGAAGAAGAAAGTGAAGTTTTAGTAGCATCAGCCTAGGGGGAGTTTATTGGATCAGATGAGGCTGGTGTAACAAAAACTACACTTACAAGATTTTGAGTACAACTAAAGAAAGTCTTCCAAATACAAACTGAAGATCTTCCCAAGCCTAAAGTGTGAAGAGCTTTCGAAGGAAAACTTAGTCTTCGAATACTAAGTATTTTTCCTTCCGAAGTGTTGAACTTAGAAGATCCAAGGCAAAGTCTTCCAAAGAATGAATACTTGCAGAAGACTCGAAACAGGTTGATTCTTCCGAAGTATAATTGTCTTTGACATAACTTATTCTTCCGAAGCTATTTTACCTTCAGAAGGATCAACTATGGACCAGTGGACATTAGTATGGTCTAACTGACCACATGCTGTCAAATCTGATATACGCATGGTGTTTTCCCACGCCCATGTAGTAGACCATACTTTATTTCACTGTTCACCTTTTATTAGTTAGTACAGTTACTAACTTTAGTAGGTAATAAAAGGTAAGTAATGGGCATGTCCTGACTACCTAATCTCGGATAGTATTTTATCTTAGGTACCTTACTTCTAGCAATGTAGTATATGTTTAGATGTAAGTTCCAGTTGGTTTTCTAACTATAACCGGCTGTAGATAGTAGTATATATAGTTTCTCAATGTATATCTTTATGTATGCTTAGTAAGAGTCTTGTAAACATTGAGTTAAGAAGTAATATATACACGTACCTTGGAAAACCATTTCTTGTGTTCATTAACTTAGTATATTATCATCAACTTAGTTTGAGATTCTGCATCATCAAAAGAGTGAGACTTAGTAAGTTTTTGAGGAAAATATTATGTTGAGAGATAAACACCGATCCTACACTTATATATCTTAGATCTCTTCAGTTTCATGTAGGGTTTGTTAGAACACTAAATCAAAGTTTAACCACTTAAACTTTCTGAAAAACGCAGCGGAATAACTACTTTATAAACTTGATTACAAAGCTGAAAAACATGTTCTTAAGTCACCATATTTATGTATGAAACAAACCCTTAGAACAAAGGATCATTTATGTGAATAAACAAGCTATGAACATATGTATATGTACATAAAATCACAGCCACAATGAGTTGTGATTACTACCTCTTTCAGCTGCAAGAAAACGACCAAAGAAAGAAGATTTGATGTCCAAAATCAGCCAAGACTTCAAGATTAGAGGTCCTCAAGCTTGTATACCCCAAGCCTCCTTGCAAAGCACCTTCTTGTTAGGAAGATTCACCACAAAAAGCTTCAAAATCCTTCAAAATAAGCTTCTGGAGCCGTGGGTTCTTGAGAGAGAGGAGAGAGCCTTTTTGGTTTTCATGCAATGAGATGATGTGTGAAAGAGAAGGCTACAAGACAAGTTAATGTGTTTGTGTTTTACAAAGCAAAAGGTCCAATTAGATCCAGGGGGCGGCCGAAAATGGATTTTTAAAAAGCTTTCCCCCTCAAAATAAAACACAAACATATTAACTAGCCTTTTAATTTGGATATACAAGTAACCTTTTAATTGTATAATCCAAACACTCCTATTATTAATTTGTGATGTTATTTAACACACTTAAATAACATTACAAATAATATCATTGAACAAAATGTACTAATAATTTGTTCCATCTCATATGCAACTTATTTAGAAAACCCATTTTCTAAATTTGGTGTAAATATTTAATTGCATGATCATATCATCAATTAAATATTAATTGGTGTTTGCTAAGCTTGTTATTGGGTATAACCCGACTTGGATCATAACATACTAACCACATCAATATTCTAAGTGTCTTGGGCATATAGAATCCTACAATCTCCCACTTGCCCAAGATTCATAGAAGATTGATCCAAGCAGTAAATACCGCCTAACAACAGTTTACTACCCTTAATATGCATGAATTATGGCCATTCAATAACATCATTCCATTCAAGTACCCTACTTGAAATGATTTAGGTGAATCAATCATCTATCCTTTTGTTACAGATGTCCTGTTAAATCCAAGGACACAGAATGATCATTCCTTGTTGATTTAACTTAATCAGGCCTTAGACATCTTGCTCTCAACGAATAAGAGGAGCAAATCCCATCTTGACTACATACGTTTCTCACAAACACCTCGTGTCATACCTGAACATACCCTTATGTACTGTCCATTATTTCAGGACAGTGAAGAATTAGCTCAAGGTATAATACTTGGTGAATATCAAAACCCAATATGTATCTCAGGTCGGAGGATACAAAATGATATTCACCTTTACTCAAATTTACTTATGATCAATCAATAAGATTCCATGTAGTAAAATTTAAGATGCGGGTTAGTCCTATATTTGTATCCCACAAATATCTATGAACCTTGGTAGCAACCTATTGCTCTATATTCATCCTTATGAATATCAACCAATCCAAGTTCATAATAGTCTTACCCTCACGCTTGTTCCAACAAGTCTGAACGACTACGGACATTTAGAGTAAACAGTTTACTCATGGATTAAGCATGCTAAATTGGAACATTAATTGAAACATTATAACCAAATAATTTTATTCAAATAATAAAAGGTTCCACATATCCAAATACAAAATTTCAGATCAAATCCAATCACTAGAATGTCGAAGTCCCATGGCACAAGTATGACCTTCATGCTTTGCCTTTTCAAGGAGCATGAGAGGATCCGCAATGTTTTGATCCGTGTGAACTTTGCGAATACATATCTTTCCCTTTTCAACTTCATCTCGTATGTAGTTGAATCTCCGCTCAATGTGCCTACTCTTTTGATGAGCACGAGGTTCCTTGATTTGAGCAATCGCACCCTCGTTATCACAAAAGTTCTCTAGGGGGTCCAGAATGGAAGGGACAACCCCTAGGTCGGCAATGAATTTCTTCAACCATGCAGCTTCTTGAGCTGCCAATGACGCGGCGAAGTATTCTGATTCTGTAGTTGATAGAGCCATCACATCCTGCTTGGAGCTCTTCCAAGAGACCGCTCCTCCATTCAAAATGAAAATGTATCCCGATTATGACCGTGAATCGTCACGATCGGTTTGGAAACTCGCATCCGTGTAACCTTTTACAACGAGTTCCTCATCACCAGATCCATAGATTAGAAACATATCTCTTGTCCTCCTTAGGTACTTAAGTATGTTCTTAACAGCCATCCAATGACTGTTTCCAGGATTTTGCTGGTATCGACTTGTCATGCTTAAGGCTCATGACACGTCCGGTCGTGTGCATATCATCGCATACATGATGGATCCAATAGCAGATGCATATGGGATTGCCTTCATTTTATCTTGCTCATCCTTTGAGCTAGGACATTGAGTCGTACTCAATATCGTTCCTCTTTGAATAAGTACGGTACCTTTCTTAGAGTTCTCCATCTTGAACCTTTTTAAGATTTTATCAATGTATGCACTTTGATTTAAACCAATCAATCGTCTTGATCTACCCCTATAGATCTTTATTCCCAGAATATAGGCGGCTTCACCAAGATCCTTAATGGAAAAACAACTTCCAAGCCAGGTTTTTACACCTTACAAGGTTGGAATGTCATTTCCAAATAGTAGTATGTCATAAACATACAATACTAGGAAAGTTATTATGCTCCCACTAGCCTTCTTATACACACAAGCTTCATCAGCGTTTTTGATGAAGCCAAATTTCTTTACTTCTTCATCAAAACGGTGATTCCAACTTCTCGATGCTTGTTTCAATCCATAGATTGATTTCTTTAGCTTGCATACTTTGTTAGGATGTTTTGGATCGACAAAACCTTCAGGCTGAACCATATAGACATCTTCCTCAAGATATCCATTTAGAAAAGCGGTTTTGACATCCATTTGCCAAACCTCATAATCATAATGAGTAGCTATGGCAAACAATATCCTTATAGACTTTAGCATCGCAACAAGTGAGAAGGTCTCATCATAGTCAACCCCTTGAGTTTGAGTGAAACCCTTTGCTACAAGTCTAGCTTTATAAGTATCCAAGTTTCCATGCATGTCGGTTTTCTTCTTGAAAACCCACTTACTTCCAACTATCTTGGAATTAAGTGGTGGTACAACAAGTTCCCAAACTTGATTGTCATACATGGATTGCATCTCAATGTTCATGGCTTCAAGCCATTTGTCATAATCCAAATTGGACATTGCATATGGTATGTGGTTGGTTCATCTGAATCTACCACATAGCATCCATCCATGAAAAATCCATATCTTTCAGGTGGATTACTAGTTCTACCACCTCTGCGAACGTCTTGTGTGTATTGATCAACCCCTTGATCATCCTCAACATCCTCATGTTTAGTGCTAGTTTCAACCTAACGTGCATCGGGTTGTGGTTCTTGATCCTCCTCAAGATCCACTGTTCTACTGCTAGTTCCTTCCATAAGGAACTTTGCTTCTAAGAATTCACCCTTTCTGGCAACAAACACCTTTTGTTCCAGTGGATCATAGAAATAATATCCCATAGAATCTCTAGGATATCCAATAAAGATACACTTGGTGGATCGGACTTCCAATTTGTTTGGGGTGGCAGTCTTAACATAAGCCTCACAACCCCAGACCCTTAAGTATGATAGGGATGGAACACTTCCATGCCATATCTCAAAAGGTGTCCTTTCCACCTTTTTGGTTGGGGCCATATTTAGAATACGGGCCGCGGAGAGCAAAGCGAAACCCCAAAATGATAGAGGCAATGTGCTTCTAGCCATCATAGATCGAACCATATCCAATACGGTCCGATTCCTCCTCTTAGATACACCATTATGTTGTGGTGTTCCAGGTGGAGTGAGTTATGAGACAATCCCACAACTCCTAAGATGATCTTCAAAAACATCACTTAGGTATTCACCTCCTCTATTGGTACGGAGAACTTTAATTGACTTGTTGAGTTGATTTTCTACTTCATTTTTGAAGATTTTGAACATTTCAAAAGCTTCATCTTTGTGCCTTAATAAGTACATATACCCATAGCGACTATAATCGTCGGTAAAGGTAATGAAGTATCTTTCACCATTCCTAGTCATTGGTTTAAAAAGGACCACATACATCCGAATGTATGATTGCTAATAAATCTTTTGCCCTTTCGTTAGTTCCACTAAAGGGTGCCTTAGTCATTTTTCCTTGTAAACAAGATTCACATACATCAAATGAATCACATTCATTTGTTTTTAAAAGACCATTCTTTTGAAGTGTTTGTATACGTTTCTTGTTTATATGACCAAGACGACAATGCCAAAGATAGGTATCACTCAAATCCAACTTGAGTTTCTTGGTGTTAGTTTGGTACAATGAACTATTTAAAGCCTTTTCATGAACCAATTCATAAATACTATTAATGGGAATAGCTTTAAAATAGAACATATCGTTTAAAGAAACATGAATATCATTTTCAACAAAAGATAATACATAATTATAATGTCTTAATTGGGATACATAAATAATATTCCTAGTCAAACTAGGAGCATACAAAACATTCTTCAAAACAACATCCAAGCCACTTGGAAGTTTTAGGATGTAGTCCCCACGAGCTTTAACTTGGACTTTGGATCCATTGCCCATGAAGAGACTAACATCTCCTTGATTGAAGTCCCTACTTCTTGTGAACCCCTGCAACAAATTGCAAATATGAGTTCCACATCCGGTATCCAATACCCATATGTTAGAAGATGTAACATTAAGATCAATATGAATCATGTATATTGTACCTGAGGTCTGCCCGGCATCCCTCTTTGCTTTCAACTATTGGAGATGGACAGGACAATTCCTTGCCCAATGTCCAATCTCCCACACTTGAAGCATGGGTCATTAGTAGCAACCTTTTGCCTTTTCTCTTGTGGTTTGGGTGGCACCCTTGCCACCCCTTTCCCTTTTCCTCAAACGGGTCCCTTGCCCTTGGCAACCTTTGCCTTGGGTGCGGGATTAGGCCTTTTGTTGTTCCCACCTTCATTGATGGTGAGAACGGGTAAAACCTTTTTACCCATGGCCGCCTTGGCCGTTTTAAGCATTGAGTGAAGCTCACCAATGCTCTTGTCCCATGCATTCATGTTGTAATTCAACACAAATGTCTCGAACCTTTTGGTAAGGCCATTTAGGATCAAATCCGTGACCAATTCCTTCAAGACGGGACAATTAAGCCTCTCGAGGCGGTCAATATGACTTTTCATCTTAAGTACATAAGATGAAACAGATTGGTTGTCATCCATACGACATGCATGGAGTGCTCGAACCGTTTCGAAGCGCTCAACCCTTGCTTGCTGTTGGAACGTTTCCTTTAGCTGGGTTATCATGTCATAAGCTCCATGATGTTCATACTCCTTTTGGAGATCCGGAGTCATGCTCGCTAGCATGAGACAAGACACTTAGACGGAGTCCTCGGTGTACTTTAACCAATCGTTGTAGGCCTCCTCATCATCCTCAGTAGGTTGATCGGGGATAGGGTCGTTTAAAACATATGATCTTCTCTCTTGCTTGAGAACGATTCTCAAGTTTCGATACCAATCAATGAAATTATTATGATTTAGACGTTCCTTTTGGAGGATCGCTCGTAATGATTGGGTGGACGCGGATGAGTTATCATGATTGTCATTATTGGTGGCCATCTACAAAATTTAACAAAGATCTATTTTAGTATTTTCGATATTGCTATTTTTTAATAATTAATGCCTTTTAAGGTCATTTTTATATTAAAATCTAGAACCCAACATTACATTTAAATTGTGGTTAGGTGACCTTTATCCCACGATTTAAATTAATAAGGTGGTCAACGATTGACGGTTGCAACCATTTGCAACTTCTAGAGGTATGGGATCGACTTTAAACATCATATGTAAAGTCAGCATGTTAATCCCATCAACACCATTTGGAAACCATATTGTAGGTGATCCATTTAACATGGTTTCCCTACTTGCACACACATGTAAGTTTACCAATATAAGTGGTTAGGTGACCTTTATCCCACCAATGTGGTATCCCCACCTTAAGTCACAAGTTCCCTCTTAATGGTTAGGTGACATTTATCCCATTAAGAGTTTCCAAATGACTCAAGTGTTGTGCAAAAGGACGGTGTTAAACTTGTTTGTCAAATGTTTAGAGATTTCATAATTCTAGTTTAGAAAACTCTATATACTTGTATTTGCATGCTTTCAAATACAAGATACCCTATGGTCCTTTTTAATAAAACCCATTTTATTATGAAATCATTAATCCTTTTAATAACCACTTATTAACACTTAATGATTAAGAACAATTTTATATTAGCTTGTTAAGATCATTTTTATTAAGATTGTTTATCATATCCAAATATCATACAATCATTCATAAAGTCACAATCAAACAAGCAAAATATTAACAACCCCACATGTGCATAACCATAGCTACTATTGTGACCACACTTGTTTGCCATCACAAGTGTGGTCATTTGGTCTCTCCTAAGGGTTGAACACAACACAAAATTGAGGTCTTCATAGACCCCTACTTGAACTTGCATCCATATGCTTCAAGTCCTTCTCTTTGTGTCTTCCACTTGTGCTTCCTTCCCGAGCATCTTCTTTTACAAAATATATATCCTAATAAATATTTTCTAGTAAAAGAAAAATACTCCTGATCTATTATTATATCCCAATGAATAAATAGATAAATTACATTTTTAAACAAAGCACAAACAAATTAATATACAACCCCATTGAATAAACCAAAATCAACCATTGCATACATCCAAACAACACAAGGTCTAAGCTAGGTTATGCACTATCATATGAACAATCATAAACATTATTCAATAAACTAAATAAACCCCATCAAACCCCAAATTTTCAGCCAACATAAACTGAAAATTTAGGTTTGTTTGTCCAAACAAACAACAACCAAACATATCAACCAATTGACATTCCTATCTTTCAAAGTTTAATCATAAGCATGAAGATATAACTTTGAAAGACTTGGGGTTTACTAAATCAACCAAAATCAGCCTCTAATGAGCTGATTATTATCTTTTAAAACCGATTTTAAATAACAAGAACAAGCAAGTTATCCACATAACCGGCTCTTGATGCCATTGTAGGGTTTGTTAGAACACTAAATCAAAGTTTAACCACTTAAACTTTCTGAAAAACGCAGCGGAATAACTACTTTATAAACTTGATTATAAAGCTGAAAAACATGTTCTTAAGTCACCTTGTTTATGTATGAAACAAACCCTTAGAACAAAGGATCATTTATGTGAATAAACAAGCTATGAACATATGTATATGTACATAAAATGACAGCCTCAATGAGCTGTGATTACTACCTCTTTCAGCAGCAAGAAAACGACCAAAGAAAGAAGATTTGATGTCCAAAATCGGCCAAGACTTCAAGATTAGAGGTCCTCAAGCTTGTATACCCCAAACCTCCTTGCAAAGCACCTTCTTGTTAGGAAGATTCACCACAAAAAGCTTCAAAATCCCTCAAAATAAGCTGCTGGAGCCGTGGGTTCTTGAGAGAGAGGAGAGAGCCTTTTTGGTTTTCATGCAATGAGATGATGTGTGAAAGAGAAGGCTACAAGACAAGTTAATGTGTTTGTGTTATACAAAGCAAAAGGTCCAATTAGAACCAAGGGGGGGGCCGAAAATGGATTTTTAAAAAGCTTTCCCCCTCAAAATAAAACACGCAACATATTAACTAGTCTTTTAATTTGGATATACAAGTAACCTTTTAATTGTATAATCCAAACACTCCTATTATTAATTTGTGATGTTATTTAACACACTTAAATAACATTACAAATAATATCATTGAACAAAATGTACTAATAATTTGTTCCATCTCATATGCAACTTATTTAGAAAACCCATTTTCTAAATTTGGTGTAAATATTTAATTGCATGATCATATCATCAATTAAATATTAATTGGTGTTTGCTAAGCTTGTTATTGGGTATAACCCGACTTGGATCATAACGTACTAACCATATCATATTCTATGTGTCTTAGGCATATAGAATCCAACATTTCACAAAACACTTATCAGCTCAAATGGTTGCTCCCTCATAGGCTAATATGGAAACCGGTACTATAAAAGTCTCAACTGATCACTCTTGATAACCTTGATACTTGGCACCAACGCATGGAAGGATTCATCAAGTCTCAGGATAGCAGGATGTGGAGATCTGTTGTTGAAGGACCTCACATCCCAAGCACCTCTTCAGCCAATGCTGGAGGTGGGATGATTCCAAAGGAAATGGCTGACTAATCTGAAGAAGAGTGGAAGAAAATTGATGTAAATCAGAAAGCCATGACCGCTCTCCAAACTGCCCTTCCAAACTCTATATATAGAGGCTTTAAGAAAAGCAAAACTGCTTAGCAGCTCTGGGATGTACTAAAGCTCATGTATGAGGGGTCTGAGGAAGCCAAAGAAAATAAGAAAGACCTCATGAAGCAACAGTTTGAGAACTTTTCCTACAAGTCAGGCGAAACTATGACTCAACAATGCTTCAGGTATGTTTAGATTATAGATACTCTCATGGATGTTGGCGTCAAGCTTGAGAATAGGGACATTGTGAGGAAATTCATGTTCTCTCTTCCTAGAAAATGTACTCACTACTATGTAACCATTAAGAGAACTGAAAACCTCACCACTCTTACTCTTACATAGTTGTATAGTATCCTTAGTGGCAACCAGATAGAGATGAACATGCAAAATCCATCAAGAAACTCTTCTAGCAATCAATGGAGTTTCATCCTTCATGTGGTTGAAAGGAATAGTAGAGAACCATAGCATCATCTTATTTACTACCCTGACAACTCATAAAAGGGTCCTTTTATCACCTTCCCTGAGACATCAAGGGAGAGCTACATCCAAGGAAGCCCATTCCGAAAGACAAGCACATCCAAAACCGGTGGCAACTTTCTATTCACTCTTAAAGACTTGGATTGTATCCATTCAGATGATCTGGAATACATGGAGATAGTCCAGCAAATGACTCTTCTCACTCATAGAGACAAGAACTTCTATAAAAGGATAGGAAGAAAGTTTCCAGGCAATGCATCCAATGGAAAGTTTGGACTGGATAAAAGCAAAATGATGTGTAACAAATGTAACCAGATAAGACAGTTTGCTAGGGAGTGCAAGACACTAAGGATTAATGGTGGCCAAGCACAATCCAGGCCCAACTACACTCATGCAGCTCCTAGATCTGAGAAGCCAAGCCAACCAAAACAAGCTATTGTTGCTGTTGAAGAGGGAGGATTTGACTGGAGCTTTCAGGTAGAAGATGTTTCTCCCAACCAAGCCCCGATGGAACATCTTTATACACCTGGACGCATTATGTAAGTAAATATGTACAGGTCCTATAACCTGGAACGATCTGACCTTGAGTCCTTAAATATCTTAAAATATAATTTCAAAAGAGCTAAAAATGATTATAAACTTAAAATTGAAGATTTAAAGGAAAAAATTTCAAATCTTAAGCATGAGCACACAAATTACAAATAAAAGATCTCACTACCAAGTTAACTAAATATAAAGCTTACCAAGTTAACTAAATGTTAGGCTAAGCTTGTAATCAGTAAAGCTAGGATATAAAAGTATGTTCTTGAGGATGAAACCTTCAAGAACATTATATCTTCATCCATGCATGCAAAGATTTTTTATCAGAACAAGCAGGGATTGGGTTCAAGTGAGGTAGCTCCTCCACACACATTGTTTTATGTAAGACCTCCAAGGTGTGCAACTTGTCAAGATGAACTGCCCCTCATAGACCCCATCCAAGAAGAGGATGAAGATGAAGAGGAGATGGTGAAGGATAGATCTAAAGTGACTGAAGAGGATCATCCTAAGAAGGATCACTATTCTCCTTGAAAGAAGAAAGAACCAAGGATGACTAAGTCTGCTAGGAAGAACTTAATCAGGGCAGCCAAAAGAAAACCAAAGAAGGCCCAAGAGATCAAGACCACCTTCAACTCCAAGAAAAAAAGGAGTCTTTATTTCTGCTAGATTTGAAGTGGTGAAGACTGAAGACTCAACCATGGACTCTAGTACCAGGAGTCGTAGTTCATGTCCAAATCATACTGGTCAAGAGAAGAATGCTGACCAAATATGAACCATAGGGCTGTAAACGAGCCGAGCCAAGTTAAGCCAGGATGGGTTCAAGCTCGAGCTCGAAGCTTATCAAGCCGAGGCCGAGGCAGCTCGAAAATTTTAATAAGCTCAAAACACCGGCTCGAGTTCGGCTTGTGAAAACCTCGAGCCAGCTCGCTCGTTCGAGCTGGATCGATTTAAAAGAATTTTCTTATTAATTTATATGAAAACATAGAAAATATATATATTAGCGCTTTTACCTTTTATTGAGTACTCCGTACTTAGGTAACAAATATCATTATTTTGAATATAAACAATTTACTATCAAGTTATATATTTTTTAAACAAAATATTAAATATTTCTAAAAAGAATCCATTTTTATTTTAAGAAAACCTTTCTAAAATCCTAATATAAAAATAATAATCATAATAATAGTAGTAGTAATAATAATTTTTATTATACTATATAAATATATATATACACATATATTATATGCACCGAGTCACGAGCCGAGCCAACGAACCGAGCCACGAGCCGAGCTTGAACTGAGCTAACCCTGGCTCGAGTTCGGCTCGTTTAGAATTTGAGCCGAGCCGAGCTGGCTGGTTTGGATACATGCTTTTTTCGAGCTTTTCTCGAGTGAACTTTGAGCGAACTTCGAGACATGAACTTTTTGTACAGCCCTAGTGAACCACTGCTGCACAGCCTGAACCATCTAGTTCCAAGAGCAAGCCTCACCCTAAGAAGCATACTGCATCATCTGTGAAGATAAAGAAGGAAGTGGAAAGAGATCAACCTCAGCCTCCTGTTTAGAAGAAGACTCTCATAAGTATGCCAACTAAATGCATCATGTGTGGTGGTACTTCTCACTTTGCTAAGGATTGCATCTACAATCCCAAAGGTACCATCCATATGACCATGAAGAAAATTTTGGAGAAGAAGAATAAGAAGATAGCTTCAGAAGGAAAATCTTTTCCTTTCTGAAGCTAAGGATTGCATCTACAATACCAAAGGTACCATCACATACTCTTTATTAAGCATGAGTGCATTGTTCTCAAGCCCGAGGTGGTCATTCCTCAAGAGCATATCCTACTCAAAGCCCCCAGTAAAGGGAACATGTACAAGATGGATTTGTAGGAAACATCCACATCAGGAGAAATTTCTTGCTTTCTATCTAAAGCCAATATTGATGAGTCTTTCCTCTAGCATAAAAGAATGTTCCATGTGAACTTTAAGACCATGAATAAATTAATTAAAAATGATTTGGTAGCTGGAATACCAAAGAAAGAGTTTATAAGTGATGACCATTGTGTTGCATGTCAGAAAAGGAAGGAACACAAAGTGTCTCACAAGCCAAATGAAAGGAACTCCATCACTACTCACATACACTTATTACATATGGGTCTCTTTCGCCCTACCAGTGTAAGGAGTCTAGGAAGGACCTTATATTATTTGATGATCACAGATGACTTCAAAAGATACACTTGGGTATTTTTTCTTAGAACTAAGGATGAGACTCTGGAGATCTTGAAGAGTTCCATTCTAAAAATTAGGAATCAATGTGATGACAAGGTCAAAATCATAAGATTTGATCAAGGAATTGAATTCAAGAACCAAATCCTTGACGTATTTTTTGATTAGAAAAGTATTACAAGACAATATAGTGCTCCTAGGACTCCTTAGCAAAATAGTGTTGCTAAGAGGAGAAACATGACACTTATTGAAGCTGCAAGAACCATGTTATCTTACACTAAACTACCCGTCATCTGGGCGGAGGCAGTCAACATTGCATGCTATGTGCAAAAAAGAGTTTTAGTTGTCAAAACTCATTGTTAGACTCCTTATGAATTATGGCACAAAGGAGACCTTTCATTGGTTTTCTTAGATCATTTGGATGTCCTTGCATCATCTTGAATGCCAAAGATCAAATAGCCAAAATTGCTATGAAATCATATGATGAACACTTAATTGGATACTCTTCCCAAGCTAAGGCCTATAGAGTATACAATCCCAGACATAGAGTGAGCACACTCCTAGTGTGAAAGGTTCTGGTCCTGATTGGTTGTTTGATCTTGGTTTAGTTACCTATTTTTTTAACAAATCTTGTAAAGATGTTTTAGGATCTACAGGTAGCTTATCAACAGGAGATTCTGGCCTAAGATTTGAGCTAAAAAGACTAAGTCAGGAAACTACTTTAGCTCCAGTGGTAACAAACTCTGTAGTGGGAAATCTGTGAGCATAACAACGACAAACTATTCAGCTGATACATCTAAGGTGCCTACAAATTCCAACATAGAGGCAGAGAACTCAAATAAAGGGGTGTCTAATATAGGAGGACATGGTGGTGGTGATAGTAATCTAGAATTTCTTGATGCTACTAACCACCCCATAGAAGATAATATCAATGATGTAAGACACTCATTGGATCAGGTTTTTCTTGATAAGTGTGTTGATATGGTGGGTGATACTCAATCACCATATCTAAATTTCACCAATTTAGATCTGTCCAACCAACTTGTTATCCTGAACTAAGAATCAACAAGTCCTACCCCACCACAAATGTCATTGGAGATGTTGAGACAAGGGTGAGAACAAGAGGACAAACCAATGACAAAAATATTGTCTACACTTCCTTGTTCCAGGTTGAGACAAAGAAGATTGATGAGGCTCTGAAGGATGGAAGTTGGGTTGAAGCAATGCAGTAGGAGCAGCTTTAATTCAAAAGGAAAAGGTTTGGAACCTATGTCCTTTTCCACATGGAAGACCATAATAGATACTAAGTGTGTATTCAGGAATAAGAAAGATGAAAGAGGACTTGACATAAAGAACAAGGCAAGACTAGTTGTTCAAGGATACATACAAGAAAAGAGGATTGACTTCACAGATGTTTTTGCTCCTGTAGCAAGACTTGAATTTGTTAGAATATTCCTTGCTTTTACTGCATCCAAGGATTTCAAGGTGTACTAATTTTATCTTAAGTGTGCCTTCTTTTATGGGGCGATTGATAAGCTGTATGTCAAACAACCACCTGACTTTGCAGACCAAGATCATCCTGATTATGTCAGCAAGCTTGACAAAGCTCTCTATGGGTTGTATCAAGCTCTAAGGAAGTGGTATGAGACAGTATCACAGTACCTTGTTTAGCATGGCTATAAGAGGGATATTATTGATGGAACACTCTTCATTAAAGAAACGGGAAATAACTTGATGCTAGTTCAAGTTTATGTAGATAACTTCATCTTTGGGTCAACTAATCCGAAGCTCTATAAAGGCTTTGAGAAGCTGATGAAAAAAACAGATTTGAAATGAGTGCCATGAGGGAACTCAATTTCTTTCTAGGAATTCAAGTGAAGCAAGTTGACAATGACATCTTCATAAGCCATTCAAAGTATGTGCAAGACATACTACTAGACTTCATCTACATTAGTTCAAGATTTCTAAGACATCTGTAGCTAGAAACCACTCCTTAGGACCTGATCTTAAGGGGGAGTGTGATGATAAAAGTCTCTACAGGGCTATGATTGGGCCTCTTATGTACCTTATAGCCAGTAGACCTTAGATATCTCAAAGGTGCTCCCAAACTTGGCCTTTGGTATCCAAAGAATTCTGACTTCAATAGAGATAATACAATCTTGACCTAGTGCTTCATCTTTTGACCCACAGAAGGGTTCTGAGCCCTGTCCTTATGAACCTATAAAGAAAAAGGATCCAATAAGAAGTACAAACAAGAACCATCTGGTACTCAAAGCCAACCTTCTTAGTCAAAGTGTAGAAAGAGGAAGAGGATGGCCACAAGAAGGGATAAGAAGAAGAGGATGGCCACAAGAAGGGACAAGAAGAAGAAGAGGAAAACTAAGGCATCCACCTTTGCACGTCAGTATGGGTCAGAACATCATCAAGAAGAGGCTGCTTAACAAAGTCCGCTTATTGTAGAGCCTCATAATGCTGAGAGACCCATCTTGTCGTAGGTGTTTACTACTAACCCAGACAAATGGTATGTCACTAGAGATCAAGGGTGTCAAGACATGTACTTCTTGAAAAATATACTTGACCTTCTTATGCATGATCTCTATTGACAAGAGTAGCTGGTTTAAAAGTCTAAGGAATCCTGATCAACTAATAATGAAAGGAATGGTCTGATTCTGATGAGAACTGTCAACAGACGAAGATCAAGCATTAAAGTTCTTTATTTTTTGTAACATCATCCTAGGGTGACTTTGTAAGGATTACAATTATATTTTGATGCAACCAAAGAGCTCTCAATATGCACATATGAAGTACAGGGAAGTTAATTCGGAAGATTTGATATAACTCAGGAAATTCTCTAAGTACCAAATCTTCGGAAGCTAAAAGACCAATCTTCCGAAGCTAAAAGACCAAATCTTCCGAAGCTAAAAGACCAAATCTTCCGAAGCCAAAGATGAAGTCTTTCGAAGCTTCAAAGACAAAGTGTTCTGAAGCCAAATACTGATTTTTTCCGAAGACAGAGAAGACATGCTTTTTCTAAATCACCTTTTGACAAAAGTTGAACCACTTTTCGTTGTGACCTCTGAAGACTCACAAACTTATATGAGTTTGTAAAAAGTCAATACTTTTTATTAAAGTGTAGATTAAGGTCTTTTTATCTGTAACTTTCTAATTTTGTACTTTTATCGTTTTTGTATTAGATAAGGATGTGATGTATCGCATGTCATAGTCACTAGTCAAAAGACAATCTGCCTTTTGACCCTACATTGATCTTGTTGTCTAGATTAGTGTCTCCAGCTTGCCTTCAAAGTATGGCTACTGTAGGATGTAGTATAAAGTATCTCAAGTACTTGTCATTTCTCTTTAAGCTTTTTAACACTTGTAAGAACTTGAGAGCAATGTACATCATTTTTGAAAACCATATTATCTTGTTCTTGTTCTTGTTCTTGTTCTTTACTTGTGTTTTTTGTTTCATCTTGGGAGGTTCCCTATTTGATCTCCTAAGTGTTCTAACACTCTTCTAACATTGTGAAACAGTTGCATTGACCCCCTACAACGATGCTGCAGTAGATAATTTTTATCTTTAACAACCCGACAAAAATCAGGTCAACATCAACTCAATTCTTCGAATTTTAGGCACTAAATTATTGCCCTAGTTGACTCATTTGACTCATTAAGAATTGAGCAATGTTCTTCTTAAGAAGAAATGTCTTGCTGAATTTAGAATTGTCACACAGTACATTACACCCATGAGAGTCAATGATCAGTATTTGACCAATGTTAACGTAAAAACCCATTGACGGATAAACCGATTGAGACAAAACGTTTAATAATAATAGTAATAATAATAATAATAATAATAATAATAATAATAATAATTATAATGATAATAATAATAATAATAATAATATATAATAATAATCACCATCATATCTTGCATGCAATCTTGGTAGATTGCACTACCTTGCGTGCAAGACAACACACACACCAACACACACTCAAGCACCTATATATAACACACCTACTCACACTCTACACACTCACCTAACACACACACAATCCTTTCACCTTCTCCTTCTCCCTTTTCTCTCCATTGGTCGCCCATCACCACACACCAGCCACCGCCTACTGCCACCACACTCCAACCGCCACCGCCTGCCGCCGAAGCCAACGCCACCATTGCCTACCACCGAAGTCACCACCATCACCACCCGAAACCACCTTCACCCATCACCGTTATCGCCCGATCACCACCATCGCCACTCGACACCATCTTCACCGTCTGACACCACCATCGCGACCACCATTCGCCACCTCCACCTTCAACCACCATCACCAACCCGTAACTTCACCACCACCGAACACACCGAGACCCCCTCCCCTTCGGACACCGCAAGCCTCGCAACCCCCACCTTTCACTTTTGGGAACCCCACCACTACCCTAAGAACCCGCATTGCTACTTGGGAGTCAAACCAGGAAGGATTTCTAAAGCTAAAACAGGATTAGGGTTCAAGAGTGGAAATCGAGTCGTGAGCACCGTGAGCTAACGGTAGAAACCAAGGTTTTAGACTCAAGGTATAACCATTTAGACTAATACTTGATGTTATGTTCACGCATGGATCATCAAGATTAAAATCTTGATTAGTTGGTTCACCCACTTGATGATTTTGGAAAAATAAGTTTATGGATGAAAATGGGATTTAATGTGATGTTTAAATCGGAAAATTTTGCTATTATAAGTTGTTAGATGATGAAAATTGGTATATCTTTATGTTGGGATTATAAGAATATAGTGATATGGATTTGTGACTTTGGTATAGTTTTAGGACTAAAAGTTTGTAGGATTACGGATTACAAGGACATGTTAGTAGGACATAAAAATATGGACTAATGATAATGTAAGAATATTGGATGTTAAATCATGGATGATAATAGATGGTTAGGAAGTTATGGGCACAACACTTCAGGAAAACGACTAAATAAATGAAGATCAGAAAATATAGTGGTTACGACGAAAGACTTGTGAAGTAAAAAGGAGTAACATGATAAACAAGAGGACTAAGGAATTTTTATTAGTATGGCAAATAATAAACCCCTTAAACGTTTATTACAAATAAATACTAATTTTCAGAAATAAATAGTATTTTAAAAGGTAAAATGGAAAATAGTAAAATTCCTCAAAACTAGTAATATATATACATATATACGCATATATATATATATATATATATATATATATATATAGTTAACCAAAATGGATGGAAAGTATTATATTTATATCTTTGGATTACTTTAAGGAAAATAAAATATTGTGTAAGAGACCATAAGTAATTAGTAGGAAACTCATAAACTAATTATTTAAGTAAAAGATAGTCCTTGTAAGAAGTACAAAATGAATTGTGTTAGATACTAGTAAGTATAGGTATTCACGATAATAGGTTTATCAAGGAGACCATTTTATAAAATGAAAACCCTTTTCAAAAACAAATGGATTCTTAGAGAACATCTTTAAATATTTTGGAAAAGCATTTTTATCAAAAAGGTTGGGTGATCAAACAGTTTTAAGCAAAGCTTTACAACCTTTTAAAAGGAATTCTTTCACGTCTAGGGTTGTGATTAAACCGGTACGTGACGCGTAAAAACCGGAGATTGAAATCAGCAAAGGTGAGTACTTTGGCCCCATTTTTAAATAATGTTTTATTTAACTGTTTTGGGGGAAAAGCATGTACGATAATAAATTATTTTTATATTTATGATGGATGACGAGTATAATATATGTATGACGGTATAAGGTGAGGCAATAGTGTCGGAGAATACTATTGTGCTCGAAATCCCCTCATAATCATTAACCTCGACGGTGGGGCCACAGAGTATATTGGTAGATCTATCATGTTAGAAGGGCCCGCTCTCGCGACCAGTCGCACTGGTCAGGAAAAAGGTGAGGGAATTTATACGTCTGGATAGTTGTGGGGCAACGACGTGTTTCTTGGCTTTATTATGGACTTATGACCCGAATTGATCATAGTACCTAGCTAGTCTATGTTAAGTATATTATCTAGCTACATCATAACGGATTGATAAAACTTATTTACTTAACAAGTTTATAAAAACCCGAACACTCACCAACTTTATGTTGACTAGTACTTTTATGCTTTTCAGGGTTATAGGTATACCTGTATGGGAATGATGGGATTAGCCTTTGGAAGGATCAAACGTTGTGTTGACTATGTTTTGAACTCTGATACATTATAAATTTTGTAAACAAAATGGTTTAATGTAATAAATTGGTAAAATCTGTCACATGTTTTATTAGTCAACCATTTAAATATATACGTTTGACCGCAACCGTTGTTATAACTCCAACTTCCGTTACCGCCACGTCACGCAACCTTTCGTTGCGATTTTTGGGGTGTGACAGAAGTTGGTATCAGAGCCAACGGTTATAGCGAACTAGAAAGTTTTCTAAACAGGAAAAATCTAGACTATAACCTTTAAAAAGTTTTAGATATTCCAAAGGCACTATCATTCCATAAGACTTTACGTTAGATTGAGGTTTAAGACTAGTAATAGATTAGACCTAGTGCTAAGAATTTGATTATTCTGTTAGTATAGATTAAGTTAGTATATTATGATAGAATAATAAGTGCAGGTGCATTATTCTTCTATAGATGACTGATCGTGTAAGCAGAGAGAGGTTACCTGATAATACCAGCAATGCCAAGGCCCCAACGGAACCCATATCTACTACACCATGGTACTACCCTACCCAGCCCTACTTCGCATCTACCTTATACCCGGGCATGGAAAACTCGGGGAAAGGATGGATATCTGAGTCTGAAGATGAGAGTCCCGCACCAGTCACAGCCACTCTTGCACCAATTACCGAGGAACCAGCTGATTTAGTTCCAGAGAGTGAGACTCCGACAGATGTGACACCTATTGCACCTATTCCCCCCATGCAACACCGGCCTAAGATTCGATTAGTTTACGAGATAAGAAAGCGCAGGAATAAGAGGAAAGTAGCTGAAACTGAGGAGAGCACAGAAGAAGCACCTATGCCCAGACAGACCAGACTTGTTGACGATCGATGGGGATGGATTATGGACGCTATGAGATGATGGGCTTCAAGAGATGAGATTCCTTCTATATTTGAGGTTAGGGAGTCATCCACTGCTTCTCGTGGGATCACTATGGGTGGTGAGCCCATTGAGCGAGTAATGGCTACCTTGACAGCTCAATGTGTTGGGTACGAGAAGGACTTACTGGGGATGAGGAAGAAAATGAGGGTTCATGATGAGGTAGGCTAGGCTATGGATGGAAGATTGATGACCATTGAGGAGGAGAGAGTGTAAGACGAGAGTGCTCTGAGTCAGATCCACTTCAGAGTATTGGATCTGGAGGCTAGTCTTTTAGAGACTAGAAACCGATTGACTCTGACAGAGAAGAAAGCAGAAGTAACTGAGGAAGCACTGGTGGTGGCACAGCAATAGATGATTGAGATGGGAGGAAGAGTGGAGATTGCAGAGGCATCACTAGGATTGGCGCAACAACAGATGACAGTGATGGGAGAGCGAGTTGATGTGGCCACGGCGACAGCTACATTCTGCATGATAATGATCTCTTACCTGATGCACATGGGCAGTGGAGCACCATTTTTAGGTTAAGGTCTAGTCATAGTGTTGTTTATGTTTAGAACTTAAAACTTTTGTCGATCTCGATGTGATGGTTGTGAACATTGATTGTCTTTTGATGACTTAGACTCTGATGATGAAACTAACAAACATGTTATTTTGAAAATTTTGATTATTGCTATGAAAATTCTTGATCCTTGTATTATGAAGATACCATTGTGATTGTAATGTATGTAATGAGTTAAAAAAATCATTATAAGTCTTAAAGGTTTAAACGACAACTAAACCCATTCTTACCCTACCTTTACAACAGAAAGTTAGATATGCTACCTAGAACTCGAAATACGTCATCGAACGGAAACCCTAATCTTCCAAATACCGCGGAAGAACTAGCTCAGGTTATAGCACAACATGTCAAAACGGCCTTGGAACAGCATGAAACTAACCTAGCAGCCAGATCGAGAGGAGGAAATGGAACAACCGGCAATGGATTGGGAAATGGCTCCAATATTGGTTCAGGCATCGGCGCGAACAACGGCTCAGGACAAAATGGAAACCCAGGCAGTTCATCTGGTGGACAACCTCAAGGGTGTTCCTATAAACATTCCAGGGATACAATCCAAGAACGTTTACGGGAGCTGAAGGACCGCTAGATATCATTCGTTGGATAGAGAAGATGGAAGCCGTTATAGCAATAAGTAACTGTTCCAATGATCAGAAGGTTAAGTATGCAGCCTGTTCGTTCCAGGACGTAGCGCTGTCATGGTGGAACTCTCAACGCCAAATTGTGGGAGACACCAATGCTTATGAGCATACTTGGGAACAGCTGAAGGAGATGATGCTTCATGAATATTGTCCTCGAAATGAGTTGCAGAAAATTGAGACAGAATTCTGGAATCTTACAATGGAGGGTGCTGAGATACGAGCTTACACATCCAGATTCAACGATTTAGCTAGGCTAGTACCGCGAATGGTCATACCAGAATATGTGCAGATTGAGAGGTATGTTTGGGGACTATCGCCTCAAATCAGAAGCAACGTTACAGCCTCAAACCCTACCACCATTCAGAGTGCTATAGCTATTGCTCATTCACTGACCGATGATGCAGTACGCAGTGGAACGCTGATCAAGAAAGACAACCTTGGAAGAAGAGTGATGGGAACGGAAAGGAGAATCGATAGGTTTGAAAAAAGGTCATTTGATGGGAAGAGGAAGTGGACTGGAAGTACCAGAAAACAAATGAGCATCAAGAAAGGTTTTTATCCTAGGTCTGAACGAGACTATGTCGCAACTGCTAACAACAGTAGACAAAACCAAGAACAACAAGGGAAATGCAACAGATATGGGTACCCCCACGGCGGCGAATGCAAGGTCTGCACTCGTTGTCACAAGTTCAGACACTTAGGACGGAACTGCCAAACCAAACCTGACATTAAAGGAACGGGAAGTGGTCTCGCTTGCTTTGAATGCGGCACTGTGGGACATTTTAGGAAGGATTGCCCTAAAGTGAACGGAACCCAGGCCAGAGGAAGAGCATTCGAAATGAACACCAGGGAAGCACGTCAGGAACCAACAGTGGTTAATGGTACGTTTCTTGTCAATAATCAGTATGCATCTGTTTTATTTGACACTGGTGCTGATTTAAGTTTCGTATCCAAAGAGTTTGAGCCATCATTAGGAGTAAGGCCTTGTAAATTAAATAAGAAATACATCAGTGAAGTAGCTAATGGAAAGAAAATCGAATCAAACGAAGTGATTAAGAATTGCACCATACAATTAAATGACCACCCTTTAGCATCGATTTATTACCTGTCAAGCTTGGAAGCTTTGATGTAGTCATTGGAATGGATTGGCTTTCCTGAAACCATGCTGAAGTAGTATGCTACGAAAAGATTATACATATACCAACACGCGACAATGAAGTTTTGATAATCCAAGAAGACAAAGGAAAGCCTTCCTTGAAAATTGTTAACGTTATGAAGGCTTACGGATATTTAAGTAAAGGACATCCAGCATTCTTGGTGAAGGTTATAGACATGAAAAATGAGGAACGGAAGATTGAAGACATTCCAATTGTACGAGAATACCCAGATCTATTTCCCGAAGACTTACTGGGATTACCTCCAGAAAGGCGGATTAAATTTTGAATTGATCTAGTGCCGGGAGCTGCACCGGTAGCCCGATCAACGTATCGGTTAGCACCATCTGAGATGCAAGAACTGTCAAAACAACTATAGGAATTATCCGATAAAGGATTCATTTGACCAAGCTTTTCTCCTTGGGGAGCACCGGTATTGTTTGTTAAGAAGAAGGACGGATCTTTTAGGATGTGCATCGACTATCGAGAGTTGAATAAACTTACCGTCAAGAATCGGTACCCATTACCGAGGATTGATGATCTGTTCAATCAACTACAAGGGTCCTGCTATTATTCAAAAATCGATTTGCAATCTGGATACCACCAGTTGCTAATAGCAGAAGAAGATGTTCCAAAAACAGCCTTTCGAACGCGCTACTGTCATTACAAATTTCTTGTAATGCCGTTTGGTCTGACCAACGCACCGGCTGTGTTCATGGATCTCATGAACAGGGTTTGCAAACCTTACCTGGATAAATTTGTGATAGTATTCATCGATGATATTCTAATATATTCACAATCCAGGGAAGAACATGAAAAGCATCTTCAACTTATCTTGAGTGTACTAAGAGACGAGAAGTTGTATGCAAAGTTCTCCAAGTGTGAATTCTGGCTTCGAGAAGTCCGATTTCTTGGACATGTTATCAACGAAAAAGGTATACATGTCGAACCGACAAAAATCGAGGCAATCAAGAATTGGTAAGCACCAAAGTCACCAACAGAAGTACGCCAATTCCTAGGGTTAGCCGGCTACTATCGTAGGTTCATCAAAAAATTTTCTAAGATAGCACAACCACTGACTCTACTGACTCGTAAAGATCAAAGATACGAGTGGAGCGCTGAATAGGAAGAAGCTTTTCAAGTGCTAAAGCAAAAACTGTGTAGTGCACCTATTCTATCACTCCCAGATGGAACTGATGGGTTTGTAGTATACTTTGATGCTTCGCGTTTAGGTCTGGGATGTGTGTTGATGCAAAGAGACAAAGTCATTGCCTATGCATCAAGACAACTAAAAACGCATGAAAAGAATTACACAACCCATGATTTCGAATTAGGAGCAGTGATTTTCACCCTAAAAATCTGGAGACACTACCTCTATGGAACAAAGTGTGTAGTATACACAGATCACAAAAGTTTACAGCATATTTTCAACCAGAAGAGCTGAACATGAGGCAGCGATGATGGGTCAAGCTATTGAATGATTACGACTGTGATATTAGATATCACCCAGGCAAGGCTAACGTGGTTGCAGACACTCTCAGCAGGAAAGAAAGAGAAAAGCCTTTGCGCGTAAGAGCTTTAGAGTTGACCATATACTCAAATCTCTTAACTCGAATACGTGATGCACAAATGGAGGCAATAAAAGACAATAATCTGGTGAATGAGGATCTAAAAGGAATGGTCAGAAAGTTAACACCTAACTCCGATAACCTAATACAGTTTGCAAATAGGGTATGGATTCCAAAGTATAGGGATTTGTGCCAGGTAATTCTTGACGAAGCATATAAATCAAGATACTCAATCCACCCCGGATCAGACAAGATGTATCATGATGTAAAAGAATTGTATTGGTGGCCCAATATGAAAGGAGATATAGCTTCATACTTAAGCAAATGTATGACATGCTCCAAAGTAAAGGCAGAACACCAAAAGCCATCTGAACTCTTACAGCAGCCTGCAATCCCAACATGGAAATGGGAGTGTATCGCTATGGATTTTGTAACGAAATTACCCAGAACATTAAATGGCCACGATGCAATTTGGGTAATAATCAATCGTTTAACAAAATCGGCACACTTCTTGCCTATCAAAGAGACATATGGCATGCATAAATTGGCCAATCTGTATATCAAAGAGGTGGTATCTCGCCACGGAGTACCAATATCAATTATTTCTGACAGAGATAGTCGATTTACCTCGAGATTTTGGCAAACACTGCATGAGGCCATGGGCACTCGCTTAGACATGAGTACAGCCTATCATCCTCAAACAGACGGTCAAAAAGAAAGGAAACATACAAGCGTTAAAGGATTTACTGTGAGCCTGTGTGATAGATTTTGGTGGAAATTAGGATACTCACTTGCCACTAGTTGAGTTCCCATATAATAACAGTTATCACACCAGTATTAAGGCTGCCCCGTTCAAAGCATTGTACGGGAAAAGATGTCAATCACCCATATGTTGGGCAGAAATTGGCGAAAGACAATTAACCGGGCCCGAAATCATTCAAGAAACAACTGACAAGATTGGGCAAATCAAAAGAAGACTAGAAGCGGCAAGAAGTAGACAAAAGAGCTATGCGAATAATCGGAGAAAACCGCTAGAGTTTCAAATTGGTGATAGAGTATTCCTAAAAGTATCGCCATGGAAAGGCATAGTAAGATTCGGTAAACGAGGAAAACTCAATCCCCGATTCATTGGGCCGTTCGAGATAACCGAACGTATTGGACAGGTCGCTTACCGTCTTAACTTGCCATGTGAACTCAGAAATATGCATAATGTGTTCCACATATCCAATCTTAAGAAGTGCATGTCAGATGAATTGCTAATTATTCCACCGGAGGAAGTTTACATCGACGACAAACTTCATTTCATCGAAGAACCAATTGAAGTTTTGGATCGGAAGGTTTAGAAACTCAGACGAAGACAAATCAGACTAGTCAAAGTAAGATGGAATTCGAAGAGAGGACCTGAATTTATATGGGAACGCGAAGATCAGATACAACAAAAGCATCCCCACCTTTTTAAGACTCAGCCTAATGGAGACCCTGTAGCGTAAACTTCAGGACGAAATTTCTTAAACAGGGGGAGACTTTAACAACCCGACAAAAATCAGGTCAATGTCAACTCAATTCTTCGAATTTTAAGCACTAAATTATTGCCCTAGTTGACTCGTTTGACTCTCTAAGAATTGACCAATGTTCTTCTTAAGAAGAAATGTCTTGCTGAATTTGAAATTGCCACACAGTATATTGCACCCATGAGCGTCAATGATCAGTATTTGACCAATGTTAACGTAAAAACCCGTTGATGGATAAACCAATTAAGACAAAATGTTTAATAATAATAATAATAATAATAATAATAATAATAATAATAATAATAATAATAATAATAATAATAATAATAATAATAATCATCATCATCATCATCACCATCATATCTTGCATGCAATCTTGGTAGATTGCACTACCTTGTGTGCAAGACAACACACACACCAACACACACTCAAGCACCTATATATAAACATACCTACTCACACTCTACACACTCACCAACACACACACAACCCTTTCACCTTCTCCTACTCCCTTTTCTCTCCATCGGCCGCCCACCACCATACCAGCCACCGCCTACTGCCACCACACTCCAACCGCCGCCGCCTGCCACCGAAGCCAACACCACCATCGCCTACCGCCAAAGTCACCACCATCACCACCCGACACCACCTTCACCCGTCACCCCTATCGCCCGATCACCACCATCGCCACCGGACACCATCTTCATCGTCCGACACCATCATCGCGACCACCATTCGCCACATCCACCTTCAACCACCATCACCAACCCGTCACCTCACCACCAGCGAAAACACCGAGACCCCCTCCCCTTCGGACACCGCAAGCCTCGCAACCCCTACCTTTCACTTTCGGGAACCCCACCACTACCCTAAGAACCCGCATTGCTACTTGGGAGTCAAACCAAGAAGGGTTTCTCAAGCTAAAACCGGATTAGGGTTCAAGAGTGGAAATCAAGTCGTGAGCACCGTGAGATAACGTTAGAAACCAAGGTTTTAGACTCAAGGTATAACCATTTAGACTAATACTTGATGTTATGTTCATGCATGGATCATCAAGATTGAAATCTTGATTAGTTGGTTCACCCACTTGATGATTTTGGAAAAATTAGTTTATGGATGAAAATAGGATTTAATGTGATGTTTAAATCAGAAAATTTTGCTATTATAAGTTGTTAGATGATGAAAATTGGTATATTTTATATTAGGATTATAAGAATATAGTGATATGGATTTGTGACTTTGGTATAGTTTTAAGACTAAAAGTTTGTAGGATTATGGATTTCAAGGACATGTTAGTAGGACATAAAAATATGGACTAATGATAATGTAAGAAATATTGGATGTTAAATCATGGATGATAATAGATGGTTAGGAAGTTATGGGCGTAACACTTCAGGAAAACGACTATGTAAATGAAGATTAGGAAATATAGCGGTTACGATGAAAGACTTGTAAAGTAAAAAGGAGTAACATAATAAACAAGACGACTAAGGAATTTTTATTAGTATGTGTTGGTACACATGTCCCCAGTTCTAGTCTAGTGAGCTTAAATGTAATAGAACTTCTTCTTGTAACACATATGTAATGTTTAATCAATATAATGAGAATCTCTTCTATATATGGTTGTTGGTTGTTTGATGTTATATCTATTTATATTATTAGTTGTTACACACATATCTGACAATGTTATATAGGTTTACAGTTGTTAGACATAGTTCTGAACCATTGAAGGTTCAAGAATGTGTTTAACTAAGTATCCTGATTCAGTAGTATGACTGGACCATGCGAATGGGCCAATCGCACGACTGAACCAGGTGGTTGAGTCAATCGTATGGTTGAGTCACAAGACTGGCTCAGTCGTCCGAATGAACTAATCGTATGACTCAGTCGCACGACTGAGCTAGTCGCTTGGCTCAGTCGTACGAATGAGAGCTGTAACCTATAAATACCACTTAATTCATGGAAAAACGTAAGACTTCGAATATTTGCAACCCTAGTCGACCGAGAGCGCCCTGTTCATCCCTTCCAACTTCACAAAAGGTTTCAGATCATTCCTAGTTCGTTCTTAACGTTTTCTAATCGTTAGGTTTGATCTTGTTAACGTTTTCCCTGATTGGATCGCCAATCAAATAGGATTCCGCACTATTTGATACGGTATAACGAAGAATCAGTTAGTACTCCATCCGTACTCGGTCCTAACAAGTGGTATCAGAGCTTTGGCTCTTGATTCTTCGTGGATTCAATCGTTTTTCATGAAAAATTTTACATTTTTAGCGAAAAGATCCGTTCTTTCTGCTCAAAAATCAAGTTTTTACGTGTGCATGTTCTGAAAATTCAATCTTTTTCGAGTTTCAGCCGTCAAGGGTGTAAAAATTTGTGTTTTAGGTCAAAGTGTGTCAAAAACCTCGATTTCAGCAGTCTCAGACGCACGATTATCTCAATCGTACGACTGAAATCCAGTCGCCCAGTACAATCGTACGATTGAACTAAGTCGCTTGTTCAATCGCCCGGTTGATTCGTTTGGTTTGTCCAGTCGCTCAAGTGTCACAATCGCCTGTCCTGTCATACGATTGAGTTCAATCGCACACTGTTTATGTCAGTCGCCTCTCAGTCGTACACTCCAGTCGCCCAAGCAGTTCACTTTTCAAGTTTAAACTAAGACGAAATGGACTCCGAAAATTTTGCCTTCTCAGCTGGAAAGGACTATAGGATCCAGAACCTTCTGTTACTGGAAAATGAAATTGGAAACCACGATAAACCACCTAAGCTACTGTCTATTGATGAATTTCCTTAATGGAAACAAAGATTTGAAATTCATCTAAATGGTGTGGATACCAATTTGTGGAACTCGATTGAGACTGGATATAACATGCCCGTTAGTGCTGATAGAATACCGTTGACTTTAAGTGGACTAAGTGATGCACAAAAGGTTGCCTATAATGCTGAAAAGAAGGCCTATGCAATGTTGACACAGTCGATTCCCAAAGACATCTTCCATAAATACTCAGAGCACAAACAGAGCAAAAAGTTATGGGACGCTCTTGAGAAGAGATACGATAGCAATTCAACACTTAAGTCACTGAAGGCTAAAGCATTGAAGAAAGAGTTTTACAACTTCTCGTCTATTGGGAATGAAAGCTTGGATGAGATCATTGATCGCTTCTACCATCTGATGAGTGAACTTCACACTCATGGGGTTAATACGTCTAAAGAAGATAAAGTTACAAGCTTGGCTGAGGGTCTACCAGAGAAGTGGGATTCCTTTATTTCCACTTTACGCTATAACTCAGTTTTGGAGACTTTGGATATTAATGACTTCATTCTGAAACTGAGAGAGGAAGAGGTCCGACACAAGTATAGAACGAAGAAAGGAGCTTACACTCAAGATCCATCACTCTACAATGTTACTCCTGCTTCTACTTCTAATTCCAAAGCCTCCAGTGCTCCTCTGCAAACTGCTTTTGTGTCAAATGCATCACCATCAGCTGATCAAGGCTCATCATCGGCTAGTGAGTCACATGGTGCATCTGGGGTTTTACAAAGTCCTATAGTTACCCAATCAACGAAGTTAATGACTGATAATTTGGGAAAAGTAACTGTAGAGGTTGCAAAGGAACACATGGATCTACTTGCGGTGGTAGTTCATTCCTATCATCGTTTAGTGGCCGGGAAGATTGGAAACTGCCACCTGGCTGATGAAGACTACGAGCAGGCGGATGAGAACGAGTTGGAACGTATGGACATAATGTGGGCTCTAGCAAGTGCTGTGCGACGAGCTAAGAAATTTGTGAAAAAGACGGGACAGAATCTAGTGGCTACCAAAGATACTACATTTGGTTTTGACAAGTCCAAAGTCACTTGCTTCAATTGTGGTGAAAAAGGCCACTTCAAGAGGGAATGTGTAAAACCAAAGAAGACTGGCAACGGGAATCCATTCTCATCTTTCAACAAAGAAGATAAGGAGAAAAAGACAGTTCCAGCAAGCAGTGACTCCAAAGCTATGGTTGCTCAAGGTGATGAAGGACAGGATTGGTCCTTCCGATTCTTATCTGACAGTGAAGCCAACATAGCATCAGTTGAAGATTTGAATGAAGACTCAGCAAGTGAGGGGGAAAGCTCAGCTGAGATTGATACTGCTGAAATGGAAGAGACTTTAGCTGCTGTTAACCAAATCGTTGAGAATGAGCTGAATGCTGAATCTGAAGCACAACCACAGACTCAAAATGCTTTCATGGCCGGAACGTCCACATCTGCACAGGTAGAATCAAAAGATGATCTGTTTGCTAAACATGCTTGTGTTGAATGTGAAAAATTTAGGGAAAGTATTGACTTAAAATTTGCTAGGTTATTAGATGATAATGATAACTTAGTAAATGACTTAAAATTGTACACAGACGCTAACAAAGTTTTAAAACAGAATGAAAGCAATTACAAAGAAAAGGTTGTGGCATTAAAGAAACAATTAAAAGAGACTGAAGTTGTTGCATTCAACCAAGAGAATGATATTAAATTCTATTTAAAGACCATTGAAGAAACTAAAAAGGATAAAGCAGTTTTACTAGTTGAAAATGAGTCTTTAAAACAAAAACTTCATAGTCTTGCGAGCTCCTCGCATATTTTGAAAAACTTGGTTAAGGAACGCAACAACAGGGAGGGTTTGGGTTATAAAGTTGTGCCCCCACCACATGAGACTCTTTTGAACACCAAACAACGTCCAATCAATAATAATCCAATTAAAGATCATGTGGTGACAACTCCTCTGGTCAGTGACCCGGACACAGTAGTTAAGACTGTTTCTTCAGGTGCTGATCAGAAACCATCAACTTCAGGCACAACTAGAAATGAACAAAGGGTGGAAGAGAATGTTCAAGCATCTCTTGGGCTGGGTTCTAAGTCTACCAACACACAATCCAAGATTTCCAAAACCACTCAAAATAAACCAGTCAAGAAAGATAACACTCATCTTCAAAGGCAACTAAATAATAATGTTAAACATGTTAAGTTTGTCAAGGAAGGTGAACATCAAAAGACCGAGACCAAAGAGCCCAAACCTGAGGTCTACTCCCCACCCTATAAGAGATCTCCCAGCCCTTTTGAAAGGAGATCCTGTTACGCTTGTGGTAAACGAGGTCACATATCTTCTAGTTGTCCCCGCTATCAGACACCTAGGGTTAAGGTTGAATTGGACAAAGAAGTTTCTCAGTTTCCAAAACAGAGATCTAAGACCCCTGTTAGGTCTAACACACCTGCCAGGTCTTACACATCTCCTCAACACCACAGACTACACAGACAAGTCATTGGCAAGTCTTTGATGCCTGAGGTGACACCAGCTTTGGAAACAAAAACAAAGGTTCAAACTGTTAATCAAACCACTGTCTATCACAAACAATCTTTTCATAAAGATGGTATGTGGAAAGCTAAAATGTCTGATGTGTCTGATAGCAGTGACAAACTGAAGGTTGAGCTCCCTCCAACTGACAAAGGACAGTGGGTAGAGTTCATACTATGTGATGCCTCTGGGAAACCCAAGCCAGTTAAGGCTTGGGTCCCCCTCCTTAACTAATTGTTTTCAATTATGTGCAGGTTGTCCGCTACAGTGCTACTACCAATACATGGATTGTAGATAGCGGAGCTTCCAGGCACATGACGGGAAATAAGTCTCTCCTTTTCAATGTCAAACAAATTAAAGGGGGACACGTTTCCTTTGCTGGTAACAAAGGAGGATACATTACCGCTCAAGGCGAAGTAGGTAATGCAAAGGTAAGATTCGACAAAGTCAATTTTGTACAACAATTAGAAAACAATCTGCTTTCAGTGTCTCAGATATGCGACAAGGGCTTCAAAGTGATGTTTGACAATCGCAAGTGTTACATACTGAAGAAAGAGATGGAGATTCCAGAGGAGCAGGTCTTAATGTCAGCATCCAGGTACAATGATTTATATGTATTGGATATGTCTAATGCTTCTTCCTCTGAGTCTACAGTCCAGTGTTTCTTATCCAAAGCAACAGAGAAGGAATCCATCTCATGGCACAGAAGAATAGGACACATTTATCACAGGAGGATGAATCATCTGATTCATAACAACTTAGTTGATGGAGTTACTGTCAAGAACTTCAAACTTCCTGATTTTTGTGTCTCATGCAAGAAGGGAGAGCAGACCAGGAAATCTCACAAGACCAAGCATGTCAATTCTATAGAGATGCCCCTGGAGCTACTGCACATGGATTTATTTGGTCCTGTAAGCACGAAGAGTATAGCAGGAGACCGGTACTGCTTTGTAGTCACAGATGACTACTCACGCTTTACTTGGGTGATGTTTTTGAAAGCTAAGTCAGAAACGTTTGAATCAGTCAAGGTGCTAGTCATGACACTGGAGTCACTCTACAACCTGAAAGTGAGGAAGATTCGTTCAGACAACGGCACAGAGTTCAAGAATCAGTGGATAGATGCTTTCTGCAAGGAGAAGGGAATTGTTCATCAGTTCACCTCAGCATACACGCCACAGATGAATGGAGTTGCCGAATGAAAGAATCAAAGCTTGATCGAGACTGCAAGGACAATGTTGGCAGATTCTAAGCTTCTAGTACAGTTCTGGAATGAAGCAGTTGCAAATGCTTGCTACACACTTAACCGTGTATCAGTAGTCAAAAGGCATGGCAAGACTTGCTATGAGTTACTTCAGAAGCAAAAACCTAACTTGGAGTATCTGGAACCATTTGGAGCTCCATGTACCCTGTTGAAGAAGTCTCAGGAAGGCAATTTTAATGAAAAAGATGATCAATGGATTTTTCTAGGATACAGCATACCAGACAAATGAGTTTACAATAACTCGACAGGTCAGGTTGAAGTGTGGTGCAACGTAGATGTGCAAAGATACACCACCCCCTGCTGGAAAAGGTCCATCATCATTCTTCGATTACGATGACTTTTTCAAATCCTTTAATCTTCCTCAGATTGATTCGGATGATGTGATTGCTACTCAGATGATGTACGATGATCTAAATACACCAAATCTGGATTCAAGCAACACAACACCTGCAGATGGTGCTTCAGGTTCCTCAGCTCATGCTCAGGATGAGAGTGATGATTCATCAGATGATGAAGAGGCAGCTGAACCAGACAGTGAACATAATGTAAATCAAGATGTTAGCTCGTCCGCTGCCGAACTGGCATTGGGAAATCCGGATACTGAACCAGTTTCCAACAACTCCAGTGACTAGGATCAGTGTGAATCATCCCCCCTCATCTATCATTGGGGATATTCAATCCAGTGTGCAGACACGAAATCAGTTGTACTCGGGTGATTATGCTGCAATCATGGAAAAGGGATATGTCAATGACGGGGCTTTCTCATGTTTTGTTTCACAAGTCGAGCCTAAGTACGTCAGTGACGCCCTCAAAGATGAAGCCTGGGTCAACGGGATGCAAGAAGAGCTTCTACAGTTCAAGAAACTTGGAGTATGGACACTCGTTGACAGGCCAAAAGGAGTAAAAGTGATTGGTACCAAATGGGTACTAAAGTGCAAGAAGGATGACCAAGGTGTTGTTATCAGAAACAAGGTACGGTTGGTTGTTCAGGGATTCAGACAAGTCGAAGGAGTCGACTACAATGAAGTGTTTGCACCGGTGGCACGAATGGAAGCAATTCGGATATTTCATGCCTATGCATCGTATATGAAGATCAAAGTTTATCAGTTGGATGTGAAGAGTGCATTCCTTCATGCGGAAATCCGTGAGGAGGTATACGTCAGTCAACCCGAAGGATTCGAGGATCCATATCATCGGGACAGAGTCTACAAGTTAGATAAGGCTCTGTATGGGCTACATCAGGCTCCTCGAGCTTGGTATGAAAAGCTCTCCACCCTCGAGCTTGATTGACTGTACTTTGTTCATTAAAGAAAAGGATGGTGATTTGCTTATGGTGCAGATCTATGTGGATGACATCATCTTCGGTTCCAGAAACGAAGAGTTGTGCAAAGAATTCGAATCTGTGATGAAGGCAGAGTTTTAGATGAGTGACATGGGAGAAATGAAGTTCTTCCTAGGATTACAGGTGGATCAAACCTCAACCAGTATTTTCTTGCATCAAACTAAGTATGTCGGAGACATTTTAAGTCGGTTTGATATGGAAAATGTCACTGTTGCCGGTACCCCTCTTGCCATAAATCATGATGTGGCTCCTGATGAGAATGGGGATTTGGTGGATGCCACTATGTATCGTGGGATGATCGGATCTCTTATGTACCTCACTGCCTCGCGTCCAGATATCATGTATGCCACATGTTTATGTTCCAGGTATCAAGCAAAGCCAAAAGTGAATCACTTGATTGGGGTTAAGAGGATTTTCCGTTATCTGAATGTTACTCTAACACTGGGGTTGTGGTATCCTCATGATGATGACTTTGAGCTAACGGCGTATAGTGATTCGGATTATGGAAGCTGCAAAATGAATTACAAGTCTACGTTAGCAGGATGTCAATTTTTCGGGAGAAGATTGGTGACTTGGCAGTGTAAGAAGAAGACATCAGTTGCTCTATCTACCTGTGAAGCCGAATATGTTGTTGCTGCCAGCTGTTGCTCTCAAATCATATGGATACAACAGCAAATGCGGGACTACGGTTTGCATTTCTCGTCTACTCCTATATTTGTTGATAATTCTGCTGCAATTGCAGTAACTAAAAATCCGGTCCAACATCCTAAGACCAAACACATCGGCATCAAATATAACTTTATACGTGACTGTTTTGAAAAGAATTTAATCGATGTGATAAAAATTAATACAGATTTTCAACGCGCTGACCTCTATACAAAAGCCTTTGATAAACCCAGATTTTATATCTGTTAGAGGTCAACGGTGTTAAAAAGAAAAGTGATGTTATCTCAGAAGACACAGACGCGTAGTCCGACACATGTTTATCTTTTATTTTTTATTTATTTTCTAGTTTTATTTCATTTAATTTCCTTGTCGATTAAAAATCCAAAAACACAAAAAGATTTTCTGTTTTAGTATTTTTAGGGGGAGATTAGGTTAGGTTCAGTAATTATTTACTTAAAAAAAAAGAGGGGGGAGGTTACTTAAGCTGAAAAGGCAAAGACAGAAATACTGGAAATGTGACTAAATGAAATGGAAAGTACACAGGTATCGCGTTACTTGGAACACCAAAAGGATTTTATGTTTTGCAAGGTTAATTAAATCACAGAAAATTACAAATCAGAGAAATCTAGGTCTAACATATTGGGAAAATGATAGTATGCTTGGTTGGTATTGTAATTACACGGAGAAAGTTGATCTAGGTAGGTGCTAGTTCTCTATACGATGTGTCGGTAGATTCAACACAATAGACGAGTAGACGTCATTAGTGAACTCAATCTAAACTAAATGGTTCAACCGACTGTGGGGTCCCATCTTATCACTGGTTAACACAATCAGTTATTTTCAATAAGGGATAACGAGCAAATAAACGCCACCAAAGGTGTGCGTATGACCACAAAAAGAGCAAAAGAAAAATGAATACAAGCGTAATCAAGCTGATAACAAAACGTTGTTGGTGCGTTATGTGAAAAAGAAAATAAGAAAAAGAAAATAAGAAATGCTCTAACAAGGAGATAGGTTGTGTGCCTCTCTACTGTGCGATGGCACTGACCTGAGGATAAGCATAACCTACATATTCTAGAATTCATTGTTGTTTGCCGCCTCTCTGCTGTGCGATGGCACTGACCTGAGGCTTGGCTTCTCTTTGAAAGCTCTAAGAATAGTCGCTTCTTGTCAAAATACCTAAAGACCGCTCGAAAGTCCTCTAAGGAATGCTGATTACCATATAAGCTTGGGATCCACAAAAGTTGGTTGAAATAATATAACTTAACTCATCGCCAATGCATGTCAAAAGTGTGTGTATGGATTTAAATGGACAAGTATACTGACAATCGTCATGGATGCACCGACTGATGTTGATAATCAATGTGTGTTACATATCACGTCAAGCATGATTCCCAGTTAGATCTTAGAAGTCTTAGATAAGTGAATAACTGTGATATGTAATTCATGCAAGGGTTTAAAGTTAAATGCAGATAAAAGATTCCAAGTAATATTGTTTATGCCTGTTTGATTCCATATGAGTCTGTCCTTGATATGATGTCAATGTTAATAGGCTACACTAACCCGACCTAACAAAAATCACAAAAAGATGTTTTATTGTGTTCTTAGTTTAAAATTTTCAAGTTATATGTATAATATGTCAATGTCGGACTGTGCAAAATGTTCTCTGTTAACGTCACCAAATGAGCTTAACGTTTATTTAAACAAATTGTTTCTGAAAGGAAAAAAGTATCACGTCTGAGGTGATAAGTTGGATAAATGGATCACGTCCGAGGTGATCGGGTGGATAAATGGATCACGTCTGAGGTGATCGGGTGGATAAATGGGTCATGTCTGAGATGATCAGGTGGATAAATGGATTACATCTGAGGTGATCAAAATGTAATTTTATTTTAAATGGTCATCTCTGAGATGATCAACCTACTCATAATGTTTATCTACTGGTAAATGGAACTAAGGGTCGTTATGGTAAAATGGTCAAAAGAAGATAAGGATGGCCCAGTCGCACGACTGAACCATAAATATGGTCCAGTCATACGATTGGAACACACGAATGAGTCAAATCGTTCGAATGGACAATGCGAATGAGTTCAAGCACACGATTGAACGTGACCGACTGTCACAGTCGTTCGACTGAACATCAATCGTACGATTGGAGATGAACGATTGGGTGAATCGTACAAATGAATCTCAGTCGCACGACTCACTCATGCGACTAGACTCAATCGTATGACTGACCTATCGACTCGGCTCAGTCGCCCGACTGGGATTTTCCCTAGTATATATAGGTCGAGTCGACCTCAGTCGCTCATTCACCTAAATCGCCTCTCTCTATTCGTACGACCTAACGAACCACTGCCAAAATTTTGTTTGATTCAAATTTACCATCTATTTGTGTGTTCTGACATTCATTTGTGCTTATACAGGTAATATTCATGGTGTTTCATCATTAAAACTGATCAATGACACAAATCTCTTAAATTTTGACCCAACAGTAACCGAAATCAAAAGGCACAAATAAACCACACAAACTGAGCGATAAGTTCAAACAAAACTTACAATAGGCTTAATCGGTTGTTTCTGAGTCTAATGAGCATAATTTTGATGTTTAACACTTAGTATTGCTCAAAACAAGAATTTGAATGGACAAACAGTCGAGTAGACGACTGGTCGTGCTGATGAACTTCAATCGTACGACTGAACTGTCCGATTGGCTAAATCGTACAACTAAGATGAACGAATGACTCAATCGTACGACTGAACCATGCGAATGAGTTCATGCGCACGATTGAGATACACGTATGAGAAGACATGCGACTGAGTCCAATCGCATGACTCAGTCGTACGCATGAACTCAATCGTTTGACTAAATCAGTCGCACAGTTCAGTCGTACGATTGAAACTCAGTCGTTTGCTCAGTTGCACGATTAAACCTAAGTTTAAAGTTCTTTGACTGAAATTAGCTATCCTCAACATGCACTAACGTTTATCAACAATGTGTAACAGATGGCGAATCGGTGGACTATCAGCATAAAGCAACATTTGTGCTCATCTGGATCTGACCTCCCAGAATGCGGTGGAGTTCTCGGGCATCATTACTTTCTTACGGAGATCGAGGATCTTCCGAGCTATTTCTACTCCATGCACGCCATATCGTTCAGTCCAGCAGGCTTTCTGGGAAAGCGCTGTGGTGGACAGATCCATAGAGCCCTACCGCATCAGGAGCACCATTTTTGGTCAGGCAATAGAGATCTCTGAGGAAGATCTACGGACAGTCTTAGAGTTTAGGGATGATGGTGACTAACCCAAATGACTACACCCTCTGACAGTTCGAGGGTGCTTTCTGCGGGCAAAGTACTCTGGGGATATCAACGCAGGTATGCTCAACAAGAGCAACCTGTGCCCCTAATTCAAGTACTTAGCCCACGTGCTGCTAAGGTGCATTGCCTCGAGAAAGGGAGGCTTTGATGAGCTATCTGAGCAGATGCAGAGCGCATATGTTGCGCTGGTGCTGAACCATCCGTTCAGCTTCTCGTAGATGATCTTCACTTATTTAATGGAGAACATCAAAGTGAAGGGCAAAGAGAGCTTCTGCATGTACCCTCGCTTCATGCAAATGATCGTTGACCAGAAGCTCCCTATGCTACCAAAGGAGAAGGAGGATGCAGTGGTGCTTGAGGTGATGGATGATACCACCTTAGGCAGGATGAAGGTGTACAGGGGGAAGCAGGTGAAACCCCCTTTCAGGCGACTATTTGAGCATCTAGCCCGCGATGATTATGTGGCACCAGCAAAACGAAAGTGGCGCCACAAGGACAGTGATTCGGATGTGGAGCAAGTTGCTCTGCCCTCCGATGACTCCGATGATGATCATGATTCTGATCAGGGAGGAGATGGCCAGGGAGAACCTGAACCAGCTCAGATACACCCTGATTTTCATATGCAGGAGGAGGAGGAGTCCGATGAAGAGCCACTTACCTGGACTGTGGGAATTCGGGAAGTGGCAACTGAGAGGGGATTACGGGCGGTTGGTGGACGCCCGGGAGGGTCTGGGAGTTCTACAGTTGATCCATCTTACACCCCAGCCTCTCCCAGCAGTCGAGGGGGAGCCTCTGTGTCCAGGGGGACACGGAGGAGACGTATGGCTCAGCCTCATGGGTTGAAGCCCAAACGCAGGAGGATCACTCTTATTACTACCTCCTCCGCTACCACAGCCACCCAAACCACTCAAACCACCCAAGCTATCCAAACCACCCAAACAACTCAAACCACCCAAGCTACCATAACCACCACTACACCTATTCCACTCCCTGTCACCTCCACCCAACCTACTACCACAGTACATCCTACTCCACCACTCACTCACATTCCACCTCCAATATTCACCACCACCACAGCCACCACCACTAGCCACCAAGGTGGCCCATCCTCAGCAACTACAGGTTCACCCCTCCCTCCCATTGGAGTGGAGGAACAGCTAGCAGCTCTGAATAGAATGGTGATTAAGCTGCTAGCTACGGATGAAGAGAAGGCAGCGAGACTACTTAAGCTTGAGGAGCAAAATGCTTCTCAAGCTCAGCTTATCTCTCAGCAAACTGAGCAGATCTCTCAACAAGCTGCGCAGATCTCCCAACTCCAGGAGCACAATGTCCTATCGACTCAAAAGATAGAGGAGTTGGAGTCTGCAAATAAGCAGATTATGCTCAAGCTGAAGGGGTCTCAAGATGATCCTCTTAAGATAAGAGAGGGAGACGGTGATGATGGTGATGATGAAGATGATGATGATGAGAGTGATGAAGATGATGACGATAATGGTGATGATCAAGCCAAGGAGGGGCAAGATGATGATAATGATGATGATTCTGCTTCAAATACTGCTAATTCTTGTCGGGAACGACGCTCAAAAAGAAGACAAGACCATGGATCTACAGCAAATCCTCCATCATCACCTACTACAGAAACTCACGGGCAGATACAAGACAAAAGTATTGATTAGACGTTTTATTCTTAAACTTTTGTACTTGATTCATCTTTTGATGTATATGAAACTCTTGGAAATATTTAATGATTAATGTTTAATTAACTTGAGATTATACTAATGATTGCTACTTTACATGTTGATATTAAACAGATAAGGGTTTTCAGCAAGATGAGCATGATGTTGCTCCCCTCCAACAGATCAAGTCTCAACTCACAATTATTCTTGATCTGCAGGAGATCGTCAGAAGGTCAGTGAGTTATACTCCTGAAGAAGGAGAAATAATTCACGACCTTACTGATGAGCAGCTTGCTGAAATATTTCATCTGAATCCAGACGAAATTGTTAAGGATGCTCCAACTTTTGATGATGCTGATGATGACGAGCTCAACGATGTTGAAGAAATCGAAATTGAAGACATCACAGATCAGCACTATCCAGAATACACTGATCAAGAGAGAAACGTGTTTCCAGATTTGGTAAACACCCTTGATAGTGACATTCTGGATAAACTCAGTGATAAGGAGAAAGGAGCAGAAGCCTCAACAAGCCAAGCCCAAGCCTCGGACGCTGAAGCTGATATTCGAAAGGCTGAATGGGCGGCTTGCTTCGCTGAGGTCCGAGCCTAACGTGCTACAGCAACTCAGAGTACCTACACCAAGCTATACAAAGTAAAGAAGAATATGAAGGTGTCAGGGAAGATCATTGCATGGGCTCATTTTGATGACCTTGGCGTGTATGCGGTGAAAAGGGAGAGGGGAATCGAGTACTTCAGATTCCCTCATGATCTGAAGACTCTCCCAGGTTTTGAGCTCAACCAGTTGGCCCGACTAAAGCTTTTTTATGCTGATCCTAAGAAGATGTCTGGCTGGTTTGAGGTTGCCTTGAAAAAGGAGTACAGGACTAGATGGGTAAACTTCAAGCCTCAGCAGGCTACGAGGTACCTCAGAAGTTCTGAGGTGAGTCCCATCACTGGTCAGCCGAAGATAGTCCTGAAGTGGCGACCTCCGCGCACAATGTCCCGAATTCCACTGAGGGAGATGCCACAGGACTTTACCCCACACTTTAAGTGGTGGTACTATGACTGGTGCTTGGGAGAGGCCGTCATCGTTTTGGAAAGGGAAGGCACAATGGATACAATAAGGGTGTTTGACCCCATGTGGCTTATCAACTTGTCAGCGTCTGATGTTTATACACTGTACAAGTGGCCACTGTTTTTTGACACGCAGGATATAGTGCAAGCACTACAGTTTCAGCATATCATACGTCTATGCTTTGCACTTAATATCCATGCTGGGGTTTCTAAAGAGGAAGGACTGAAGAGATTTGAAGAGTTCAAGAAAGAAGTCAAAGTCTAGATAGAACTAGGTCCAAGGGGGAGTTTGTTGGTACACATGTCCCCAGTTCTAGTCTAGTGAGCTTAAATGTAATAGAACTTCTTCTTGTAACACATATGTAATGTTTAATCAATATAATGAGAATCTCTTCTATATATGGTTGTTGGTTGTTTAATGTTATATCTATTTATATAATTAGCTGTTACACGCATATCTGACAATGTTATATAGGTTTACAGTTGTTAGACATAGTTCTGAACCATTGAAGGTTCAAGAATGTGTTTAACTAAGTATCCTGATTCAGTAATACGACTGGACCATGCGAATGGGCCAATCGCACGACTGAACCACGTGATTGAGTCAATCGTATGGTTGAGTCATAAGACTGACTCAGTCGTCCGAATGAACTAATCGTATGACTCAGTTGCACGACTGAGCTAGTCGCTTGGCTCAGTCGTACGAATGAGAGCTGTAACCTATAAATACCACTTAATTCGTGGAAAAACATAAGACTTCGAATATTTGCAACCCTAGTCGACCCAGAGTGCCCTGTTCGTCCCTTCCAACTTCACAAAACGTTTCAGATCATTCCTAGTTCGTTCTTAACGTTTTCTAATCGTTAGGTTTGATCTTGTTAACGTTTTCCCTGATTGGATCGCCAATCAAATAGAATTCTGCACTATTTGATACGGTATAACGAAGAATCAGTTAGTACTCCGTCCGTACTCGGTCCTAACAGTATGGCAAATAATAAACCCCTTAAACGTTTATTACAAAATAAATACTAATTTTCAGAAATAAATAGTATTTTAAAAGGTAAAATGGAAAAATAGTAAAATTCCTCAAAACTAGTAATATATATATACATATATACACACACACACACACACACACATATATATATATATATATATATATTTAGTTAACCAAAATGGATGGAAAGTAATATATTTATATCTTTGGATTACTTTAAGGAAAATAAAATATTGTGTAAGAGACCATAAGTAATTAGTAGGAAACTCATAAACTAATTATTTAAGTAAAAGATAGTCCATATAAGAAGTACAAAATGAATTGTGTTAGATAGTAGTAAGTATAGGTATTCACGATAATAGGTTTATCAAGGAGACCATTTTATAAAATGAAAACCCTTTTTAAAAGCAAAATGGATTCTTAGAGAACATCTTTAAATATTTTGGAAAAGCATTTTTATCAAAAAGGTTGGGTGAACAAACAGTTTTAAGCAAAACTTTACAACCTGTTAAAAGGAATTCTTTCACGTCTAGGGTCGTGATTAAACCGGTACGTAACGCGTAAAAACCAGAGATTGAAATCAGCAAAGGTGAGTACTTTGGCCCCATTTTTAAATAATGTTTTATTTAACTGTTTTGGGAGAAAAGCATGTACGATAATAAACTGTTTGTATATTTATGATGAATGACGAGTATAATATATGTATGACGGTATAAGGTGAGGCAATAGTGTCGGAGAATACTATTGTGCTCGAAATCCCCTCATAATCATTAACCTCGGGGGTGGGGCCACAGAGTATATTGGTAGATCTATCGGGTTAGAAGGGCTCGCTCTCGCGACCAGTCGCACTGGTCAGGAAAAAGGCGAGGGAATTTATACGTCTGGATAGTTGTGGGGCAACGACGTGTTTCTTGGCTTGATTATGGACTTATGACCCGAATTGATCATAATACCTAGCTAGTCTATGTTAAGTATATTATCTAGCTACATCATAACGGATTGATAAAACTGATTTACTTAACAAGTTTATAAAAACCCGAACGCTCACCAACTTTATGTTGACTAGTACTTTTATGCTTTTCAGGGTTATAGGTATGCTTGTATGGGAATGATGGGATTAGCCTTTGGAAGGATCAAACGTTGTGTTGACTATGTTTTGAACTCTGATACATTATAAATATTGTAAACAAAACAGTTTAATGTAATAAATTGGTTAAATCTGTCACATGTTTTATTAGTCAACCATTTAAATATATACCTTTGACCGCAACCGTTGTTATAACTCCAACTTCCGTTACCGCCACGTCAAGCAACCATCCGCTGCGATTTTCGGGGTGTGACATTATCTTTGTAGGAAATTTCTAATAAACAAACTAGATAATCTAAGAGTCATAAAGATTACTTTTAAATTGAAATTATTTGGTGTTTTACCCGAATATTTCAATCAGATACAACTCATATCAAGACCGTAGTGTGTGTTTTTGTGTGTTTCAAGAACCAAAAAAATGCAGAATGACCAAAAACTATTTTGAGATGAACATTTGCAGGGAAGGGGTGAAATTGCTAGAAGCAAGCTTCATATCCAAATATTAAGCTTTTTACCCCTGAATTTTACATGTGAAATTTTAGAAAATTAAATTTTCGTGTAGGGATGGGGTGAAACTGCCAGAGGCAGTTTTCATATCCTAATATGAAACTACATAAGGTAGCTCGACCACAGCTAGGGACTCTGCCCTTTGGACCCTGCTCGGGGCTGCCGCCCTCTAGAACCCCCATTGCTAAAGAGCTTCGCCCATAAGATGGTTTTCAAATCCGAAGATCATCATATACTCAAACAAGTATGCACTCCGAACCTCCTAACTTGTTTATTGAATATTATGATCAAATTGGTCGTTAGTTAATCCAGGTACACTAAATTATCTAACATTTTATATGGCAGAGACCGTCCACTTGGTTGCCAATCGTTCTTATATAATGATGTGTAGAACTTTGTTGATGCAGGTGGCGTCATCGTAGGGTTCTTGGTTGTAGAGGATTCCATTCAAGTTTTCTTACCTCTCAGGGTGGTCTTTTCTTAAACATTGGTATAGTCTGATTTTGCTACATTTCAATCTGTATGTTAAGATGGCGTATCGAAGGGTTGTAATCGATAGGTTAGGTAAGTGGTTATAATGGGTAAGTTTGGGTATGGTTCGGATTTACCAGATCATATTTTTCCGATCTTTTTAGATTTTCTAGAACTAAATAGTGATTTTAAATCTCACTATATCTCACATTATATCATAATAATATCATCTTGCAGTAAAGCTATTTAGGTGGTTTTATAGTTGTAACATCCAACCCCTCATACCACCAATATTATCTGCTTTGCCCACGATGAACTCATGAAATTTCTTTTTGTGCATGGGTGAAAACTTCCTAAGAGGTCACTCATTCCTACATTGTTGTTATCCAAAAATGCTTAGTTGTAGAGTTGTCCTCTTATTCATAGTCAAAGAGCCCAAAATGAGTTGGTAATATTTGAGGCATGCCATTACTTATTAACCCAACATCTTTCTGTCCACGACCGATATGATATTTTTCTAGGATGTTAAGGATTGTAATTCCCCCATGGATTGATTATCCATAGGGTTGAGAGAGAGGGGTAAAAAAGAGCATGAAAAGGGTATTAAATGGAAATTGTGATGATTAATTGATTATCGTTTTTCTTTATCATTCTATTATCGATTATCTTATGAATGTTTTGATTTATATTTATTATTTTTCACCGTTATGTTCTTACATTTTGAATGTTCTGATTTAGTTTGATTTCATGAACCATGAAGATATATGATCTTATTAAAGTTGACTTAAATGAAACAAGAACGAAAATTATATGCTGCAATTTTCAATTGAAATAAATGGTATAGTTTTCATTCCTTATAATTGAGTAACTTGTTTCTTTTCTGTTGTTTAGTTACATTTGACATTTTTATTCAGAATTATTATTATTATTATTATTATTATCTTGCACCCAACTACCTGATGTTTTAAAAAGTTGTTTTCATTCAAAAAACGTCATCTCCGTTAATTTAATATATTAAAGATGTAAACTGAAAATGTTAACCTTTAAGATAAAAAAACAAAAATCACTAAATCGAGTGGAATTAAATCGTCATATAGGAGAGAGGACAACTAAAGATGATGGTCTCGATTATAAAACCCCTTCACATCGGGTTCCCGACCACCTGAAGAAACTAGCTCTTTCCTCATCCACCATAGATGTAAGTGAATCAATCAACAATAAAAGATTCGAAGATGAAATGGTTAAAGATCTGATGTAGGTTTCATGAACTAGACAATAATACATGAATGTAGGTTTCGTAAACATAAATTATGATTTGTTTTAATATGGAAAAAAATAACTGCCCCTATAATGATGGATATTTGACATTTAAAATAAATGAAATTAATATTTATAAATAAAAATAACAAATTGAAGAGCCGGATGTAAAATAAAATAAAAAGTCGAAAAAAACAAATACGATTGAAACACCGGGAGGAAAACAACAATCGGTCTTTTTAAATGGGGCCTACTAAAGAGACGCCCTTTAGGATATACAGACGCCCTTCTTACGGGCCGTAAGGCTCTTCACGGGCCGTATGGTCTGTCGGTAGTCAAATCAGTCATTCAAAAACGTAATTAAAAAACGTAACGGCCCGTGAATATGATCACGGTCGTATTTATTCACCGCCCATGAACCTCTTCACGGCACGTTTGACATTCATCTTACGGGCCGTGAACTTCTTTACGGATCCTAGTTTCACCTTAATAATTTAACGAGATATATTATTCCTCGTTTTTCGTGTAATTTTGTATTTATTACATTATTTGATATGAGGTAATATTCCTCGATAGTCGTGTAAATTTGTATTTATTACATTATTTGATATGACGTAATATTCCTCGATATTCGTGTTAATTATATGACGAGATGCAATATTTCATTTCAACTACTATATAAACGTTAGTTTATAAATTCATTTCATAACTCAAATTTCTACGATATAAATTCATTTCATTTCAACTACTACATAAACACAATATTCCATTTCAAGTACTATATTAACGTTAATATTTAACATTACGATGTCTTTCTGGGATAGCAACTATTTATTCGGTTCGAAATCTAACTATTACCCTCAGGAGGGTTACGGTTATTACGATGAGGTTGCTTCAAACTATTTAGGACAGTTCGCGTCCAATTACGGCGGGAATGACGGCGGCGATGACGGGGGTGATAACGGTGGCGATAGCAGCGGGGATAATGACGGTTCTGGTTCCGGTAAAAGAGGTTTATACGACACGAATCAGGTTATAAGATATATCATATTTAATTTTACTTTCATTTTACTTTCATTTAGTAATAACTAACTAAAAATATTAAATTGATTAGGTTTTCTCATCTCGTGAAGAATTAGTTGATTGGGCAACTAACGTGGGGCGAGAAAATGGGTTCGTTATTGTCACCAAACGTTCAAAAAGAAATTCGAATGGTTTGGTGGTTAAAATTTGGTTGAAATGTGATCAGGGTGGTGTATATAAGGGAGCATCCACTCTAAGAAAAAGTGGCATGAAAAAAACAAACTGTCAATTTGAATTGCAGGGTAAGTACCAGATGCAGAGAGATGGGTGGATTATAGTTGTTGTGGATGATACTCATAACCATGAACCTGCAGAACACCTGGAAGGACATGCATACGCAATGAGGCTCACCGAAAATGAGCTTTCTACTGTAAAGAATCTGACCGAGCAAAATATTGACCCTCAAAACATTCTAGGCACGTTGAGGGAACAAAATCCCAATAACGTGTCTGTGTTACGAACCATATATAACGCTCGGGCAAAAATAAAAAAGTCCACCAGAATTGGTGAAACCCCAATGCAGGTTTTTTTTTCTATACTACAACAACATCAATATATTTACACCCCGCACATAGATGAACCGATAAATACCGTCGACGGGGTTTTTTTTATACATCCCACATCTCACACATTATGGCGTGCGTACTCACACGTGCTGATGATTGACACAACATACAAAACTAACTTGTATAAAATGCCATTTGTTCAAATGGTTGGTGTGACATCCACCCTGAAATCTTTTTCTGTTGCTCACGCATTCATTGATTATGAGCGTGAAGCCAACTTCAGATGAGTGTTAGAGCAACTAAAAGCAACGCTGGAAGATAAGTGTATGGAGCCCCGTGTTATACTAACCGTCCGAGACCTCGCTCTGATGAATGCGTCAGAAGAAGTTTTTCCGAGTGCTGTTCGATTACTTTGCAGATGGCATATTTCGGAAAATATTGCTAAATATTGTAAGGCGAGTTTTTCAAATGAAGAGTGGGGTGCTTTTCAGCATGTGTGGTCGGTACTTATTAACTCTGAAACGGAGGACATATACGCTTATAATTACGACCGGCTTTATCGCAGATTGGTGTCCAACCATTCAAGTAAGTTTTCTAGTGTTATTCTTAAAATATATATATATTTACATAAAAATAAGTACATTTTTTTTAAATAGGAGTGCTGATGTACCTCAAAAATAACTGGTTTGACCCCTACAAAGAGAGATTTGTGTCGGCGTGGATAAATAGAAGTTATAACTTCGGTCAGCACACAACGAACCGAGTTGAGAGCCAACATTCGTTGTTGAAAAGTTACCTGAAAGCAACCAATAGCACCCTGGATAGATTTATTCCTTTCATTAATAATATCTTAGCTACCCAGGAAATTGCTATAAAAAAAGTTTTACCAAAAGCAATATCATGCTTATGGTGCAGCATAATCATGAAGTGATTAAATTGCTGCGAGGTAACGTTTCTATTGCGGCTTTGGATATGTTAGTCGGTGAGATTAACTGGATAAATCATCTAATTATATCCAAAGAATCATGTGGCTGCCATCTTTTTACCAGCTGTGGTCTTCCGTGTGCTTGTAAATTAAACAATTACTTTCAAACAGGTGAATGTTCTTTTACGTTTTTTAATTTTTAATAAAAACTTTTATTATATTTAATTTAATATATTATTTATAGGTCAATGTATCCCGCTCGATGCCATTGATGTTTTTTGGAGGAAGCTAGATTTTTCACCCGCGTATATTGTACGGGAGGTTCAAGTAGATGTACATAAAGAGATGGAGATGGTGACAAAACATTTACTTGTCCAACCCGAAAATGTGAAAAGATCTTTGATTAATATTTTCAAATCTTTCATTAATCCTTCAAAAACTGATAAAAAACCTCCTAAAGTCCAAACACATACACGGGGTCGTCCAAAAAAAGATAAGCAAAAAGAAACAATATTAGACCCCCCCAGACATAGTTCATATGTTCAACCGAGAGAAAATTTTGAAGGTCCGCCAACATATTCAAGTTCGGTGGTAAAGTCAAAACAAGGGCCTTTGCAGCGCAGTCAATCCATGTATTCGAAATCAAGAGCCAAAGATGGATTATCTCAACAGAGTTCCAAGTTTTCATATATCCAGGGCGACGAAGATAAAAACAATTTTTTTCCGGTTTAACCGCTGGATTCCATCATTCTTTTTCCCGTATATTTCAGGTGCGGATGATGTTTTAGCGGACGGCAATTGTGGTTTTCGTGCTATAGCACTCGCACTGGGATATGGTGAAAATCACTGGCGTTTTATACGTACGGAACTTATATCTGAGTTGGATGAAAACAGACATAGGTACGCTGCGATGTTTCCTGATATAAACGAAATAAGGGAATCATTAAACTGGAACGGCTTAGGTGCGGCTCCACACAAAAATTGGATGACAGTGTCACCTGCTACCCTTATTGCTAACAGGTTTCGAGTGGTTATAATTTTTATATCTATCGGCAACTCCGCTACTTTTTTCCCGTTCTGGTTATCTCCTCGTGATATCAGTGAACATCATATAATTTCAATTGCTTATGTTCAAGATTGCCATTTCATTAGAATTCGATTAGTGGGTGACTATCCAATGCCTGTTCCGAGCAAATATTGGCATTTGTACAAAACAGAAAACGCTAATGATTGGGAGGCTATATACGGAAGTCGAATTCAAAAATATCTTGAACTAAGGCCCGTAGACCCGGTTGAACGTGTAGATTTAGTATAGTTTACACATTTATCAATTCTTTATTTATTCAATTCTTTATTGTTGTTGAATTGTAAACATGTAATCTATTATTTATTCAATTCTTTATTGTTGTTGAATTGTAAACATGTAATCAATTCTTTCGTTTTCCAAAGAAAAATGCAATAAGAAGATTATCGAATTTTTTTCAACTTTTGAATTTTGTTTATATGAGCTGGGCATTTGGTTAGCATAAAAGGTGTGTAGGAATGTTAATGATATGAGATGCATAATATTTGTTGAGATTCAAGTATGTTTTTCAGTGCAACTTTTCCGACTGAGATTCAAGTATGTTTATATAATTGCAGAGCCTGGCGTCGGATTTTCTGAAGGATTATATATTTCTTTCTGTGGGACGAGTAGGTTCAAGTACTGATTTTATTCTCCAAAAGGTTGATTTAATATAATTCGTACAAACCACTTCCTCCACAAGCACAACCAATTGTAAACATATAATTAAACATTTAAACGTCATCCAAAATAACTCATAATATATAAACATAATTTTTCAATTTTTTTACATGAAAGGTAAATAAAACAATAAAATCCTACTATCTATGCGTCATGACCACCACCAGCATCACCACCACTAGCATCCTCCGCATCACCACCACCAGCAGCCTCCTCGTCATCACCCGCAGGTCGTCTGACAAACGGAGGCAACTCCGGCCGAGGGGGGAGGTCGATACCCTGGCTAGAAGCAAAAATGTTGTGCGCATCCGCCATCCATACTAGCAACGCGTGGGACTGGCGCGCCAAATGTAGTGACTCCGCCATAAACTCCCCCGTCGGCGGAATCTGCCGAATGATGGTCCTGGGACCAGGCGGTGGGATGGGTGCTCTGGCGTGTGGCGGGGGCTGCGGCTGCTGCTGCGACGCCGGCTGCTCCTCCTCCTCACCAACGTCCGGCACCGGCTGCCAGATGGTCTGACCACCATCAGTGGACCATCGGAGGTCATCGCCAAATTTGGCGGCAATCCCCATGGCCATGACGGTCTGCCGACCCAAAATCCGAGGCGGCGTGTCCGTCGTCTGCCTCGCAATTAGGGCGTCCGTAAACAACCCTAAGCGCGAGGCAATGACGGTGATGTACGAGCCGCAAACAATCGGGCTATCCATCTGCAAAACAATCAAATAATAGGCATAATTATGAATCGCATAATAGATAATACTTATTTATTAAGAATTAATATAAATATTTTTTTACCTTGCCCTGAATGACGCTCAAAAAATAGGCGGCCATGCAGTGACCTAGATTCACCCGTCTAGGTGAAAGCAAGGCCCTCAGAAAAATTAAGTCAAGGAGCGACACCTGCTCCATGCTCTGGTCTCTGCCGGCAATGGTGCCGGCAATGCACCGGTGTAGATACCGGTGCAAAGGATCCCTAATGGAGGTCGCCCTCCCACGGCTGGTCGGAAATGGTCGGCCACCATCCGACCAAAGGAGCCGCCTCCGACTGGACCTCGTCAGAATAAAAACGAGGATCCTGCGTCTCCTCGTGGGTGTAAAACCCAATAGTCACCGCCCACTGAGCGAGGGTGAACTCGTACCTACCGCTCCCCAGCATAAATCGAACCGCTATGTGCTCGCGGGGGTCCTCATCCTCAGTGGCGGGAGTGAACACAAACGTAGACAAAAACTGCAACGTCAGCTCCCGGTAGCCCCTCCTCGATCCCAAATCAAACATCCGCCTCCACGGCGTCTCTCCGTCCAGCCCAACGATATCCTGGGCACGTGCTATGTCTCCGACCTCCTCTAGCACGTCCCAGTCGATGGTACGTGTCCCCTTCAGGGGACGTCCAATCAGCTTCCACAGCTTAAGCCGTGGCTGTGTCTCCCTCGGAAAACGAAGATCAGGGTGTGGGTCCAGAAAGTCACCCTGACCCTCGGGCTCAGTCTCCGAACGTGTACGTTTGCGGGGCGGCATAATCTGCAAAAAAAATTAAATTCACAAGAACAACAAAAAGGGTTACGGCCCGTGAAGCTTACTCACGGCCCGTAATCCTCTGAATTTTCAAAGGGTTACGGCCCGTGAAAGGAAGTCACGGCCCGTAACCCTTTGAAAATTCAAACGGTTACGGCCAGTGACACCTGTTCACGGCCCGTAACCCCCAATATTTCAGATTTTTCTGATTTTTGAAATAAAATTTTAATATATTTAAACGATAAATACACAAAAATAAAATACGAATTTGCATACGTACCGTAGTAAGGAGTCGGCGGTATGAAAATGATGAAAATACGGAGGTCGTGACAGAGTAAATCGTATGTGTGTTTAGGGGGCGTAAATGAACAAATGGGCCGTGAGGTCCTATATATTATCCGGCCTCACGGTCGTGACGGTCCTCACGGCCCGTTAAATATTTGCCACACGGTCCGTGACAACTCTCACGGCACCGTGAGACTTTGTAATTTTTAAAAATCAACCGTTGACACTACACGGCCCGTATGGTGACAATGAAACGGCCCGTAAAGTCCCTCATGGGCCGTATAACAATTTTTTAAGTCTATAAATTCAACCACTTCACACAATCAATTCACATAAATTTACTCAATACCCAAACGATGAGTGCTACAAGTGATCAAAATCCGTGGACGGATGAAGAGGAGGTCACTTTAGTAAGATCTTGTATCGAAAATTCAGGGACTATCCCACCAAATTCAATATTTTGGAACCGTGTTTCAACTCGTTTTCATCAAATTCTCGAACGTGAAGAATATCGCACCACTCGTGAACTTAGCAACAAGTGGTTTGACTTGAGAAGGAAGGTCATGACATTTCACCAGCTCTACAAAGACGTTTACAAAAATCGAAATACGTTATGGAATGATACGGATATTATGACAAGAACTCAAGAAAGATATCGGGAGCATTTTGGAATTTCTTTTAACCATTTTGCAGCTTGGATCTTTTATAAAGATCAAGAAGATTAGAAATTATGTGTTTTATTATTGTGTGATAATAACGGTTTATCGTTTTTAATAAAGTGTAGTAATAAACATTTATGTTTTAATAAAATATTTTATTACTGTTCTACATTATACGTCTAGAATACAGTTCGTCTGCCATAAATCTTCGGAATCTAAAGCAAGCATCCTGTAAGCTAACCTCTTACCACTCTAAAGATCTATTTTGAACCAACCTACGCAATAACATACAAATTACAACTCCCGAATCTCGACCAATATGACCGGCGTTAGGAGGCCATACGGTTTCACCGGATACGACCAGTTCTTCGATTTGTTCTTGTCCGGAGTGCTGCCAATATTGTATACGTGATAGAAAATGTAAAAAGTACGATTCGAATTGTACGAAAATCGTTCGGGCATTACGATGAATGCACCATGAATCATCACACGTATTTGGTCGGCATTCGTATGGAGAATATATACGAACTTGTAGTGAGTCCATAGAAATCTTAAAAAGATACCAATTTTCTTCGTCATCAGTCATTGGTACGTAAACCTACAAAACAATTTAATTCACGGTTATAAATTCATGATTTTTATTGTAAAACATGAAAACAGTATTACCGTATCAACTTCCCATAACGCGGGATATAGACAGTCACTCCCTTCGCCATATTCGTTACCATTAACGGACCCCGAGTATATTAAGTTAAACCACTCAAATGGGAGAATCGTCCAACGATCACTACCAGGCAACTCTTCTGTTCTACGTATTTCTTCGTATCTCCATATTGTGAGTCTATTTGTCCACGCCCGAACATGCTATAAAATAACAACTTTTTTAATTGTTAGAATTTTAAAATAAAATAAAATATACAAAAAAACTTTAAATCATACCTCTGTACCTAAAGACACGTTTTCGAGTAATTCACGCCAAAATTGTAACTGAATATCGGAATTACCCATGTAATACACTCTACATGTTTGGGAATCACCGTTACGTATAAAGTGAATAACATTCTGAGACCAGTTTCTCCCGTTCTGCCAAGTATGGTTATCTATTGGATCAGGAATACTTTCCACAATATCTCGTGAGTTTGAAGAGGACTCATTTTGACGTCTTCTATTACCTCCACGAGAAGACATTTTAACTGTTTTGTTTCTCACTAACCGTATATAACAAGTAATATATATAACGGTTTATATAGAATCTTAAATCAAATCAAGGAATAATACGTCGCGTCACATAATTATAAAATTTAAAAGTGCACGTAAATCGAGGAAAGTAAATTCTCAGAAGGACAACTACGGCCCGTGACGGGCCTCACGGGCCGTTATGGAGATTGTTAACGGGCCGTGGGTGTGGACATTTACGGGCCGTTTGTTCCTACACGGGCCGTGAGTAGATGTAGTTGTGAAAATTAAATTTCGAACACCTCACGGCCCGTGAGGCCCTTCACGGGCCGTGAAAAAAGTCAAAAGGCGTCCGGGTATCACCTGACAGGGTGTTGGATTAGCTGGGCCCTTTTAAATTGATCTATAAAACTTTTGTGTTTGAAAATTCAGCCACAAAGTTTTGAATTTTTTAGTTTAAAAATCACCATATAGCCTTAATATAAATTAATAAATTTGAAAAATTATCGGGCGCTCCTTAATGTCCACAAAGTTATTTTAGCTCCCCTAGACTTTAATTAAGCTTTTTATATGGAGATATTTATAAACATTTTTACTATACTTTCAATGTAAATTTTAATTGGTTTTCAACACAAATTTTAATCGGTTTTCAACACAAATTTTAATCGGTTTTCAACTGTTCTTATCATACTTTTTGACATAAATTCAATCGATCTACAATCATACAAGTCACTAAAACTTATTTAACGTTTTCGTTTTTTATAAAATAAACGTGGTTTATTCTTCTTATTTTATTCGTTAAGACATTTCCAAATTTATCACCCCTGAACGTGCTAGTTTACGTTTAGTAGTAATTGTTATTTAGTGGATTCTTTTTACTTAAAGATAGGCGCCTATTTGGCCCCACCCCTTAGTAGTGTGGTGGTATTGGTTTGGGATTTTAACAGGGAGGTCAGGGGTTCAAACCCCACGAACAACAACTAATTTGGTATTGGTATTGAATGAAATTCACCTTTCAAAAAAAAAGATAGACGCCTATTTAAGTGAAAAGTTGGAAATTTACAATTAGTTACATTTATTTAGGTCAAGTATTTAAAATTATTATTAGGCTTATAAAATGTTTTCACAAATAATAAAATTACACTTGGGTTTTTAGAAATAGTGATGAATAACTATAATTAGATATAGGCACCAGCTAATCACACACCCTGTCAGGTGATTTTTGGACGCCCTTTGACTTTTCTCACGGCCCGTGAAGGGCCTCACGGGCCGTGAGGTGTTCGAAATTTAATTTTCACAACTACATCCACTCACGGACCGTGTAGGAATAAACGGACCGTAAATGTCCACACCAACGGCCCGTGAACAAAATCTATAACGGCCCGTGAATCCCGTCACGGGCCGTAGTTGTCCTTCTGAGAATTTACTTTCCTCGATTTGCGTGCACTTTTAAATTTTATAATTATGTGACGCGACGTATTATTCCTTGATTCGATTTAAGATTCTATATAAACCGTTATATATATGACTTGTTATATACGGTTAGTGAGAAACGAAACAGTTAAAATGTCTTCTCGTGGAGGTAGTAGAAGACGTCAAAATGAGTCCTCTTCAAACTCACGAGATATTGTGGAAAGTATTCCTGATCCAATAGATAACCATAATTGGCAGAACGGGAGGAACTGGTCTCAAAATGTTATTCACTTTATACGTAACGGTGATTCCCAAACATGTAGAGTGTATTACATGGGTCATTCCGATATTCCTTTACAATTTTGGCGTGAATTACTCGGAAACGTGTCTTTAGGTACAGAGGTATGATTTAAAGTTTTTTTTGTATATTTTATTTTATTTTAAAATTCTAACAATTAAAAAAGCTGTTATTTTATAGCATGTTCGGGCGTGGACAAATAGACTCACAATATGGAGATACGAAGAAATACGTAGAACCGAAGAGTTGCCGGGTAGTGATCGTTGGACGATTCTCCTATTTGAGTGGTTTAACTTAATATACTCGGGGTCCGTTAATGGTAACGAATATGGAGACGGGAGTGACTGTCTATATCCGGCGTTATGGGAAGTTGATACGGTAATACTGTTTTCATGTTTTACAATAAAAATCATGAATTTATAACCGTGAATTAAATTGTTTTGTAGGTTTACGTACCAATGACTGATGACGAAGAAAATTGGTATCTTTTTAAGATTTCTATGGACTCACTACAAGTTCGTATATATTCTCCATACGAATGCAGACCAAATACGTGTGATGATTCATGGTGCATTCATCGTAATGCCCGAACGATTTTCATACAATTCGTATCGTACTTTTTACATTTTCTGTCACGTATACAATATTGGCAGCACTCCGGACAAGAACAAATCGAAGAACTGATGGTATCGGGTGAAACCGTTTGGCCTCCTAACGCCGGTCATATTGGTCGAGATTCGGGAGTTGTAATTTGTACGTTATTGCGTAGGTTGGTTCAAAATAGATCTTTAGAGTGGCAAGAGGTTAGCTTACAGGGTTGTTTACGGACGCCCTAATTGCGAGGCAGACTACGGACACGCCGCCTCGGATTTTGGGTCGACAGACCGTCATGGCCATGGGGATTGCCGCCAAATTTGGCGACGACCTCCGATGGTCCACTGATGGTGGTCGGACCATCTGGCATTCATCAGCACGGTCTCGGTCGGTTAGTATAACACGGGGCTCCATACACTTATCTTCCAGCGTTGCTTTTAGTTGCTCTAACACCCATCTGAAGTTGGCTTCACGCTCATAATCAATGAATGCGTGAGCAACAGAAAAAGATTTCAGGGTGGATGTCACACCAACCATTTGAACAAAAGGCATTTTATACAAGTTAGTTTTGTATTTTGTGTCAATCATCAGCACGTGTGGGTACGCACGCCATAATGTATGAGATGTGGGATGTATAAAAAAACCCCGTCGACGGTATTTGTCGGTTCATCAATGTGAGGGGTGTAAATATATTGATGTTGTTGTAGTATAGAAAAAAAACCTGCATTGGGGTTTCACCAATTCTGGTGGACTTTTTTATTTTTGCCCGAGCGTTGTATATGGTTCGTAACACAGACACGTTATAGGCATTTTGTTCCCTCAACGTGCCTAGAATGTTTCGAGGGTCAATATTTTGCTCGGTCAGATTCTTTACAGTAGAAAGCTCATTTTCGGTGTGCCTCATTGCGTATGCATGTCCTTCCAGGTGTCAGCAGGTTCATGGTTATGAGTATCATCCACAACAACTATAATTCACCCATCTCTCTGCATCTGGTACTTACCCTGCAATTCAAATTGACAGTTTGTTTTTTTCGTGCCACTTTTCTTAGAGTGGATGCTCCCTTATATACACCACCCCGATCGCATTTCAACCAAATTTTAACCACCAAACCATTCGAATTTCTTTTTGAACATTTGGTGACAATAACGAACCCATTTTCTCGCCCCACGTTAGTTGCCCAATCAACTAATTCTTCACGAGATGAGAAAACCTAATTAATTTAATATTTTAGTTAGTTATTACTAAATGATAGTAAAATGGAAGTAAAATTAAATATGATATATCTTATAACCTGATTCGTGTCGTATAAACCCTTTTTACCGGAACCAGAACCGTCATTATCCCCCGCTGCTATCGCCACCGTTATCACCCCCGTCATCGCCGCCGTCATTCCCGCCGTAATTGGACGCGAACTGTCCTAAATAGTTGTAAGCAGCCTCATCGTAATAACCGTAACCCTCCTGAGGGTAATAGTTAGATTCCGAACCGAATAAATAGTTGCTATCCCAGAAAGACATCGTAACGTTAAATATTAACGTTAATATAGTACTTGAAATGGAATATTGCGTTTATGTAGTAGTTGAAATGAAATAAATTTATATCGTAGAAATTTGAATTATGAAATGAATTTATAAATTAACGTTTATATAGTAGTTGAAATGGAATATTGCATCTCGTCACATAATTAACACGAATATCGAGGAATATTACGTTATATCAAATAATGTAATAAATACAAAATTACACGATTATCGAGGAATATTACGTCATATCAAATAACGTAATAAATACAAAATTACACGAAAAACGAGGAATAATATATCTCGTCAAATTATTAAAGATGAAACTAGGACCCGTAAAGAAGTTCACGGCCCGTAATGGGAAATCCAAACGGGCCGTTAAGAGCTTCACGGGCCGTTAAGAGCTTCACGGGCCGTTAAGAAATACGGCCCGTGTTCATATTCACGGGCCGTTACGTTTTTGAATTACGTTTTTGAATGACTGATTTGATTACCGACAGGCCATACGGCCCGTGAAGGGCCTTACAGCCCGTAAGGAGGGCGTCCATTTATCCCGAGGGCGTCTCTTTAGTAGGCCCCTTAGATATAATACTAATTACAAAATGGTTTATGCATAGGGGTGTGGTACTTCATAATCAAGTGGTTTGTGCTTGATAGTGTTGTATCATGTGCTTCGTAGATTGTACTCACCTTTCTATTTTATTTTTATTTTTTTTTAAATTGAACCTTTTTATTTAACCCACTACTTTTACATATTTTATAATTTAGCCTAAAGTTTTCTTACTTTAAAGTTTGCCCTATAATTTTAACATTTTATAATTTTTTTGTTTTACGTTTCGTTCTAAATTTTACAATTTAAAATGCACAACGTGTGTGTGTGGTTGTTTTTTTCCCGTTTAATGGTCTCGTTGCAACGCCCTGTTCCTAGATCACTTACCTATTGTTTTGTAAGTTTTAAGTTTCGCCGCGTAATTCAACGTTTTTACACCTACTTTTCATGCAGTTTTATCTTTTTCGTATTTATATGTTATTCATATGTGGTTCAACGTTTTTACGTATAATATTCGTTTAGTTATATTTTTTCTGTTTTTTATTTTTTTTAATACGAGATTTTTCGGTGTTATGGTTTTACGCCCGCTATCACGCGGGAAGTTAATAATAGTGAAATACTAAAAAGCAAGTTATTATCGGATAAAATATTATACTTTTCTGAATTATACTATCGAAACCTAATTGATCCATGAATTAGTAGGTCCAACAACAAACACTTGTACTACTGAATTATATTAGACTAGGTTAGAACCCATGTATTACATGGGTGGAATAAATTTAACTTCTTAAAATCATTATTTTTTATAAAAGTTTTGTATATTAGATATTATTAACCATTGGTAAAATAAGAAATAAAAAAGTATATGAAAAAAAATTATAAAAGACAAGTAATGAAGATGAAGCATTATAAAATTATATTTTAAAAAATGATATAATTAAAATCTTATAGTTTAGTAAATCTTAATAAACTCTTAGCATAAGAAGATTTATATTTTAGATATATAATTTTTTAGTTTATTTACTTAAAACCGTTATCATTTAATATTTTAAAGGAACTAATCAGTAACTAAGAGAATTAAACAAATAATTTTAAAACTAATATTGAAAACTTTTAGGTTGCTTGATTGTGTAAAGAAATAACAAAATTATTAATCTAAAATAAAAGAGAAAATTACAAGAAAGGAATTGAGAAATTCATATAAGGAAAGGAGAATGAAAATTTAATAAGTTTTTAAAATCATTTAAATTAAAATATGTATATGAGTTTGGGCGGGAAAACCGACCTGAGAATGCATGAAATCGCGACACGTGTCCTTAAAAACCTTGATTTATTAGAATAGATAGATATAGTTGGTAGGTGTTGCGCCCTACTCCACACAAAGTTTGACTTTTGAGAAGAGTATAAATATGCAAGTTGATATATATTGATAAACCTTAAAAGGAGGAATTGCGATATAAGCGTTGCATTGGTTATAGAATAATTAGTTTATATCATTAAATACATATATAATGTATGAAATCGAGTCATGGTTCAATATTAGTTTGTACCATCATCAGAAGAAAAAAATTTTGCTTGCCAATGACAACACAATCACTCAAGAAAGAAAGAAAGGATGCATATGCAATGTCAAAGTCAACCCCAAATTAGTTAGTTTGTTAATTTATATATATTCTTCTGGTAATAAACAAATATGTTGGCTGTTGCATGATCTTATGTGAGATGCATCTAAATCTTCAACTTGCGTAAATGTGTATGTAGCAATTCAATGTATGCATACCCAAATCCATAAAACATACCACATACTATATAACCTGAAATAGAAGCTCGAAGTGAACGATAATATATGGCGTTCCAACGAGAACTCTTTGATGTTTCAGGACTTTTACACCTACTAACTTCATTCCATTGGTAGGTATTCTTGTTTATAACTTCAGATTCAACTTAAAGTCATCGAATAATTGCTTCAATTCTTGTTTACCATACAGGAGAAACACATTTAATCGGAGATCGGTTGCTGCCATCCTTGTTCAAGGGGTATACATTCTGGAACGAGATCGTCAACGTGGAAGCATGGGTCATAAACACGAGACTCATCCTTCTCCATGGTGGGAACGATTTCATTTTCAGTTAAATCAAGTTCCAGTTGATGATAGTGATCTATCTTCATTTACGAGCTCAAATACGCACATCCGTTTTTCTATGGTGGCAACAACATTTTCAATGGCAGTCCAAGCTCTACAAATTGAAATAGGGCTTTCTTAATTTTCTGTTTTGGTTTTTTTTTTTTGAACAGCAATTTTCTGTTTTGGTTAACATAAATAATTTAGGTGTTTGCATTTGGACGGTGTTATCGATCGGTTAAAGTGTGAATAAATTATAAACTCCCTCTTGCATTGATGGTGAGGTTATTTGCGTGAGAAATCAACTGCCCTATTAATTTCTTTTAACTACGAACTACCCCGCGTAATGCTACGGATTTTTTTTTTTATTCAAGACAAATTTACCATGCTCATGTTTTTAAATAGCTTCAAATTCTCGAGTTTAAACTTAGGACCTCTAACTAATTTGGCTACTTCTGCATTCTATTAAGGAATAAGGATTACATAATTTGATGGTCAGTTTAATGTTTCCCCCTTATTCTTAGGACCTAGTCGCCCTATAGGAACACGAGAATAGAATTAAAAGAAAAGAAACTCGAATTATCTATAACTTCTAATAAAGCAAGCTTTTTTTTGACACTTGTCATCATTTTAATCCATGTTTTTGTCACTTGTCATTTTTCTAGAGATTCACAAATCAATTTTTCTCCAAAAGTGTGTTATAGTAATTTAAATTCTCATACAAACTTCTCTCTCTTATAAAAATAAAATTAATAATTACTATGTTTCTCTCTCTTATCTATTTTTTAAGTCAAAGTATCTTTTTCTAAAATAGATTTTATGAAGGAATTTAAAAATAACAACTTTTAATTAAAATCTAAATAATAAAAACTAAAGTTTATATAATTTGAAATTTTCTAAATCATTAAATATTTTTTAAACAAAACATTTTAAAATCGTTGTGTTTTTAAACAAATTATAAACAGGTGAAATATTTTAAAACAATCCTATTAAAACAAACAGAATAATTACAAATCATATTTTTTTAAGATTTTTATAAAAAAATATTTTTTATAAAAAATTTTAAAATGAATGTTTAAAAATAAAACTAGTTATATAAGAGAGTTAAAAATGGTATAATTATTTTATTTTTGAACTATTACCTATATATAATTTTAATTATATTTTACATTAAAATATTATACTGTTATTATTCATGTTAATTTTACATATATATTTTACATTAAAATTTAATTCGTTTATTTAATAATTGTTTAGCTCATCTATCTATCTATAAAAAAACTAAAATAAGCGGAAAACAATTATAGATCTCATTATACTTACTTTTTTATTTTTCTATATTATTAATAATAATGTTGAACTAATAATATTACTCATACTATTTTCAAATTATAAAATATATAATTTAAAAAACTAAAAACCTATTTTTTTATTAACAACACACTTTTTAAAAAAAATTGTAAAATATAGAATACAACAAATTTTTTTAAAAAATATCATTTTTCTTAAAACAATATATTTAAAAATCACAATTTTTTATAAAATAAAAGTTTAAGAAAAATACATTATTGTTTATTTACTTAAATTATCTATTTATACGTACTTATAATCATATTTTATTTTCAAGTATGATTTTATAATACATAAATTTTTATTAATAATAATTTAATATTTTATTTGTTAAATCCGTGTATTAGACGGGGACTAACCTAGTTATGTTATATATAGGTGTTTTGGATCGACAGTTGGTCGGGTTTACCCCCAATAAAGGATGTTTTCCAGGGGGCTGTACTTCAAATTTAAAAGCTGACCGTGATGTAAAGGTGGGTGACTTGATATCATTGTTAGAAATAATCCTTAATATTTTTTCATATGGATCGTTTAAATAAGTTTTATCAGATAATATAATTACTTCCTAATAGTATAACGTAATTATTTGATGAAAATACCATATAATTATAATTAGGGTTTCCCCTTAGATGTTATAAATATAGTAGTAGGGTGATAACCAAAAAACACACCAATAACTTATTCTATCAAAATCATCCATCGATCCATCTAAATATCATAACGAGAATGAATCTCGCAATCATGGCATCATATTCATCAAAGATCTCTATTCCCACAAGTAAGTTTATCGTTTTAATTTTAGTTTCATATTTGGGGTTGAATCAATATGATTTGAATCAACATGATTAGGGTTTCGTGTTTTGATTCATGTTTTAAAATATAATAACATGTGATATCACTAATAAATTCCTGAAAATTATTATTAATATATGGATTTGTGAATGACTGCTTTTCCGTCTATTAGCTTCGGTGATTAAATCCAAAAATTTGATAATAAATCGAAATCACATAACTGTCAAAATCCATATCCATATGCAATCCTTATCTATTATATTAAAAGGGATTGTTAATTACTGAAAACGAAACTTTATTGAAAGTTTGTACGTGAAAGTTTTTTGTTTTCTTTTCTTGATATTTATGTACAATTAATTTTGTGAATATGTTTCGTATTCTTTAGCAACTGATTCTTTATGGTTTTAGAATTGTCAAAACATTAACAATTACATTTATCAATGTAACGTTTTCCATAATTATTAAATTAATTTGGAATAAAAAATTTCAATTTCACATTTAGTGATTGCATGTGGCATCATTTGTTTTGATTTATTTTTTCTCACAAAATCAATGCCAAATTAAATAAAAACTATTTTATGTGTAATTTGTTTTTCCAAATCTCTATATATAATAAACTAGTTTTAGTAAACACGTGTATTACACGAGTTGAATAAATAAAATAATAAAACAATAACATAAACTTTTTTAAAAAAATTTAAACTTTTTTCAAAAAAATAAACATTTTGTTTTAAAACAAACCCTATAAAAATGTCATTTTTAAAAATTTTTCTATTTTAAATCTCAAATTTGATTATTTTTTGTTTTTAAAAAATGACTTTTTAAAAATACAAATTTTAAAATATTTCCTATTTTTAAAAAAGTTTTATGCTTTAGAAAAGTTTATTATTTTATAAAAAAACTATTTATTTAGAAATGACATTAACAAATAGATTTCTTTCTTAATTTATTAAATCTAAAAAGGTGTTAAAGAATATTATTAGTATTCAAGATAATTGTTTAATAGGAGAGAGAGGCGGAAAATTTTTGGTGAAAATGATTGTGGTCCTGGCACGTGTCATCCAATATACCTTTTTATTAGAATAGGTAGATGAAAAGATGTTTGACCATGAGGCAAGATTTTAGCAAATACACTCCCACATGACATCTTTACATCATACAATTGCCACTTGGCGTTTTATTAGCAATATGCTTCTAAAAAGAAATGCTTAAATATTATTTAATTTCTAATTAAACAACTTACAAAATTAGATTTTAAAAATTAATATTAGAAATGGAAATTTAAAAACCTTAAAATTCAAATTCAATATCCAATTCAATCCAATATTTTATCTAAAAATAACTAACTTAATTAGTTAAAATTTAAAATTTAAAATTTAAAACTAACAATTTGAATATTCAAATGGAGCATAAGTAGTTCATAAATTTTAAATTCTAATGGTAACAATTTGAATGCTTAAAAAATACTAATAATATCGTTGGAAAATGAATTGTTTTTGATAAAGATGTTTAAAATAGTGATTGTTTTTTAAATATGATTTAAAAATAAACGGTTTAACTAAAAATTCTTTAGAAAACAAATAGTTTAATAAAAACTTTTAAAATTTCAAACGGTATTAGAAGAACAGTTAAAAATGGACAATTTAAACATGTTAAAAGCAAATATTTTATAAATTATGTTATTATAAAATTTTATTCATGTATTTAAAACGTATTTATTATATAATAAACATATTAATAATGAAATAATAAAAATATTCAATAATAAAAACTTTGAAAAAATAAGAATATAAAGCTTTTCTTAATAAAAATAATACTATAATTTAAAAGGTAAATTAAATGGATAGTCGATGCGAGTAAAATGTCATTTTTATAATTTTTTAATATTATTAATTGTTGACTAACAGAACTTCAGACCATAGATGAAAAAGGAAAAAATATTAGGAATCATATTAAAAAATATTAAACTTTAAGTACCAAATTTAAAATTTTAACATAACATAGGGATCGTATGTGCAATTTACTCTATTTTAAATTTAAGTTTTTCAACTCGTGTAACACACGGGTGGTTAGGCTAGTTATGAATAACTAATTACAGAATCATGCTCAAATAACTCGCAATTGAAGATTTCAAATTTTTACAGTTTAATTGATATCTTGAATATTAAATTAAGATTTTTGAGTTAATCTCATATGATATTTTAGGTCAAATTGTAAACAATAATTCCAATTTAAGAGATCTTAAAATAATCCATATAAAAAAATTTATTCTTGCGTGGTGAATAAATCAATTTTATGAAATCAATTGAATTAATCTTTTATTTTTTAGTTTTGCAAATGAAACAATAATAACTGATATACATCAGTTTTCAATAAACCACACATTAAAATGATTAATTGTCATTTCCTTCTACACATTAATCGATTTCTACAATAACATAATTTTGTTACCAATTAATTTATGGAATCATTATTATATATCTTAATCGAATTGCACATAGAAATTTCATTCATGTATGAGTTCAATATAAACTTATATTGTGTATGAGTTCAATATAAACTTATATTATCTTTCGCATATGACATTTTTAGTCATAGAATTTGTACATGAAACATAAACATTTTGTTTTCATGTAAACGATGGTAACTTTATCAAAAGATTAAGTGATTAATCCCAATAGTAGATCACTTGATTTAACATTAAAGTCTAACGTTATCATTTTATATAATGTTGATACATATTGATGTACCTAGTTTATGTTCTTAAATGTAAAAATCTTTCATGTCTTACACTTGTGTAATCCAATGTAATGAATTGATTGAATGATATATGAAATGCATTTTGATGTTTATATGTGATTAATTATGTCATGTTATATTTATATTGAATGTGATTCACATGTATGAACTAAATATATAGGTTTAATGTTGGTTTTACATAGTTCTAAGTCAATAAGAACTTAGAAATGTGTTTAACTTAGAAATGTGTTTAACTTAGTCATGTGGACATTCATGCTAATAGACCATACTTATGGCCCATATGCATGAATGAACCATGCTTATGGACCAGTCGCACGACTGAACCAGGTGACTGGATCAGTCGTATGATTGAGACAAAAGATTGGTTCAATTGCACGACTGAACCTTCAGTCGTGCGTATGAGTCAATCGCATGATTCAGTCGTGCAGTCAATCGCATGATTCAGTCGCATGACTGAACCATGCTAATGGTTCAGTCGTACGAATGAACACTGATAACCTATAAATACCACATAATTCTTGGAAAAACACACACTTGATAATGCTTTCGTACCCTAGCCGTCCTGAGCGTCCCAAGTCGCAAATCCAAGTTCATAGTTCGTTTCTGATTGTTTTCAATCTGTTCTTAACGTTTGTTACATCGTTTGTTCGATCGGATTATTCGTTCTCACTGATTGGCTCACCAATCAAATAGAATTCCGTGCTTTTTGATCTGGTTTCACGCATAATCTGTTAGTACTCCGTACGAAAACGGTCCTAACAAGTGGTATCAGAGCATAGGCTCGTGATTTTGCATGGATTCAATTGGTTTTGGTGTCAAAACTAACGTTTTCATTCAAAAAATACACTTTTTCTCTTCAAAACTTGTTTTTGACGAGTCTCTGTGTTAAAAGTTTCGACATTTTCCTATACGGCAGATTAGGGTTCGTGAAAATTCATAATTTTGAGTCAAGTGTTTAAAGATTCGATTTTTTCCCGCAGCAGCAGCTTCAGTCACACGATTAGCCCAATCGCACGACTGAATCCCATTCGCATAGTCCAATTGCACGACTGGACTCATTCGCACAGTTCAGTCGCACGGCCATACGGTTGACCTCATTCCTCTTGTTCATTCGCACGACTAAATCCAATCGCACGATTACCATTCGCATCCTTCAATCGCACGTTTGAACCAGTCGGCTTGTCCAATCGCATAAGTCAATCTTTCCTGTTCTTAGTTCATCAAGTTTAAAGAAATGGAAGATCAGTTCTCTGCATTTACTGCTGGAAAGGACTCTCACATCCAAAATCTTCTACTTCTGGAGAGTGAGATGGGGAACCACAACAAACCGCCAAAGCTGTAAACGTTGGATAAATACCCACAGTGGAAACGAAAGTTTGAAATTTACCTGAATGGAGTTGACCCCAATCTGTGGACGTCTATTGAGACTGATTATATGGTACCAGTCAGTGCTAATGGGGTAAAGCTGACTTTGGGAGGAATGAGTGAATCCGAGAAGACTATGCATAATGCTGAAAAGAAAGCATATGCCTTGTTGACTCAGTCTATACCTAAGGACATATTTCATCAGTTTTCTACGAACAAGCAGTCAAAGAAATTATAGGAGGCCTTGGAAAAGAGATATGAAGGCAATGCAACTCTAAAAGCACCGAAGGCAAAAGCTTTTAAAAAGGAATTCGAGAATTTCTCACCAATTGGAAAAGAGAGCCTGGATGATATCATCGATAGATTCTATCATCTGATGAGTGAGTTGCACACTCATGACGTGACTACATCCATGGAAGATAAAGTCTCTAGCTTTGCTGATGGTCTGCCAAACAAATGGGATCCATTTGTGTCTACTTTGAGACAAAACGACACTCTGGCTACATTTGACATAAATGATTTCATTCTGAAGTTAACGGAGGAAGAGCTGCGTCAGAAATACAAGTCAAAGAAAGGATCCTATGCTCAGAATCCTGCACTATACAACTCAGTTCCAACCCCTACTACTTCAGGCGCACCGCTTCAAACTGTGTTTATGTCTTACTCTTCTGCTCCTTCCCAAAGCAGCTCATCGGGAACCGAAACGTCATGGTCAACCAGCACCCAATAAATTGTTCCTGAGCAAATACTACCAAGTTAAAGATCGAGAATCTCAGAAATGTCACCGTGGAAGTTGCTAAAGAACATATGGACCTTCTAGATGCCGTTTTTCAATCCTATGATGGATTAGTTGCTGGTAAGATTGGGAACTATCATCTTGCTGACGAGGACTACAAGCAAGTTGATGAAACTGAGCTGGAACGCATGGATATTATATGGGCATTAGCTAGTGCGGTTAGAAGAGCCAAGAAGTTTGTCAAAAAGATGGGGCAGAATTTGGTTGCAACAAAAGACACAACGTTTGGATCTGACAAAACCAAAGTCACGTGCTTCAATTATGGAAAGAAAGGACACTTTAAAAGGGAGTGTGTAAAGCCAAAGAAAACTAGGAATGGAAATCCTTTTCCCATGTTCAACCGTCAAGACAAGGAGAAGGTTGGTGCATCTTTAAGTAAAGATTCTAAGGCTTTGGTTGCACAAGGTGATGAAGGACAAGACTGGTCCTCTCGATTCGTATCCGAGGGTGAATCCAATGTTGCATTTGTTGATACCTTGGATGATGGATCTGCAAGTGATGGAGACATCATAGCTGATCAAGCTAGTTTAGATATAGAAGAAGCTAGGGACGTCAATCACTTGGTTGAAGAAGAGTTAAGTGCTGCAAATTCAGAATCTCAAGTCACTGAAGAATCTGACACTGCACTGATGTCTGATTCGTCTAGTTTTACACAGGTATATTCTAAAGACGAATTATTTGATAAACATGCTTGTTCTGAATGTGATAAATTTAGAGAAAGCATTGATTTAAAGTTTGCTAGGTTATTAGAACACAATGATAATCTAGTAAATGATTTACAACTCTGCACTTAAGTAAGCCGTGTGTTATAATAAAATGAGTGCAGCTTTAAAGAAAAGATAGAACTATTAGGAAAACAACTAAGGAAAACCGAGGTTGTTGCTTTAAATCAATCTAATGATATTAAGTTCTATTTAAATTCTTTAGAAGAAACTAAAAAGGAGAAGGCAATTTTGCAAGTAGAAGTTGAATCTTTAAAACAAAAACTGCACAGTTTGGCTAGTTCATCACATATAGTTCAAAACTTAGTGAAAGAACGAAATGGCGGGGAAGGTCTGGGTTATAAAGTAGTACCGCCACCACATGCTATCCTTTTGAACACTAAATGTAAACCAATCAATAATAATCCAGTAAAGGATCATGTGGTGTCTATTCCTTTGGTCAGTGATCAATATTCTACGGGTAAACCCATGAAGTCTGTCACTGAACAGAAGAATACTACTTTGGGATCAAAAGATAAGATGCCTGTTGAAGACTTGACTAATAAAATTGAAAAAATTAACTTAGGGTCAGGTTCAAAAACGTCTATTTCAGAACCTAAACAATCTAAGTCAACAAACCCTAAACCAGCAAGTCATCAAAATTTAAATAAAATGAAAGCAAAAGATGTTACAAATGTCAAAACAATTAGATTTGTTAAAGAAGGAGAAATATCTAAAAGTGAAAAGAAACTACCCAGCCCCCGACCAAACTCAACCCCTCGTCAACACTTTCCTCACACTGTCGAAGGGAGATCTTGCTACAGTTCTGGAAAACGAGGACACATCTCTCCAAATTGTCCTTACTATCAGACATCTAAAAGGAAAATAGAACTTTTTGATGATAAAAAACCAAAATTTTCTAAAATCAGATCTAATACTCCTTCAAAACACCAAAGTCAACACAGACAAGCTAAAAGCGAACCTGTGTCACCTAAGGTTAAATCTAGGATTATTAGTGAACCTAAAGTCAAACCATAAGCCAGTCGTCTGTTTACCACAAACATGCCTTACACAGAACTGGTTTATGGAAGGAAAAATCAAGTATTTTGTCTGATAGTAAAGACAAGGAAAAGAAAGATATGCCCTCATCCTCTGAAGGTTAGTGGGTTGAGTTCATGATGTATGATACCTCTGGGACACCCAAGCCAGTTAAGGCTTAGGTCCAAAACCTGAACTAATTATTTCCATTGTATGTGCAGGGTGTCCGCTACAGCGCTATCACTAATACCTGGATTATTGATAGTGGGGCATCCAGGCACATGACCGGGAATTTGTCCCTCCTTTTCAACATCAAGCAAATTAAAGGGGGACATGTGTCATTCACTGGGAACAAAGGAGGTTACATCACCGTGCAAGGCGAAGTGGGAAACGAGAAAGTGAAGTTTGACAAGGTCAACTATGCTTAGCAACTACAGAACAACTTGCTTTCTGTCTCCTAAATCTGTGATAAGGGATTCAAGGTTGTGTTTGACAACAAGAGGTGCTACATATTGAAGAAAGAGTATGTCATCCCGGAGGAACAAGTTCTATTATTGGCTTCAAGATATAACGACCTTTATGTCTTGGACCTATCAAAAGCCTCCACAACTGAGTCTACAGCTCAGTGCATATTGTGAAAAGCAACAGAAAGAGATTTAGTCTCCTGGCACAGGAGAATGGGACACATCAACCCCAGGAAGATGAATCATCTAGTTCAGAACGATCTGGTAGATGGAGTTACAGTCAAGAAGTTTTAGTTCCTAGATTTCTGTGTCGCTTGCAAGAAAGGGAAATAGACCAAGAAGTCTCACAAAGCAAAGAAAGTTAATTCTATTAACATTCCTCTCGAGCTTCTACACATGGATCTTTTTGGCCCAATGAGCATAAAAGGCATAGCCGGGGATTGGTACTGCTTTGTGGTGACGGATGATTACTCAAGATTCCCTTGGGTGATGTTTCTGAAAGCTAAATGAGAGACATTTGACTTATTTAAACATCTAGTTACCATATTGGAGTCTTTCTACAAGCTAAAAGTAAGAAGAGTTCGATCAGATAACGGGACAGAGTTTAAGAACCAGTGGATGGACGCCTTGTATAGAGAGAAAGGAATTGTTCACCAGTTTACCTCTGCCTACACTCCACAAGTGAATGGTGTTGCTGAAAGGAAGAATCGGAGCTTGATAGAGACAACAAGGACTATGCTAGCTGACTCCAAACTGTCAGTTCAATTTTGGAACAAGGCAGTAGCTAATGCTTATTACACTCTAAATTGGGTCTTGGTAGTCAAACGTCATGGAAAAACTTGTTATGAGTTGCTCCAACAACGGAAACCCAATTTAGAGTATTTGGAACCATTTGGTGCACCCTGCAAGCTGCTAAAGAAGAATCAGTCTGGGAAGTTCTGCGAGAAGGCAGAAGAAGGTATCTCACTTGGATACAGTATACCAGACAAAGGGGTTTACAATAACTCAACTAGTCAGGTAGAAGTGTGGTGTAATGTTGATGTCCAAAGATACACCAACCCCTGCAGGAAAAGGACCTTCCTTTTTCTTCGACTATGATAGATTTTTCAAATCCTTCAATCTACCTCCCTCCCATTCTGATGATAACTTAGCTGCACGAATAATGTACGATGTTTAGAATGCTCCCACACTAGACTCGACATCATTAGCTCCATTAGATGATACTTCTAGCCCTTCAGGGGGAGAGCTTGAGGTAAGTGATTCTTCCTCTGATGATGAAGCAGTTGAAACCACAAATGTGGAATAGGAAGAATAGGTTCCTACTACCGAAAGCACTCCAACCTCTGATCATGATGTAGCTGACACTTCTAAACTGCATATTCCAACAGTTCAGAATCTGGATACTGAAGTCGCAGTACCCACCACTCCAGGAACTCAAGTTAATGTACATCATCCCCTGGACAACATAATCGGGGATATTCTATCTGGAGTTCAAACAAGAAATCAGCTATACTCATCTGATTATGCTGCAGTCATGGAAAAGGGATACTTACATGACGATGCTTATCGATGCTTTGTTTCTGAAGTTGAGCCAAAACATGTCAGCGAGGCTTTAAAAGATGAGGCATGGGTGAGTGCTATGCAGGAAGAACTCCTTCAGTTCAAGAAGTTAGGAGTTTGGACACTTGTGGATAGACCAAAATGTGCAAAGGTGATTGGCATAAAATGGGTTCTTCGGTGTAAGAAAGATGACCAATGAGTCATAATCAGGAACAAGGCTCGGCTAGTCGTTCAAGGGTTTAGGCAAGTCAAAGGCATTCACTACAATGAAGTGTTTGCACCTGTGGCAAGGATGGAAGCTATTCGTATCTTCTTAGCCTATGCATCCTATATGCAGATTAAAGTCTATCAACTGGATGTGAAAAGTGCATTCCTTCATGGTGAAATCCAAGAAACAGTGTTCGTCAGTCAACCCGAAGGATTTAAGGATCCTTATCATCAGGATAGAGTTTATAAACTGGACAAGGCTTTGTACGACCTTCATCAAGTCCCTCGAGCCTGGTACGAGAAACTCTCTACTCATCTGCTGAAACATGATTTTCGCAGAGGGGTCATTGACTGCACATTGTTTATCAAGGAAAAGGACGGTGATTTACTACTGGTGCAGATATACGTGGATGATATAATCTTCGGTTCCAAGAATAAAGCATTGAGTAAAGAATTTGAGTCTGTGATGAAAGCTGAGTTTGATATGAGCGCCATGGGAGAGATGAAGTTCTTTCTTGGTTTACAAGTAGATCAGACATCAAATGGTATCTTCCTGCATCAGACCAAATATGTAAGAGATATCCTTAGTTGGTTTGACATGGAGAATGCAACGGTTGTTGGGACTCCACTTGCCACGAACCACGACGTGGCACCCGACGAAAATGGTGATCTGGTCGATGCCACCATGTATCGAGGAATGATCAGATCTCTCATGTACCTCACAGCTTCTCGTGCTGATATTATGTACGCCACGTGTCTCTGTTCCAGATATTAGGCAAAACCTAAAGTAAATCATCTAATTAGGGTAAAGAGGATTTTTCGTTATCTGAAGGGTACTCCAACACTTGGGATGTGGTATCCTCATGATGATGACTTTGAGCTTACAGCGTATAGTGACTCAGATTACGGTGGTTGCAAGATGAACTACAAGTCAACATCAGCGGGATGTCAGTTCTTTGGAAGACGTTTAGTCACCTGGCAGTGTAAAAAGCAGACGTCGATAGCTCTATCGACATGTGAAGCCGAATACGTTGCCGCTGCAAGTTGATGTTCTCAAATCATCTAGATTCAACAGCAAATGCGAGACTACGGTTTGAAATTTTCTAATACCCCTATTGATAATTCTGCTGCAATTGCTGACACTAAAAATCCGGTCCAACACCCAAAGACTAAACACATCGGTATTAAATATCACTTCATACATGACTGTTTTGAAAAGCAATTAATCGATGTTGTTAAAATTAATACGGATTTTCAACGTGCCGACCTCTACACAAAAGCATTTGATAAACCTCGGTTTTCATATCTCTTAGAGGTCAATGGTGTCAAAAAGAAAAGTGATATGATTCCAGAAGAATCTAGTTCTTAGTCTGTCTTTATGTTTTATTTTAAATTCTTTCTTTATTTTATTTTCCTGTCTTTAAAAATCTAAAAACACAAAAAGATTTTTGATTTTAGAATTTTAGGGGGAGAATAGGTTTAGTTTTAGTAGTTAGTATTTAAATTACTAAAAAAATGAGGGCGGGCAGAAAAGCTGAAAAGCAAGGACATCAAATCTATGAGATTGATTCAAAACTCTGGAATATGATAGTACACAGGGGACTAATTGTTTAGGACATCAAAAGGAACTAAATAGTTCAAAATGTTACATTAAAGCTACAAGTCTGAGAAGGATAAGTCATACAAAGGAAAAATGATAGCAAACTAGCATGTTACTGAGGTTACATAGAGAAAGTAGGCCTACAGGTTGCTAGTCCATTATATGATGTGTCGATAGATTTAACATAATAGACAAGTAGACCTCATTGGTGAAACAAATTAAACCTAAATAGTTCAACTAGCTGTGGGCTTCCGCCTTATCCCTGGTTAACACAATCAACGTATTTCCAATAAGGGGTGGCGAGAAAATTAAACGCCACAAATGTGTGCTGATGACCACAAAATGAGCAAAGCACATGAAAAAAATTATTAAACGCAATCAAGCTAATAACTAATGTTGTTGGTGCGTAATGTGTAAAAGAAAAGTACTCAAACAAGAAGATAGGTTGTATGCCTCTCTGCTGTGCGATGGCACTGACCTGAGGATAAGCATAACCTAAATATTCTAGAATTCATTGTTGTTTGCGCCTCTCTGCTGTGCGATGGCACTGACCTAAGGCTTGGCATCTCTTTGAAAGCTCTAAGAATAGTTTCTTCTTGTCCAAACCCGTAGACTGCTCAAAATCTCCTGAGGAATGTTGATTACCACATAAGCGTGGGATCCACAAATGTTTGTTGAAATAACAAATCTAACTAATCACCAATGTGAGTCAAAAATCTGTGTATGGATTTAAGTGGACACATATACTAACAATCATCGTGGCAGTAATCCTCGACAGTCAAAATCATTATATACTTCTTACAGGTCTAGTATGATTTCCTGTAAGGGCCTTGGACTCTCAGACAAATAAGAATAAGTTAAACAAACATATGCAAAAAGGGTCCCAAATGATTATGTTTATGCCTGTATGATTCCATAAGAGTCTGTCCAGATAAGATGTACATGCTTGATGCTGTTCTGTTCAGGGGTAGAAATCTTTTAAGGAAAATTAAAATGTATTCAACCCTAAACAAAACCACAAAAATATGTTCTGTTTTATTTCAAGTCAAGATTTTTTATTTTTTATCTATCAATTAGGTGTAAATTTTGGACTATGTAACTAGATGAACTCTGTGTATTATAAATAAAAGGTCACGTCTGAGGTGACCAAACTGGTATGAATTTAAAAGGATCATGTCTGAGATGATCAAGTTTTGAAATTTAAATGGTCACGTCTGAGGTGACCAAACTATTTCAATTAAAAGAATAACGTCTGAGGTGATCAACCTGTTATAATTTAAAAGGATCACGTCTGAGGTGATCAAAGGATTCTGTTAAAAGCTCATGTCTGAGACGAGCATTGGGCATAACGTTCATAAATCAAAAGTCAAATTTGAGTGTGTGGAAATGGATGAAGTCAAACTCATAAATATAGACCAATCACACGAATTGGACCATAAGTATGGACCAATCGCACGATTGGACCATAAGTATGAGCAAGTCGCATGATTGGACCATAAGTATGGACCAGTCGCGCGATTGGACCATGAGTATAAGCTAATCACACGAATGGACCATGAGTATGGGGCAAACCATGCGATTGGATCATAAGAATAAACCATTCGTACGACTGAATGAAGGAGTCTGGGTCAGTCGCACAACTGAACCTCAGTCGAACGATTAAGTCATGCATATGGTTCCAGTCGCACGACTAAAACCCAAAACAGTATAAATAGATTCTCATTCGGTCGTAAACCCTACTTGACTTCAAATTCTAAAAAACCGCCTTAAGCCCAGACACTCTGCCCAAATTTCTTGTTTTCGTGATTACTCTCTGATTCAGTGACTAACATATATCTTGTTCATGTACAAGTAACTTGCAAATGAAATCAGATCAAATGACTGGTTGAATCGAACATAAACGACTGAATTTGATTGACTAAACAACCGGGACCAAAACCTAAACTAAACCACTAAAATGGAAAAGAATGTTGATTTCACGGACATTAAGTGTTATTTCGAGTCCCTGCGAACCATATGAACCTAAAAAACGAAGTCTAACTTAACTTTTTGACAAGATTCAAGATTATGGTGTCGCACAGTGCAATATGCGAATGGACAGACTGAAGAACTTCAGTCGCACGATTGTGCCAGACGCATGATTCAATCACACGATTGAATCAATCGGTGACTCAGTCGCAGACTGTCTCAACCGCATGGCTTTACATACGACTAAATTCAGTCGCAGGCTCAATCGTACGACTGAACTCAGTCATATGGTTCAATCGCACGATTGAACCAGTCTGTCTAAATCTGTTCCAAGTCAGTTGTTTATCTCTTATGAACGGAACTAATATGTCTGTTTCTTGTATTGCAGCAAAATGGCTGAGAGATGGACGATGAGCACCAAGCACAACATATGTGCTCATCTGGATACCACGTCCCGGAACGCTTCTGAGTTCACCGGGATTATAGCTTTCCTACGTAGATCGAGAACCTTCAAGGCTATTTCCACTCCATGCACACCTTATAGGTCGATCCAGCAGGCATTCTGGGAGAATGCCATTGTCGACCGGTCTACAGAGCCATACTGCAAATGGAGTTCTATCTTCGGTCATGATATACAGATCGGAGAAGATGACCTAAGGCGAGTCTTGGACTTGGGTGAGGATGGAACCCACCCAGCCAAGCTGCATCCCCTAACGGTACGGGGATGCTTTCTCAGGATCAAGTACGCCGACGACATCAATGCCGACATGCTAAACAAGAGAAACATGCGCCCTCAATTCAAGTATCTGGCACATGTGATCCTGAAATGCATAGCCTCCAGGAGAGGAGGATTTGACGAGCTGCCTGATCAAATCCAGAACGCACACGTTGGGTTGGTGCTGAACCACCCGTTCAGTTTTTCACATATGTTCTTCTCCTACCTGACGAAGAACATTGAGGGCAAAGGCAAGGAAGGATTCTGCATGTATCCAAGATTCTTGCAGATGATTATCGACCAGAAGCTTCCTGTGCTGCCTAAGGAGGAGGACGATGCAGTGACCCTAGAGGTGATGGATGATACCACCTTGGGTAGAATGAAGGTCTACCGGGGAAAGCAGGTGAAGCCCCCAGTGAGGAGACTATTTGGCCATCAGGCCAATAAGGGATACGTGGCGCTAGCTCGTAAGAAGTGGCGTCACGACGATAGTGATTCCGACGTCGAGCCGATTGTGGCTCCTGCTGACAAGGATGATGAAGACGATGACCAAGATGATGGTCAAGGTGGTCGAGATGCAAGCCCCAGTCAATCACAGGCCACTGACACGTCTACCATATCTCCACCATCTCCCCACAGTAGTACTTCTACTCTCGGTGGATCGGAGCAGGCTGCCATCCACCGGGACTTCCTAGTTGATGAGAAGGAGGATGAGTCAGATGAGTAGCCTCTCACGAGGACCATCGGTAGCTGAGTGGTGACTACCGAAAGGGGCAAAGAGGCGGTTGGGGGACGCCAGGCTAGGGCTAAAGGTACTGAGACTGCAGATCCTACTTACACACCTCCCCAGCCAACTAGCCCAGGGGGAGCCCAGCTTGCCAAGGGGTTAAGGCTGAAGAGAATGGCCCAGCCCCATGGCAAGAAGGGCAAGAGATGGAGGATAGTACTGATTACCACCTCCACTACCACAGCCACCACTACCACCACTCCTATCACCACTCCTACCACCACTCGTACCACCACTACCACCACTCCTACTATCACCACACATACCTCCACAGCCACCACTACTGCCACCACCACAACCACCACTACTGCCACCACCACAGCCACCACTAGTCCCACCACTACACATACCATAACACATCTATTCCACCACCATTAACCTTCATTCCCACTCCATCATACACCACATCCACCACCACATCTACCATACCCCAAACCGGCCCTTCCACATCATCGATCCCTCCACAGGGATCTCCTCTGCCCACTGTTGGGTTAGAGGAGCAGTTGGCTAGCCTCAACCGTCTGGTTCTCAAACTACTCGCTACTAATGACATTCGAGCTAACCAGATGAACCAGTTGATGGAAATCAACGCTACACAGGGTAAGCAAATAGCCCCGCTGATAGAGAGAGATGCAACTCAGAGTCAACAGATCGCCCATTTGACTGAGAGAGATGCTTCTCACAAGAGAGCCTTGGCCAGAGCTCATCGTGCTGTTACTGCACTGAATGAGTTGCTGATGGCCTCGGTGAAGAGGGTTGAGGAGGTCGAGAAGAAGAATAAGAAGCTTTTGCTCAGACTTAAAGGGATGAAGGGTGAGCCATTAAAGATAAAGGGTGATGGTGATGATGGAGATGATGATGATGATGATTAATCCGATGATGAATCGAATGATGATGATGATAATGATGATGATAATGATGAGGGTGAGGCTGAAGGCAGTGGGAAAGACAAAGAAGGGGGAGATGATGATGAGCCTGAGCATGAAGGTGATGCATCTGCATCAGCCTTAAATCTATCGGCTCGGGAGAGGCGCACCAAGAGGAATCAAGATCAGCGACCCTCTTCCTCAGCTCCTCAAGCTGAAGAGTCGAGCGACCAAGGCAAAAGTAATGATTAAATGTCTTTGTATTTGAGAAACTTTTGTACTTGAATTATGTATTTCACTAATGTAATTAATGTTTATTAATGTTTAATTATCTTTATTACTGATGTGTGTGTGATTGTGTCTTGAATGTTTAATCAAACAGATGAAGCTGAACAGGCAGACGACTACAATGTCGCACCCCTTTAGCAAATCAAGACTCAGTTAACCATGATTCTTGATTTGCAAGGGATCGTGCAACGATCTGTGAGCTACACCCCCGAAAAGGGAGAGATTATTCATGATCTCACAGATGAGCAGCTGGCCGACATGTTTCGACTCAACCCGGATGAGCTGGTCAAGGATGCTCCGGAGGTTGATGTTCTCAGTGATGAAGAGCTGCAAGATGTTGATGAAATTGACATCGAGGATATCACTGCAAAAGAGTATCCTCAGTACACTGACCAACAGGGAAATGTTATCCCCGATCTGGGTGAAAGATTTGGCAGTGATACTTTTGGAACTCTTGATGCTCAGGAGAAAGAGAAAGAGAAAGAAGAAGGGAAAGCCCAAGCTACGGATGCTGATGTCGATATTAAGAAGGCTGAGTGGGCAATGTGTCTAGCTGAAATGAGAGCCCAACGACAACCTCCAAAGTCTAACGCATACACCAAACTCTATCAAGTGAAGAAGCATCAGAAGGTGTCAGGCAAGATTATTAGTTGGGCGTATTTTAAGGACTTAGATATGTATGCCGTGAAGAGGGAAAAGGGGATAGAGTACTTCAGATTCCCTCATGATCTAAAGACTTTTCCCGGTTTTGAGCTAAACAGGCTTGCCTGTTTAGACCTTTTGTACGCCAACCCCAAAAAGATGTCGGGGTGGTTCGAGACGGTGTTAAAGAGGGAATACCACACCAGATGGGTCAACTTTAGGCCTCTACAACCTAAACGGTTCATAAATAAGATCGAAGTTGATCCTAACACTGGAAAGCCTAAAGTAATGTTGAAGTGGAGTCCTCCGCACACAATGTCGAAGATCCCATTACAGGAAATGCCTCAGGACTTCACTCCACACTTCAAGTGGTGGTATTATGACTGGCAAACGGGTGAAGTGGTCATATTTTTGCATAAAGAGGGCAAAATAAAGACTATTCAGGTATTTGACCCTATGTGGCTGACCAACTTGTCTGCAGATGATGTCTATACTCTCTACAAATGGCCACTATTCTATGATACACAGGACATTGTACAAGCTCTACAGTTCCAACATATCATAAGACTCTGCTTTGCATTCGAGATACATGCAGGAGTTACAAGAGAAGAGAAGTACAAGAAGTTCCAAGAACACGTGAAGAATGTTATACATTAGGCTAAACTAGGTCCAGGGGGAGTTTGTTAATACATATTGATATACCTAGTTTATGTTCTCAAATGTAAAAGTCTTTCATGTCTTACACTTATGTAATCCAATGTAATGAATTGATTGAATGACATACGAAATGCATTGTGATATTTATATGCGATTAGTTATGTCATGTTATATTTATATTGAATGTGATTCACATGTATGAACTAAATATATAGGTTTAATGTTGGTTTTACATAGTTCTAAGTCAAAAAGAACTTAGAAATGTGTTTAACTTAGTCATGTGGACATTCATGCTAATGGACCATACTTATGGCCCATACGCATGAATGAACCATGCTTATGGACCAGTCGCGCGACTGAACCAGGTGACTGGATCAGTCGTATGATTGAGACATAAGATTGGTTCAATCGCACGACTGAAACTTCAGTCGTCCGTATGAGTCAATCGCATGAGTTAGTCGCACGACTGAACCATGCTAATAGTTCAGTCGTACGAATGAACACTGATAACCTATAAATACCACATAATTCATGGAAAAACACACATCGTTAAGACATAGAGTCCACTAAGCATATCTTGAGTTGGTGTAGAAATGGGATCTCTTGATAATACTTTCGTACCCTAGCCGACCAGAGTGTCCCAAGTCGAAAATCCAAGGTCATAGTTCATTTCTGATCGTTTTAAATCTGTTCTTAACGTTTGTTATATCGTTTGTTCGATCGGGTTATTCGTTCCCACTGATTAGATCGCCAATCAAATAGAATTCCGTGCTATTTGATCTGGTTTCTTGCAGAATCCGTTAGTATTCCGTACGAAAACGGTCCTAACATATAAATACTTGTATTATCAAATGATGAATCTAAAAGATAGTTGTTTGAAAATACACATGATTAATATTGGCAAATTAATTTTTAAATATTTCACTTTTGCCTCAAGGTGATGTATCGTATTTATGTGCCTTACTATAATCGTGTTCATAATAGTTGCATGTTAGTCATAGCCAACGTGAAGCCAACATTTATTTATGACCTTATTTTAATTTGCTCATAACACTTAGACATTGGTCATAGCCAACACAAAGTCATCGTACAAGTAGAACATTACTTTAATTTATTCACAACATTTGAATTTTGGTTAAAGCCAACGGGCGAAGCCAATATTCAACTAGAACCTTACTTTTAGCCTATTATTTTGGTGTTATAATAGGTTTTATCTTCAATGTATTAATCTTGTCTTCTTTTTTATTTATTTTATTACCCCATAGTTAGCTTACTTTAACTCTTTTATTATTTGTATCAATTTAGCATCCACTATCACTCCTAACTTTGGAATTGAAGTTTTAACTGGGGCAAACTTTGTCACGTAGAGGGATTATGTTAAACTTACTTTTGGCATGTTGGGTCTTAATTATGTCTTGAGACATGACGCTCCTGCTGCTCTTACTGCTAAAAATACTGCAGATAAAAAACAAGAGTATGCAAAGTGGGAGAGGTCTAATAGAATACTCTAATGATAATCAAGAACTCTATCTCTATTGTAATCAGGGAGCAATACTTGATTCAGTTAATGCCAAAACTTATCTGAAATCAATGGAGAAACGGTTCAAAGGATCTTATAAAGCACATGCGAGCACTCTGATTCTGAAGATGCTTACTACAAAGTTTGATGGGTTTAATAATGTATGTAAGTACATAATGATGATGAACACCATGGCTCATAAAATGGTTTTCTAGTATACTTCACTATGACTTCTCTTCTTGCACGCTTTTTATGCTTTTAAGATCAACTATAACACATGATATGTGTTTTGATATATAAACTTTAACAATGATTTTACACAATTAAGCTTTAAAATTATAACTTGGGTCAAATGTCATAAACCACATAATAATGTATGCATTTCATGAATAAATGTTCTAAAACACAAAGTTTTCCAACAATATGTGATTATAACACCCACAAGATTCACCATTTCATCAATTTCAACAAGCATACACAATCATTGAAGAACATTCATAGCATTGCAATAATTATTGACCTAATCATCACCAAAAGTTTCATACAACATGTCAAAGTATGCTAACCTTTATCTAATCTAAGTGACTAAGAGTATTTAGCCCATGGGGCTTACAAAAACCACAACCAAATTCATAGAATTGAAAGAAAACATGGTGGATCTTGAGGTTTCAAACCAAAGTGAGTAGAGGTGAGTTGTATGATGATGAATCTTCCTTGTGCTTGATTTTCAATCTTGGTCTTCAATCTTCAAAGACTTACAAAATCACCTAAGAGACTTGAGAGAACTAGGGTTTTGTGTGAAACTTTAGATATATTCTAAATGGGGGGTTATTAGGTATAAAACCCGTAACTGGGCCGAACATAGTTGTGTCTTTTGAACACGGTTGTGTTGGCTGTCAGATATCATACAAACCCATTAAACTAACACAGTTATGTTCAAATTGAACACAATTATGATAGTAAGTTTTTTCTCATAAGTTTTTCAAATCTTGAGCTCTTGTCACATAAAATCACCAAGTTTTCACTGGGCACTACAATATTCAATTAGAACATAAATAAGTGACTAATAAATGAGTTTTTAACCAAAAATACAAAAAATATGGGGGGATATGTATTGTTAACATGCATAATTATTAACATATTAACACCCAGAAAAAAATGGTAAAGGGGTGAGTTGATAGCAATATGCATGCAGGAGAAAGAATAAAGCAAGAAAAGCCTGATGTTGTTCATGTTACCACCATTAAACCATTAAAAAGGAAGGGAAAATTCAAATGGAAAATCTCCAAAGTCCATAAGACTGGTACAAGTGTAACTTCCAGCTCAAATGTCTCCTTCGGACAATCTCGTTACAAATTTTGTCACAATAAGGGACACACCCTACGAGATTGCTCTAAGTTCAAGGAGTGGCTGGCTAAGAAAGGTAACCATCTATTTATGATATTTGAGTCCTTTAATGTTATTGTTCTAACTAACACATGGTGGGTTGATTCTGGTTCTATGGCTCATGTTACTAACTCAACATAATGATTCCTTACAATCTGGAAGCTGGGAAAAAACCAAAGGACAATTAAGGTGGGAGATGGTGACGCACATAATGTGGAAGCCGTAGGAACCCTGCAATTAATAACAAAAGCTGATCATTGTATTAAACTTTATGATACATTATATGTACCAAGAATAACTCGAAACTTGGTCTTTGTACCAAAATTAGACAATGATGGTTATGAAGTTTTGTATGATCATGGCCAAGTCAATATTACTTTAAACTCTAATGTCTATGGTTGTGGTTGTTTGGACGGAAATCTTTATAAGTTAGAACTAGATTATCAATTTCAAAATCATTATTATCATATAATATGAATAAAAACATTAACAAACAAAAACAAGATTTGGAAACATCATCCGGTTTTGGCATCAATGTTTAGGCCACATCTCATGAGATCGCGAAGACTCGTTAAAGATGAAGTATTACCAAATCTTGATTTCTTTAATTTTGAAACATGTGTTAACTGACTTAAAGGTAAAATAGCGAATGGATCTAAAAAGGATGTCGTCAGGAGTTCTGCTTTACTGGAACTCATACACACTGATATTAATGAACCTTATCCTATTAGAATATAGGACATAAATCATTTAGCAATTTTATAGATGATCACTCATGTTACATGTACTTGTGCTTAATTAAGGATAAATCTAAATCACTTGACATGTTTAAAACCTTTAAGACTGATGTTGAAAATCAACTTGATCGTAAAATAAAAGTAGCGAGACCAGATAGAGATGTTGAGTATTACGGTAGACATACTAATACTGGTCAACTTCCCGGTCCTTTTCTTTAACTTTTGTAAAGAACAATGGATTGTAAACCAATTTATCATGTCAGGTACTCCTTAGAAGAATGATGCAGCTGAGAGAAAAAATCGTACCCTAATGGACATGGTTAGAAGTATGTAAGCGAACTCCTTTTTACTTGAATATTTACAGAAGGAGGCATTAAAGACAGCTGTTCATATACTAAATGGACTTCCTTCTAAGTCTGTCCCTAAAACTCCATTTGAAATTTAGACTAGAAGAAAACCTAGCTTAAGGTATATGAAAGTATGGGGTTGTCCAGTCAAAGCTATGCTTTATAATCCTCAACAATGAAAACTTGATATAAAGATAGTTAGTTGTTTATTTATAGGATATCCTGATCATTCAAAGCGATATAAATTTTATTGTCCTTCTCATACTACTCGTCTCGTGGAAACACGTCATGTTGTGTTTTTATAAGATTCTAAAGTCGGTGGGATTAGTGAAAGTTAATACATTGACTTATAAGAAGTGCAAGAGGAGAGGGGATGTGCTATCTACACTTGCCTCCTATTACACCTCTCGTAGTTGACACTACAGTATTACAAAACACTGCACCATTATCTCATGTTTCCTTATAAATTCAAGTTGCTCCAGACATTCCTTTAAATGAAGCAGCATCAAATCCACAAGATCAAGTCCCTATACGACTTCTGAAACTGCAGAACCAGGAAATCAGCTAAGGAGGTCATCACGGTCTAGAAGGCCTACTAATTTTGATGATTATGTAAACTATGTTAATGAAGCTGATTTGGATTTAGGAAAGTGTAACGGTCCAACCTCCTATAACAAAGCCATTAGCAGTGATTAATCGTCTGAATGGAATAAAGCTATGATCGATGTGCTTGATTCCATTTATATAAATGATGTTTGGGTATTGGTTGAATTACCCAAGGGTGTAAAACCCGTAGGATGTAAATGAGTTTTCAAAACCAAATTAGACCCTAATGGTAATATTGAACGTCATAAAGCACAATTGGTTGCTAAAGGCTATACTCAAAAGGAGGGAATTGATTATCAGGAAACCTTTTCACCTGTTTCACGAAAGGATTCCTTAAGGATCATTATCGCCTTAGTAGCTCATTTTGATTTAGAGTTACATCAAATGGATGTTAAAATCACTTTTCTTAATAGTGACTTACATGAGGATGTGTTCATGAACCAACCTGAAGGTTTCAAACCTAAAGGTAAAGAACACTTAGTCTGTAAGTTAAATAAATCCATATACGAGTTAAAACAAGCATCAAATTAGTGGTATTTAAAATTTGACAAAGTCATGAAGAGACAAGGTTTCATTAAAAATCAAGTGGATCAATGCACCTACCTCAAAATAAGTAGGTGAAATTTTGCTATACTTGTCCTTTACGTAGACGACATTCTATTAGCAGGTAATATTTAGATTTGTAAGATGAGTCAAAGCGATTGCTTTCGCGTAATTTTGACATGAAAGATCTCGAAGAAGCTTCTTATGCAACATTGAACATGTCCTTACACGTTATAATATGCAACATTGCTCCCCCTCAGTTGCTCCAGTAGCTAAAGGAGATGTTTTTTGTTCATTCCAAAGTCCAAAACCAGAGAATGAAAAGGAGCAGATGAAATTGATACCTTATGCTTTAGTAGTAGGAAGTTTAATGTATGTTCAAGTCTGTACTTGTCCTAGTATTACATATATTGCTGGAATGCTAGGCCGATATCAATCTAATCCTGGTCTAAATTACTGGAAAGCAACAAAGAAGGTATGATGATATCCTTAAGGGACAAAAGAGTATAAATTGACATACAGAAGATTGATAACTTAGAAGTGGTAGGCTATTCTGATTCTAACTTTGCTAAATGCAAAGACGATAAGACATCAATATCGGGGTATATCTTTATGTTGGCAGACAAGCCTATTTCATTGAGGAGTCATAAGCAACAATTGACGAAAACCTCGATAATGATGGCAGAATACGTTTCGGTTTATAGTGCAACTTGCCATGGGATGTTATTTAGAAATCTCATTACCAGACTCAAAATTGTTAACTCCATATCAAGACTGAAGATTTACTTGTGACAACTCAGCTGCCATCAGTTTCTCGAATAGTAACAGTTTGAGTGGAGCTGGTTTATATCTCGATACAAAATATTTATTCGTACGAGAATAAGTAGAGGGAAATAATCTTTGTATCGAGAACATTAGTATAAAAGATATGCTTGCGGATCCGATTACTAAAGGTCTAGCACCCAAAACTTTCTAAGAACTCGAACAAGAATGAGCTTTACTAGAGACCTTATATAATAGCATATCAAGTGTGAATTAATGATTAATGTGATTTCTTTGAATATATATTTTGTGTATAATAACTTATATGCGTGCTTAATGATCTATAGACAAATTTGCGCATATGAATACTATACATTAAGGGTTTATTTAAGTCATTTTAATTTTATGTTTAATGTTTTATATTAAGACTTTAGTATGAATGTTGGGGGTATCAGATTAACTTCAATTTGAATGACTGCAACTATTTGCTATAAGTTTCGATATGAAACTTGATGAATGTTTAACTTGGCCAAACGTATGTATACTCATCACAAATAATCACTCGGCCAAGTGGGATAATGTTAATGATAACCGTATTATGTGGCCCACGGACATTTAAGTAAGCTTTAACAAATGACATAATTATTCTCTAATAGTGTGAGGGTTTTTTATGGAAATACCACATAATTATAATAGAGTTTCTCCTTATATGTTATAAACAGTGGAGCAGGGAGATAACCAAAAAATACCAATAACCTATTCTCTCAAGATCATCCATCGATCCCTCTAAACATCATGACGGGAACGAATCTCACAATCATGGCATCATCTTCATCAAAGATCTCGATTCCCACAAGTAAGTTTATCGTTTTAATGTTAAGTTTTATATTTGGGGTTGAATCAACATGATTAAGGTTTTATGTTTTGCTCCATGTTTCTAGATATAATCAACGATCATGGGATTGGGACTGGAAGGTACAACGCCTCCCATCTAATGCGGGTTTAGACCTGGCATGTCTCCGGGTATTTTCGACTCAAGTCAGGCTCTCAGATAAGGCTGATGTCTAGGAACGGGCTGGTTGCGGATCATCTCCTTGCCAAATGTATATTCGCAAGGTCAGTTTTTGTGGCAAGTATGTGCATGATTAAAGGTTCCAATTCCAACCTCTTTCGAATCGGTTTCGGGTGCTCTCAAATTCGTGGACGATCTGCAATTTGGGAAGGAAAAAAATGAAGGTAATTCATACTGTGTTCTTGGCTACTCTATGGAACATATGGTTGATAAGGAACAATAAGATCTTCAATGGTAAAGGTACATCTACATCAAACTGCTTCTTTGATATAAAAGAAGTGGCATTCTCTTGTGTGACAAGCAGGTCAAAGCTAAGGACTTGAAAATGGGAAGACTGGAGTTCTTTGGTTTTCATGTTGACTAATTTTTTGGTAATTTTCTAGTGGATGTATTTTGCCCGGTGGCTGCTTTAGTCACCGGCTAAAGTTTGTTTGGTAATAAAAGTGCCCCTCTTGGCCATTCAAAAAATGAACAAATAAATAAATAATACGACCTTGCTTTTGCTAAATTTATTTGTGAAGGTTGACGGTTTCTTGATAAAGGATTTGTTAACATAGTATTTAAAATTTAAAATTACACTTTTAACTTGCAGTTAGCTATGAGCAATACAATCTGTAGTTTCCTTATCTATACCAAACCTATTAAATTTCTTAAATTTTCACATACATCCAATTTTAGCTAGCTATTTTTTCTTTTAATATTTTTTGTTTTTTTAATAATGTTTCGCTAACGAGTGGTTTTAGATTCTTAAACTTCTTTTTTCATTTTTTACGTTTTTGAATAATTTTATTCGACAATATTGAGTTTATTATTCTTTATCAAGTTTTTGAAGTAACAACAATAAAATGCAAATTAATTCGTTACAGAATCAAAAAATTATGACAAAAATCAATCACAAATATTAATGAGTAAAATAGTCATACTATGGTCTATTTTTAATAATAAAGTCAAAATGGATAAATTTGATATTTTATTACATTAGAAAAGGAGTTGTATACAATTTTAGTTTCAAGTTGGGTAAATATGCAATAAAATAGATTAAGGAATTAGACATATGCAATTTTGGTTTTAAGTTGAGTAAATATGTAATTAACAAAGTTTACAAGAGGATATATACAATTACTCCTATTATTTAAGTTTAAAATAACTCTACTTAACAAACAAATTATTGAACTTTTAGAAACGCTATAAAATGATGTATAGAAATGAAATCTACTTCAACAACATAACGAAATAACAATAACAATTCTCATTTTTTATCATTTAGTTTTAGCATTTGGTTAAAACTTTATGATGATAAAATGAAACTTTTAATCGCAATACTAACCATAAAGTTTTAAACACATCATGAAGTCCGTAAGTTTATGCTTTGGGCTTTGCTATTTATAAATGAAGATTTTATGATATTTATATGACAAATTTTATTTTATTATCACTAGAACTTAATTTAATTAGTTTTATTTCCTATGTGCATTGCTGCGGGGAACATTTTGTGTTACGTAGGAAGTGGCTTTGCTTGATAATTACATTATTTCGATGTTGCTTGGGGTTTGAACATTATGCATATATGTACTTTACAAAAGATTAAGCATACTTGTATGATGATATTGTGCTTTACAAAAGGTGTGATTCAGTTCTGAGCTTTTTTCCCACCTGTGTGGCAAAAGAGGGATGAAGGGTGAGCCATTAAAGATAAAGGGTGATGGTGATGATGGAGATGATGATGATGATGATTAATCCGATGATGAATCGGATGATGATGATGATAATGATGATGATGATGATGAGGGTGAGGCTGAAGGCAGTGGGAAAGACAAAGAAGGGGGAGATGATGATGAGCGTGAGCATGAAGGTGATGCATCTGCATCAGCCTTAAATCTATCGGCTCGAGAGAGGCGCACCAAGAGGAATCAAGATCAGCGACCCTCTTCCTCAGCTCCTCAAGCTGAAGAGTCGAGCGACCAAGGCAAAAGTAATGATTAAATGTCTTTGTATTTGAGAAACTTTTGTACTTGAATTATGTATTTCACTAATGTAATTAATGTTTATTAATGTTTAATTATCTTTATTACTGATGTGTGTGTGATTGTGTCTTGAATGTTTAATCAAACAGATGAAGCTGAACAGGCAGACGACTACAATGTCGCACCCCTTTAGCAAATCAAGACTCAGTTAACCATGATTCTTGATTTGCAAGGGATCGTGCAACGATCTGTGAGCTACACCCCCGAAGAGGGAGAGATTATTCATGATCTCACAGATGAGCAGCTGGCCGACATGTTTCGACTCAACCCGGATGAGCTGGTCAAGGATGCTCCCGAGGTTGATGTTCTCAGTGATGAAGAGCTGCAAGATGTTGATGAAATTGACATCGAGGATATCACTGCAAAAGAGTATCCTCAGTACACTGACCAACAGGGAAATGTTATCCCCGATCTGGGTGAAAGATTTGGCAGTGATACTTTTGGAACTCTTGATGCTCAGGAGAAAGAGAAAGAGAAAGAAGAAGGGAAAGCCCAAGCTACGGATGCTGATGTCGATATTAAGAAGGCTGAGTGGGCAATGTGTCTAGCTGAAATGAGAGCCCAACGACAACCTCCAAAGTCTAACGCATACACCAAACTCTATCAAGTGAAGAAGCATCAGAAGGTGTCAGGCAAGATTATTAGTTGGGCGTATTTTAAGGACTTAGATATGTATGCCGTGAAGAGGGAAAAGGGGATAGAGTACTTCAGATTCCCTCATGATCTAAAGACTTTTCCCAGTTTTGAGCTAAACAGGCTTGCCTGTTTAGACCTTTTGTACGCCAACCCCAAAAAGATGTCGGGGTGGTTCGAGACGGTGTTAAAGAGGGAATACCACACCAGATGGGTCAACTTTAGGCCTCTACAACCTAAACGGTTCATAAATAAGATCGAAGTTGATCCTAACACTGGAAAGCCTAAAGTAATGTTGAAGTGGAGTCCTCCGCACACAATGTCGAAGATCCCATTACAGGAAATGCCTCAGGACTTCACTCCACACTTCAAGTGGTGGTATTATGACTGGCAAAAAGGTGAAGTGGTCATATTTTTGCATAAAGAGGGCAAAATAAAGACTATTCAGGTATTTGACCCTATGTGGCTGACCAACTTGTCTGCAGATGATGTCTATACTCTCTACAAATGGCCACTATTCTATGATACACAGGACATTGTACAAGCTCTACAGTTCCAACACATCATAAGACTCTGCTTTGCATTCGAGATACATGCAGGAGTTACAAGAGAAGAGAAGTACAAGAAGTTCCAAGAACACGTGAAGAATGTTATACATTAGGCTAAACTAGGTCCAGGGGGAGTTTGTTAATACATATTGATATACCTAGTTTATGTTCTCAAATGTAAAAGTCTTTCATGTCTTACACTTATGTAATCCAATGTAATGAATTGATTGAATGACATACGAAATGCATTGTGATGTTTATATGCGATTAGTTATGTCATGTTATATTTATATTGAATGTGATTCACATGTATGAACTAAATATATAGGTTTAATGTTGGTTTTACATAGTTCTAAGTCAAAAAGAACTTAGAAATGTGTTTAACTTAGTCATGTGGACATTCATGCTAATGGACCATACTTATGGCCCATACGCATGAATGAACCATGCTTATGGACCAGTCGCGCGACTGAACCAGGTGACTGGATCAGTCGTATGATTGAGACATAAGATTGGTTCAATCGCACGACTGAAACTTCAGTCGTCCGTATGAGTAATCGCATGAGTTAGTCGCACGACTGAACCATGCTAATAGTTCAGTCGTACGAATGAACACTGATAACCTATAAATACCACATAATTCATGGAAAAACACACATCGTTAAGACATAGAGTCCACTAAGCATATCTTGAGTTGGTGTAGAAATGGGATCTCTTGATAATACTTTCGTACCCTAGCCGACCAGAGTGTCCCAAGTCGAAAATCCAAGGTCATAGTTCGTTTCTGATCGTTTTCAATCTGTTCTTAACGTTTGTTATATCGTTTGTTCGATCGGGTTATTCGTTCCCACTGATTAGATCGCCAATCAAATAGAATTCCGTGCTATTTGATCTGGTTTCTTGCAGAATCCGTTAGTATTCCGTACGAAAACGGTCCTAACATATAAATACTTGTATTATCAAATGATGAATCTAAAAGCTAGTTGTTTGAAAATACACATGATTAATATTGGCAAATTAATTTTTAAATATTTCACTTTTGCCTCAAGGTGATGTATCGTATTTATGTGCCTTACTATAATCATGTTCATAATAGTTGCATGTTAGTCATAGCCAACGTGAAGCCAACATTTATTTATGACCTTATTTTAATTTGCTCATAACACTTAGACATTGGTCATAGCCAACACAAAGTCATCGTACAAGTAGAACATTACTTTAATTTATTCACAACATTTGAATTTTGGTTAAAGCCAACGGGCGAAGCCAATATTCAACTAGAACCTTACTTTTAGCCTATTATTTTGGTGTTATAATAGGTTTTATCTTCAATGTATTAATCTTGTCTTCTTTTTTATTTATTTTATTACCCCATAGTTAGCTTACTTTAACTCTTTTATTATTTGTATCAATTTAGCATCCACTATCACTCCTAACTTTGGAATTGAAGTTTTAACTGGGGCAAACTTTGTCACGTAGAGGGATTATGTTAAACTTACTTTTGGCATGTTGGGTCTTAATTATGTCTTGAGACATGACGCTCCTGCTGCTCTTACTGCTAAAAATACTGCAGATAAAAAACAAGAGTATGCAAAGTGGGAGAGGTCTAATAGAATACTCTAATGATAATCAAGAACTCTATCTCTATTGCAATCAGGGAGCAATACTTGATTCAGTTAATGCCAAAACTTATCTGAAATCAATGGAGAAACGGTTCAAAGTATCTTATAAAGCACATGCGAGCACTCTGATTCTGAAGATGCTTACTTCAAAGTTTGATGGGTTTAATAATGTATGTAAGTACATAATGATGATGAACACCATGGCTCATAAAATGGTTTTCTAGTATACTTCACTATGACTTCTCTTCTTGCACGCTTTTTATGCTTTTAAGATCAACTATAACACATGATATGTGTTTTGATATATAAACTTTAACAATGATTTTACATAATTAAGCTTTAAAATTATAACTTGGGTCAAATGTCATAAACCACATAATAATGTATGCATTTCATGAATAAATGTTCTAAAACACAAAGTTTTCCAACAATATGTGATTATAACACCCACAAGATTCACCATTTCATCAATTTCAACAAGCATACACAATCATTGAAGAACATTCATAGCATTGCAATAATTATTGACCTAATCATCACCAAAAGTTTCATACAACATGTCAAAGTATGCTAAGCTTTATCTAATCTAAGTGACTAAGAGTATTTAGCCCATGGGGCTTACAAAAACCACAACCAAATTCATAGAATTGAAAGAAAACATGGTGGATCTTGAGGTTTCAAACCAAAGTGAGTAGAGGTGAGTTGTATGATGATGAATCTTCCTTGTGCTCGATTTTCAATCTTGGTCTTCAATCTTCAAAGACTTGCAAAATCACCTAAGAGACTTGAGAGAACTAGGGTTTTGTGTGAAACTTTAGATATATTCTAAATGGGGGGTTATTAGGTATAAAACCCGTAACTGGGCCGAACATAGTTGTGTCTTTTGAACACGGTTGTGTTGGCTGTCAGATATCATACAAACCCATTAAACTAACACAGTTATGTTCAAATTGAACACAATTATGATAGTAAGTTTTTTCTCATAAGCTTCTTCAAATCTTGAGCTCTTGTCACATAAAATCACCAAGTTTTCACTGGGCACTACAATATTCAATTAGAACATAAATAAGTGACTAATAAATGAGTTTTTAACCAAAAATACAAAAAATATGGGGGGATATGTATTGTTAACATGCATAATTATTAACATATTAACACCCAGAAAAAAATGGTAAAGGGGTGAGTTGATAGCAATATGCATGCAGGAGAAAGAATAAAGCAAGAAAAGCCTGATGTTGTTCATGTTACCACCATTAAACCATTAAAAAGGAAGGGAAAATTCAAATGGAAAATCTCCAAAGTCCATAAGACTGGTACAAGTGTAACTTCCAGCTCAAATGTCTCCTTCGGACAATCTCGTTACAAATTTTGTCACAATAAGGGACACACCCTACGAGATTGCTCTAAGTTCAAGGAGTGGCTGGCTAAGAAAGGTAACCATCTATTTATGATATTTGAGTCCTTTAATGTTATTGTTCTAACTAACACATGGTGGGTTGATTCTGGTTCTATGGCTCATGTTACTAACTCAACATAATGATTCCTTACAATCTGGAAGCTGGGAAAAAACCAAAGGACAATTAAGGTGGGAGATGGTGACGCACATAATGTGGAAGCCGTAGGAACCCTGTAATTAATAACAAAAGCTGATCATTGTATTAAACTTTATGATACATTATATGTACCAAGAATAACTCGAAACTTGGTCTTTGTACCAAAATTAGACAATGATGGTTATGAAGTTTTGTATGATCATGGCCAAGTCAATATTACTTTAAACTCTAATGTCTATGGTTGTGGTTGTTTGGACGGAAATCTTTATAAGTTAGAACTAGATTATCAATTTCAAAATCATTATTATCATATAATATGAATAAAAACATTAACAAACAAAAACAAGATTTGGAAACATCATCCGGTTTTGGCATCAATGTTTAGGCCACATCTCATGAGATCGCGAAGACTCGTTAAAGATGAAGTATTACCAAATCTTGATTTCTTTAATTTTGAAACATGTGTTAACTGACTTAAAGGTAAAATAGCGAATGGATCTAAAAAGGGTGTCGTCAGGAGTTCTGCTTTACTGGAACTCATACACACTGATATTAATGAACCTTATCCTATTAGAATATAGGACATAAATCATTTAGCACTTTTATAGATGATCACTCATGTTACATGTACTTGTGCTTAATTAAGGATAAATCTAAATCACTTGACATGTTTAAAACCTTTAAGACTGATGTTGAAAATCAACTTGATCGTAAAATAAAAGTAGCGAGACCAGATAGAGATGTTGAGTATTACGGTAGACATACTAATACTGGTCAACTTCCCGGTCCTTTTCTTTAACTTTTGTAAAGAACAATGGATTGTAAACCAATTTATCATGTCAGGTACTCCTTAGAAGAATGATGCAGCTGAGAGAAAAAATCGTACCCTAATGGACATGGTTAGAAGTATGTAAGCGAACTCCTTTTTACTTGAATATTTACAGAAGGAGGCATTAAAGACAGCTGTTCATATACTAAATGGACTTCCTTCTAAGTCTGTCCCTAAAACTCCATTTGAAATTTAGACTAGAAGTAAACCTAGCTTAAGGTATATGAAAGTATGGGGTTGTCCAGTCAAAGCTATGCTTTATAATCCTCAACAATGAAAACTTGATATAAAGATAGTTAGTTGTTTATTTATAGGATATCCTGATCATTCAAAGCGATATAAATTTTATTGTCCTTCTCATACTACTCGTCTCGTGGAAACACATCATGTTGTGTTTTTATAAGATTCTAAAGTCGGTGGGATTAGTGAAAGTTAATACATTGACTTATAAGAAGTGCAAGAGGAGAGGGGATGTGCTATCTACACTTGCCTCCTATTACACCTCTCGTAGTTGACACTACAGTATTACAAAACACTGCACCATTATCTCATGTTTCCTTATAAATTCAAGTTGCTCCAGACATTCCTTTAAATGAAGCAGCATCAAATCCACAAGATCAAGTCCCTATACGACTTCTGAAACTGCAGAACCAGGAAATCAGCTAAGGAGGTCATCACGGTCTAGAAGGCCTACTAATTTTGATGATTATGTAAACTATGTTAATGAAGCTGATTTGGATTTAGGAAAGTGTAACGGTCCAACCTCCTATAATAAAGCCATTAGCAGTGTTTAATCGTCTGAATGGAATAAAGCTATGATCGATGAGCTTGATTCCATTTATATAAATGATGTTTGGGTATTGGTTGAATTACCCAAGGGTGTAAAACCCGTAGGATGTAAATGAGTTTTCAAAACCAAATTAGACCCTAATGGTAATATTGAACGTCATAAAGCACAATTAGTTGCTAAAGGCTATACTCAAAAGGAGGGAATTGATTATCAGGAAACCTTTTCACCTGTTTCACGAAAGGATTCCTTAAGGATCATTATCGCCTTAGTAGCTCATTTTGATTTAGAGTTACATCAAATGGATGTTAAAATCACTTTTCTTAATAGTGACTTACATGAGGATGTGTTCATGAACCAACCTGAAGGTTTCAAACCTAAAGGTAAAAAACACTTAGTCTGTAAGTTAAATAAATCCATATACGAGTTAAAACAAGCATCAAATTAGTGGTATTTAAAATTTGACAAAGTCATGAAAAGACAAGGTTTCATTAAAAATCAAGTGGATCAATGCACCTACCTCAAAATAAGTAGGTGAAATTTTGCTATACTTGTCCTTTACGTAGACGACATTCTATTAGCAGGTAATATTTAGATTTGTAAGATGAGTCAAAGCGATTGCTTTCGCGTAATTTTGACATGAAAGATCTCGAAGAAGCTTCTTATGCAACATTGAACATGTCCTTACACGTTATAATATGCAACATTGCTCCCCCTCAGTTGCTCCAGTAGCTAAAGGAGATGTTTTTTGTTCATTCCAAAGTCCAAAACCAGAGAATGAAAAGGAGCAGATGAAATTGATACCTTATGCTTTAGTAGTAGGAAGTTTAATGTATGTTCAAGTCTGTACTTGTCCTAGTATTACATATATTGCTGGAATGCTAGGCCGATATCAATCTAATCCTGGTCTAAATTATTGGAAAGCAACAAAGAAGGTATGATGATATCCTTAAGGGACAAAAGAGTATAAATTGACATACAGAAGATTGATAACTTAGAAGTGGTAGGCTATTCTGATTCTAACTTTGCTAAATGCAAAGACGATAAGACATCAATATCGGGGTATATCTTTATGTTGGCAGACAAGCCTATTTCATTGAGGAGTCATAAGCAACAATTGACGAAAACCTCGATAATGATGGCAGAATACGTTTCGGTTTATAGTGCAACTTGCCATGGGATGTTATTTAGAAATCTCATTACCAGACTCAAAATTGTTAACTCCATATCAAGACTGAAGATTTACTTGTGACAACTCAGCTGCCATCAGTTTCTCGAATAGTAACAGTTTGAGTGGAGCTGGTTTATATCTCGATACAAAATATTTATTCGTACGAGAATAAGTAGAGGAAAATAATCTTTGTATCGAGAACATTAGTATAAAAGATATGCTTGCGGATCCGATTACTAAAGGTCTAGCACCCAAAACTTTCTAAGAACTCGAACAAGAATGAGCTTTACTAGAGACCTTATATAATAGCATATCAAGTGTGCATTAATGATTAATGTGATTTCTTTGAATATATATTTTGTGTATAATAACTTATATGCGTGCTTAATGATCTATAGACAAATTTGCGCATATGAATACTATACATTAAGGGTTTATTTAAGTCATTTTAATTTTATGTTTAATGTTTTATATTAAGACTTTAGTATGAATGTTGGGGGTATCAGATTAACTTCAATTTGAATGACTGCAACTATTTGCTATAAGTTTCGATATGAAACTTGATGAATGTTTAACTTGGCCAAACGTATGTATACTCATCACAAATAATCACTCGGCCAAGTGGGATAATGTTAATGATAACCGTATTATGTGGCCCACGGACATTTAAGTAAGCTTTAACAAATGACATAATTATTCTCTAATAGTGTGAGGGTTTTTTTATGGAAATACCACATAATTATAATAGAGTTTCTCCTTATATGTTATAAACAGTGGAGCAGGGAGATAACCAAAAAATACCAATAACCTATTCTCTCAAGATCATCCATCGATCCCTCTAAACATCATGACGGGAACGAATCTCACAATCATGGCATCATCTTCATCAAAGATCTCGATTCCCACAAGTAAGTTTATCGTTTTAATGTTAAGTTTTATATTTGGGGTTGAATCAACATGATTAAGGTTTTATGTTTTGCTCCATGTTTCTAGATATAATCAACGATCATGGGATTGGGACTGGAAGGTACAACGCCTCCCATCTAATGCGGGTTTAGACCTGGCATGTCTCCGGGTATTTTCGACTCAAGTCAGGCTCTCAGATAAGGCTGATGTCTAGGAACGGGCTGGTTGCGGATCATCTCCTTGCCAAATGTATATTCGCAAGGTCAGTTTTTGTGGCAAGTATGTGCATGATTAAAGGTTCCAATTCCAACCTCTTTCGAATCGGTTTCGGGTGCTCTCAAATTCGTGGATGATCTGCAATTTGGGAAGGAAAAAAATGAAGGTAATTCATACTGTGTTCTTGGCTACTCTATGGAACATATGGTTGATAAGGAACAATAAGATCTTCAATGGTAAAGGTACATCTACATCAAACTGCTTCTTTGATATAAAAGAAGTGGCATTCTCTTGTGTGACAAGCAGGTCAAAGCTAAGGACTTGAAAATGGGAAGACTGGAGTTCTTTGGTTTTCATGTTGACTAATTTTTTGGTAATTTTCTAGTGGATGTATTTTGCCCGGTGGCTGCTTTAGTCACCGGCTAAAGTTTGTTTGGTAATAAAAGTGCCCCTCTTGGCCATTCAAAAAATGAACAAATAAATAAATAATACGACCTTGCTTTTGCTAAATTTATTTGTGAAGGTTGACGGTTTCTTGATAAAGGATTTGTTAACATAGTATTTAAAATTTAAAATTACACTTTTAACTTGCAGTTAGCTATGAGCAATACAATCTGTAGTTTCCTTATCTATACCAAACCTATTAAATTTCTTAAATTTTCACATACATCCAATTTTAGCTAGCTATTTTTTTCTTTTAATATTTTTTGTTTTTTTAATAATGTTTCGCTAACGAGTGGTTTTAGATTCTTAAACTTCTTTTTTCATTTTTTACGTTTTTGAATAATTTTATTCGACAATATTGAGTTTATTATTCTTTATCAAGTTTTGAAGAAACAACAATAAAATGCAAATTAATTCGTTACAGAATCAAAAAATTATGACAAAAATCAATCACAAATATTAATGAGTAAAATAGTCATACTATGGTCTATTTTTAATAATAAAGTCAAAATGGATAAATTTGATATTTTATTACATTAGAAAAGGAGTTGTATACAATTTTAGTTTCAAGTTGGGTAAATATGCAATAAAATAGATTAAGGAATTAGACATATGCAATTTTGGTTTTAAGTTGAGTAAATATGTAATTAACAAAGTTTACAAGAGGATATATACAATTACTCCTATTATTTAAGTTTAAAATAACTCTACTTAACAAACAAATTATTGAACTTTTAGAAACGCTATAAAATGATGTATAGAAATGAAATCTACTTCAACAACATAACGAAATAACAATAACAATTCTCATTTTTTATCATTTAGTTTTAGCATTTGGTTAAAACTTTATGATGATAAAATGAAACTTTTAATCGCAATACTAACCATAAAGTTTTAAACACATCATGAAGTCCGTAAGTTTATGCTTTGGGCTTTGCTATTTATAAATGAAGATTTTATGATATTTATATGACAAATTTTATTTTATTATCAATAGAACTTAATTTAATTAGTTTTATTTCCTATGTGCATTGCTGCGGGGAACATTTTGTGTTACGTAGGAAGTGGCTTTGCTTGATAATTACATTATTTCGATGTTGCTTGGGGTTTGAACATTATGCATATATGTACTTTACAAAAGATTAAGCATACTTGTATGATGATATTGTGCTTTACAAAAGGTGTGATTCAGTTCTGAGCTTTTTTCCAACCTGTGTGGCAAAAGAGGTTGAAGTAGTTCAAGATTGAGGATGCAAAAGCAGAGCAACCTTTATTTTTGCTACATAAGTGAGAGTAAATGGATGGTGAATGTTTTGCATGCCCCGCAATGAGAGGATGAATCTATACTTATTAATAAAACAACTTTAATGTCACGTGTTAATCTCTTTAACCTTTATTTTTTTTAATTCCCACCTTAATATGTATGTGTTCTAGTGTTAATTTAGATTCATTTGACTAAAAGTCAACTTCTGATACAACAGATATTTAGGAAAAATTTGGAAATTAACCCTAAACTAGAGCACATCTGTTTCAGGAAATTACATCATACCCGATACTTCTTTTTTTAAATAATTGATCAACAAAATATGTAGAAATCATTTATGATTTTCTTCATCTCTGAAATTAATTCTTTGATTGTGTGTTTCTATTAAATACTCACTTTATATTCGAATCTTGATAAAAGTTACGAGATTTTTTCATCGACTCCTCTTCAATTTGAATGACTTCATTGGTATCTTTTTTGGGAATGAAATCATACCCAATTTTAAAATATTTCTCAACTATCACAGCTTTATGACCGTCGCGATTTGTCTTTACAAAGTTTGATGATATCGCATTCGGTTTCATCAAGTTTTCATTTTGACTTCAGTTTCATCAAGTTTTCTTCAACAAATATATTTGTTTTTTGTAATATTTGAGCTTTTATGCTTTGCGATTATGATTTAGCCTATCATGTCTACAATTGTGTTTTTGGATTAATATTATTTTACTTTTATTTTTGATTTGAAGGTGATCTACTTTAACAATCCATCTGTGAAGATGTATTATATGCTTCTACTTTTTAAACTTTTTCATTTTTTATATGTACTGTCATATTATTATTATGTTTGATTAGAATTCATTTGATATGTGTAAATTGTCTTAATGTACCTGGAAGTAATATTAAAAAATCGTCCTTTTATTTCACTGTTGACTTTATCACCTTCAGTCAAAAGGATTTATTTTAAATTTCAAAGAATATAGTTCCTGTTAGGAATATGTTTTGCAATGACAATAAACAAGAGTCGAGGACAATCCCTATCTAAAGTTGATTTGTTTTTAAACAAGGATCATGATCAGTTCTATGCTATATTATCTTGAGTTAAAAGTAGACAGAGATTAAAACTATTAATATTAGATAATGATAAAAAAATCATCAACAAAACATCAAATGTTGTACACAAATAAATTTCCAAATGTTTATGAATTTGAAATATTATTTTTCATGTTCAATTTAATTTATTTATTACTTAAAGTTCTTATTTATAATTTTATTTCATTCCCTATTATACACTATTTAGACGTATAGATATTAATAGAGAAGACCTATTAATATTAGATGTAGCTAATGTTAAAAATTATACATAAAAGTCGATATACAAAGTATTATCAACATCACAACTTACGAACTTTTTTAAACAACAATAATATTATTGAATTGAAGCCGTGTAACTATCTTTAGCCTAGTTAATATATATATATATATATATATATATATATATATATATATATATATATATATATATATATATATATAGGGGGAGGATCCAATGAAAACTTAGTTATAAATGAAAACCTTGCAAACTAAATCTTAACCATTGATTATGTATATCAATGGTCATTAATTACTAGTGCCAATTTCGTAAATAAGTGTAATCCAAAAAATCATTTAAAAAATAGAAAAGGGCAAATTAGGAACATCCAAATTATGAGTAACAACCAATTACATAAATTAGCCTAAAAAACTCCCCTCATTCAACGGAGTGAACTCGAATTGCAGGATGAAATACTAAAACATCGACACAAAATTTGGAAGAAATTCATATGCTATTATATTAGAAAATTTTGATTTCTGAGAGATTATTGAAGACATTCATAGTATAGGGCTATTTCAGAGACGCCATTTGATTTCGTTGTAGATGCTCCCTATACGATTTTGCTGAAATCGAAGAGGTATGTGTTCTTACAATTGAACGCCACTTGAAAATCAGACGTTTTTGCAAGTTTGTAAACTTATATGAAAGCGATACGGGGGTGTGTGTAAGTAGGTGTTATGATTTTGTTTGGCATTTTGATTTTCCGACCAGTTAGGGTTTTGGTACGTATATGTAAGCACGTCAATTGCGATTTGTTTCCTCCTTATGCTCAACCTAGTGGAAATTACTTTGATGTACGTATATGTATGTGTCACTTTTGGTTGAAAATGTTCAATATGTATGTTCTTAATTAGTTCATTTAGAATGTGCCTCAACTCTGTAAATGCTTGGCTCAATATTATTTTGTTAAATATTAAATTTAGGGATTGGTAGTACTACCGAAAATGGGATATATGTACATAAGCAATGGTTTATGTAAGATAGTTAAGTATGTATATTATTGGTATAACGAATCTGTGAAATTGTGTTACGTATATGTACCAAATGAGTATTGAGGTTTGGTTTGTCTTCATGAAATTCTACTTACAATAATTTTGATGCAACAGAGTTAAAAACCTTTACATTTAGGTTATATAATTAGTTAGTAAAAAACATTGGTGGGATTGTGTAAAAATTGCAAGTAGGTTGATTGGTAAACATTTATCGTTTATTAACAATTTTGCTCGATTAGTTGGTCGATTGGTAGAATGTGGTTGTGGTGTAATTGTTCTATTAGTAGATCCATTTTAATTAGTATATGTGAATAAGAATGAAAAGGCATATTGGTTATCTGTAAATATGTAAATAGTACAGTTTTTACTTGATTTTATTATTCTTAAAATTATCTGTAAATATGTAAATATGTAAATAGTACAGTTTTTACTTGATTTTATTATTCTTAAAAACTGAACAAGTGTTGATACGTATACGTATGGTCTGTAATATTTCTTGAAGAATAAAAATTTATGATGTTCATGTTTATGTTTTGGACTTAATACGTATGCTTATTAGTATAAGAATGCTTATGAACATGATTTTTTGAACATGGAAGAGTATATTACACAAGTTTGATTGGTATAAAGATGTGTTGGATCCTGATAAAGGCTGATGCAACCAAAACCATTTCACTTAGTCAATTTTGGTGCTACATTCAAAGGCTTCGGAAGCTAAGTATGAGAACTTCCGAAGGTTGAAGAGTTCTTCCGAAGACAAGTAAAAGATCAACTTCCGAAGACAAACTCTACTTCCGAAGACAAAGAAGAAGTCTCCAAGCCTCGGAAGAAGCAGTCTTCCGAAGTATAAGTGGCTTCAGAAGAAGTTATTCTTCCGAAGCAATTTAACCTTCGGAAGACACTGCTATAAACCAGTGGACATAAGTATGGTCTCTGACATTCCACTGTAGACTTCTGATACAGCATGGCTTCTTCCTAAGAGCCATGTAGTTAACCATACTTTATTCCACTGTTTACCTTTTTATGATAGTACATGTTACTAACCTTAGTTGGTGACAAAAGGTAAGTCAGGGACATGTCCTGACTACCAAATCTCAGATAAAATATCCGAGATACCTTAACCTATAGTCTTGTAGTATAGGCTTTTGGTTATAGGTTTCTAGCTGGTATCAAAGTATATCCGGCTGTAGGTAGTATTATATATGTAGTTCTCATTGTAACTCATTAGATAGAGATTGTGTTTGCAAGAGTCTTGTAATCCTTTGATTTGAGAATCAATATATAAAAGTACCTTGAAAATTTACTTCCTGTGTTTATTATCATTTGCTACTTGTTATATTGTAATCAACTCTTGTTAGACTCGTTCTGAGTGTTGTTCTAGGTGAGTTTGAGAGAAAACCACTTGTTAAGTGACTAATACCGATCCTGCAATTGGTATCAGAGCTTTGTTTGGCTCTTGATTGCGTGATCTAACCATCCAAATCAACTTATTTTTCACTCCTCCCTACCACCCACTCACTCAAATGGCCGCTCTCACTAAAGCTGATATGGAAACTGGTACCATGACCAAGTCCCCACTGATCATCCCTGAAGATTTTGACACATGGTGCACAAGAATGGAAGGCTTCATCAAGTGTCAAGACTCAAGAATGTGGGACTCCATTGTTAACGGTCCTTTCATACCAAGCACTACTTCTGCTACTGGTAATCGTATTATTCCAAAGGATGTGGATGATTACTCAGAAGAAGATAGGAAAAGAATAGAGCTTGATCAAAGGGCTATGACTTCTCTTCAAACTGCTCTTCAAACTCTATCTACAAAGGCTTCAAAAAGTGCAAGACAGCTAAAGACTTATGCGATGTATTGAAGCTTATGTATGAAGGATCCAAGGAAACTAAAGAAAACAAGAAGGATCTCTTAAAGCAGCAGTTTGAAAACTTCACTTTCAAGGCTGGTGAGTCCTTGACTCAACAATACTTCAGGTATGTAGAGATAGTGGATACTCTGGTGGATATTGGAGTAACTCTTGAGAACAAGGACATAGTAAGGAAGTTCATGTCTTCTCTTCCTAAACTATGGACACACTATTGTGTTGTGATCAAGAGAACATCAGACCTTAAGACTCTTACTCTCACAGAGTTGTATGGTATCCTTAGTGCATTCCAGATGGAGATGAACATGCAACACTCCTCTGGTAACTCCAATAACCAACTGAGTTCAGCCCTTCATGTGGTCGAAAGGGAAAGCATAGAACCACAACATCAGTTTCTATGCTACCCTAACAACTCGCAAAATGGACCCTACATTACTCTACCTGAGACTCCAAAGTCTCAACAGGCTCAACACAACTCCTTTCAGGATAGTTATGCCTTTGTCTCTGGAAGTGGACACTCTGGTGATTTACAATATTGCTTTGATGATCTTGAGTGCTTCAGTCCAGATGATGTAGAATATATGGACATTGTCCAACAGATGGCTCTTTTAACCTACAGAGCGAAGAAGTTCTTCAAGAGAACTGGAAGGCAATTCCCTCAAAACCCTACCAATAGCAAGTTTGGGTTTGACAAGACCAAAGCAAAGTGCTACAACTGCAACCAACTGGGTCACTTTGCTAGGGAATGCAAGGCTCCCAAGAACAACCCGGGAACCCCACAGGCCTCCACACATCCCTCAACCTTGAAGTCTGAAAAAAAGACAACTGAAACAGCTGCAATAGCTCAAGATATTGACTGGAGCTTGATGGTACAGGATATGACTCTTGCTCAAGCACTCATGGCCGGAACAGATGATGCTCAGGTATATGAACATATTTGCACTCCAGCCTATATTGCTAAAGTTAAACTTTATAAGGATTACAATATTGAAATCAGATCTGATGTTGAGTCTTTAAATATCTTAAAATCTGACTTTAAAAGTGCTGAATCTGACTATCAAAAGAAAATTGAGGAGTTAGAGATAACTGTGTCTCTTTTAAAACATGAACAAACAACCTATGAGACTCAAATCAAAGATCTGATATCCAAGCTGTCTGAAGCTCAAGCCCAGCTTGTCACTGCTGAGGCTCAGGCCAGGAAGCAAGCTATTGCTGAGCAAAACTTCCAAGCTATTCTTGCATCATCCTCCCATTCCAAAATGTTTTATCAAAACAAAGGAGGGTTGGGAACCAATCAAATCGCTTCACCACACTCTTATGAGTCTATTAGACAACCTAGATGTGGTACTGAGGAGCAAGAGGATCCAACTGCTGACCCTTCTTCACTAGAGTTGAAGGAGGATGCAACAATAGTGGCCACCACAGGGAAGAAACAGGTAAATGCACCCATATCCTCCTATGATGTAACACCCGTATTTTTAGCAAGGAATAAAAGAATAAAAGAAAAAGAAAGAAAAAGAGAGAAAATAGAAGTCAACTTAAAGTTAAGGGGTAAAAAGTGCCAAAAGGACAAAATCATTGAAAAGTTGGTGTAAAAGAAGGTATGGCCGCCCATAACCCCCTTCACACTTCTTTGCATTCGGTTTTTAGAGAGAGAAACAGCAGGGACTTCGATTCTTAGAGATAGAAAGAAGAAGAAATCGAATTCAAGGTAAGAATTAGTGTTTTTAAGTTGTGTTTTGGCCAAGAAACCGAGAATGCATGTTCTTATATGTGTGTTTTTGTGTTCGGGTGCATTCATTGGGTTTTATAGGTGTTCAACTTGTAGCAAACGGGTTTTTGAAGGAATCATACCCGAGAGACTGCAAAGGTGAGTTCTAGGTCCCCTTTTTACTCGTTTTTAAAATGTTTTGGGGCTGGAAAATGCATGTAAGTATGTTTTATAAGTTTGGGTACAATACCCGTATGATATGAATGTATGTATGTTTATGTTTATGTTAGATTTATGCCTAGAATCATGTGTATATGTTTAGTACTAGGCATTCTGATGTTTGGGAATTTGAAATATGAATTAGTCATATGAGCAGGTTACTAAAACGACCAACAAGCCCAAATAGTAGTAATACGCCTGAAATTTGGACTTAGAATAACTAAGTGCAAGGTAATGTGTCCAATAGTGCTCATACGCCCAACAAGGTGGTCGTATGACCAGATGATTATTCTAAGTGTAAGGTGAAGTGTCCAATAGTGCTCATACGCCCAACAGGGTGGTCGTATGACCAGATGATTATTCTAAGTGTAGGGTGAAAAGTCCAACAGGGCTAATACGACCAACAGGGCTAAAACGACCAACAGGGGTCATACGCCCAGCAGTGCTCATACGCCCAGAACCTGAAATTTTTCTAAGTGTAGCTGATGAGTCCGACAGTGGTGAAACGCCTAGAACAGGGCTCATACGCCAAAATACTTAGACTTTTTAACATATTTCCCTTGGAGTTTGTGCAGTAGGGTTTCACCTGACTGTTGACTAGGACGTTATTGAATGTGAGTGATGATGCTATGTATGATTACGTATGTATGATGCTATGTATGATGATGAATGTATGATGATGAATGTATGATGATGAATGTATGATGAGTGTGTATGTTCCTTGTAATTATGCATGCTTATCTTTCCGAAACTTTACAAATAACGAGAATGAACTAATGAAGTATTATGTAACGTAAAGTGAAAGATAATGAAAGAGGAACATGATGATGAATGCATGTATTAACGAATGAACGAAAAGAAGAATGATGATGAATACATGCATTAATGAACGAACGAATTATGTCTTGCAAGCATTGAATAACGCGATTGGTCCTTCTCTGTGATTGACCATGGTCATGGTACCTCTACCGCTTACCTCTAGTACCGTGGCATACGTTTTGTTGTTCATATGTTGACTTCGGCCCGGTAGCTAATAACGATCGGGGTGTAGCATATGGTATTGGTACAATTCACCTTTCAATGTGCAAGTAAGTATGAATGGGATTCTTGTCATTCGACCACAGTAATCATAGCCAAGTGCTATGAAGTGGGTAAAGCCAGACAGAATCCATACGAGAAGTTAAAGATAACAATGAATTACGAATGATGAAGATAATAACGAATATTATCTCTGTGTACGTATGATGTATGAACGCATGCACGAAAGGATACTTATAAATAAGTAAAAGTATGTTTTATTATAAAACTAGAACTCACTCAGCAACGCTGACTTTTATGTGTTTTCCAGTTGGCAGGTAGTGTTGCTGAGGATGGCACGAGGCGGCTACTCAGCTCTTTTGGAATGGCATTCTTTTGTTAATGTTTTTGTATTGTAATGCAAACAAACAATATTTTGTAATGGGTGTTGTATTACTTTGCAAAAGCATTTATAGTAAATTCAAAGTTTCCGCTGCATGGTTTTATTAAGTTATATTAAATGTATGTTTTATGGGTAATGACGACCAACTGTGAGGTGCCCGGGAACGGGGCCTTACAAGTTGGTATCAGAGCCAAAGTTTAAGTGAAATGGGTAAAATTTTAAAATAAACCTAAACTTAAACTGAAAATGGGACAGAAAGGAAGAGAATGCCATCTGAGTAGTTGCGTGCCATCAGGTATTTTTATTAAAGTTAATCATGAATTCGTGCGCATGATATGTGTTTATGTGTACTGTTAGACTTAGATACTAATGTAGTCAGGACAGGTAATGCTTGGGGTACGAAGAGTAGAGTAAGTGGCTAATCACAACTGGCCACTGTAATTAGGGACTTACTATACTTGACATAAACTGAGCTATTTCCTTGAATGACCGTGTTGGTGTTTAAATCTTTCAGTGTGATAGAAGATGGTCGGTGGTAGATCATCTAAAGCTTCCCGTGGCGGTGGACGTGGTGATGAACCGCGTAACACGCGAGGAAGACTTAGGACAGAGAAAGTAGTTCATGAGGAAAACGAGACTCCTCATCAGGAGGAGGCAGACGAAAGCGCGAATCTGAGAGCCTCGGTAAAGGAGGCAGTGGTCGAGGAAGTGCACCAGGTCATGCAGACGATCTTACCGTCTGTAGTGACCGAAGTGATAAAGGCAGTACGTAATGATAAGAGACGAGGGAGGAAGCGGTCCTCAGGTAGACAGCAACAGACAGAAGCAGAAACAGTATTATCCGATGATGAAGAGGAAGAGGAAGAAGAGCAGTTACGGGAGACAGCCCGGGGTTGTAACTACGGGGCATTCATGAGGTGCAAGCCCCCAACTTTCGATGGTTCTGGTACTGCTACTGATGCTCACCAATGGGTGATGGAAATGGAAGCCGTCCTCGATATTAGTGATTGCCAGGAGGACAAGAAGGTGAAGTTTGCTACCCACTTTTTCACAGGGTCGGCTCTGTGCTGGTGGAAAAATATAGTCCAAGCCGAGGGTAGCAGGGCTATCGGGAAGATGAAGTGGGCTGAGTTAAAAAGGTTGGTGATTGAGGAATTCAGTCCTCGTCGGGAAATGGATAGAATTGAGAGAGAGTTCCTGCAGTTGGAGGCGGGGACGATTACCCACCAACAATACACCACCAAGTTTAACGAATTGGCGCTGATGGTGCCAGAGCAGGTGACGCCGGTGTCTCGAAAAATCAACCGGTATATTCAGGGGCTGCCAGCTGAAATTCGTTGGCACTTGTTTTCTGCCCGACCAAGCACCTTCAGGTCGGCAGTGGATTTGGCGGGAAGGTTATTTGATGAACGGGCCGCGTTGGTGAAGGCTGAGGGTAGCAAGAAGGGAAGTGGAGAGAAGAACTGGCAGGGGAAGAAATTTGGTCGAGGTGATACTTCGACGAGCAACAAGAAGGCAAGGGTGGATGATCACCGTGTGGTCGTGACTGGAGCTGGGGTGAGGAAGTGTGGTAAATGTGGAAGGGAGCACTCAGGGGAGTGCAAATGGGGATCCAACATCTGCTTTAAGTGTGGGAAGACGGGGCATATATCAAGGGATTGCCGGATGGGCAAGTGTTTTAACTGTGGGGAAGGCGGTCATATAAGCAAGGACTGTAAGAAGCCGAGGGCTGAGGCTTCAGGGGTAAAGAAGACGGGAAGTGAAGGTCCGAGAGCAAGTGCCATGGCTTTCACTATGACGCAGGAAGAGGCTAGGACGGACCCCGATGTGGTGTCAGGTACGTTTCTAGTAAATCAAACTCTTGCTTCTGTGTTATTTGATTCTGGTGCTAGTAGGAGTTTCATTTCTGCTACTTTCTGTGCTAAATTGCCTGTTAGTAGTAAATGCATTAGTGAGCCTTTTTATGTAGAAACTGCTATTGGTAAGTCCACTAGAGTTACTGATGTGATAGAGGACTGTACCATAGAATTAGAAGGTCATAGGTTTGCTGCTAGATTACATGTGATGCCCCTAGGTGGATTTGATGTAGTACTAGGGATGGATTGGTTGGCAACCTATGAAGCGAATATCGTATGTCAAAGGAAGATGATTAGATTGACGGCGTCTGACGGGAGTCTGGTGACAATATACGGTGATCGGGTAATATACGGTGGCGGGGAAGTGCATGAGGCGTGGGTGCAACGCCTACCTATGTTATGTAAAGGATGTGGAGATGCCAACACCACAACTATCTGACGTTCCGGTTGTGTGTGAGTTTCCAGATGTGTTCCCGGAAGACTTATCGGGATTGCCACCTGACCGCGAAATCGAATTCCAAATTGACTTAATACCCGGTGCCCAACCTGTCGCCAAGGCACCATATCGATTAGCTCCTACGGAGATGAAGGAGTTGATGGAGCAACTGCAGGAGTTGCTTGACAAGGGCTTCATTAGACCGAGTATCTCTCCTTGGGGTGCTCCGGTCTTATTCGTGAAAAAGAAGGACGGTAGCATGAGAATGTGTATCGACTACCGTGAATTGAACAAGTTGACCATAAAGAATCGGTATCCGTTACCGAGGATCGATGACTTGTTCGACCAGCTCCAGGGTGCCAGTTGGTTCTCGAGGATAGATCTTCGATCTGGCTACCATCAATTGAAGGTAAAGGAGCAGGACATTCCTAAAACAGCTTTTCGTACGCGTTATGGACACTATGAGTTTCTCGTTATGTCATTTGGTCTAACTAACGCGCCAGCTGCTTTTATGGACTTGATGAACCGAGTGTGTCGGCCAATGTTAGATAAATCAGTGATTGTGTTCATCGATGATATCCTGATTTATTCGAGGAGCGAAGAAGAGCATGCCGGTCACATTCGGGAAGTATTGGAGACTTTGAGAAGGGAGAAACTGTATGCTAAGTTCTCCAAATGTGCTTTCTGGCTACGCGAGGTACAATTTCTAGGTCACGTGGTAAATGCAGAGGGAATCATGGTGGACCCAGCAAAGGTTGAAGCTGTGATGCAATGGAAATCACCAAAGACGCCATCTGAAATTCGTAGCTTCTTGGGATTGGCGGGCTATTACAGGAGATTTATTCAAGACTTCTCCAAGATAGCCTCACCTTTGACTAAGTTGACTCGCAAGGATGTGAAATTCGTGTGGGGTCGAGAGCAGGAGACGGCCTTTGAGGAGTTGAAGACGAGGCTAACACAAGCTCCTGTTTTGACATTGCCCGAGGGAAATGAAGACTTAGTGGTCTATTCGGATACATCTTATTCTGGGCTAGGTTGTGTGTTGATGCAACGTGGAAAGGTGATAGCCTACGCATCTCGACAACTGAAGATCCACGAAGTCAACTATCCCACACATGATCTAGAATTAGCTGCGGTGGTTTTTGCGTTGAAGATTTGGCGGCACTATCTATACGGGACGAAGTGCACAATCTTCACCGATCACAAAAGCTTGAAGTACTTCTTCAAGCAGAAAGATCTTAACATGAGGCAGAGGCGATGGTTGGAACTAATAAGGATTATGATTTCGAAATCCATTACCATCCGGGCAAGGCCAACGTGGTGGCCGATGCCCTTAGTCGAAAAGAACGGCCTGAGCCGATTCGGGTGAAGGCTTATCAGCTGATCATGACCCCCGATGTGATGACACAGGTTAAGGAGTTCCAAGACGAGGCTTTGAAAGAAGATCGTCTAAACTCCGAAAGGATGAGAGGCCTAGTTACGGAATTGGGTGAGAACACTCTTGGTGTTAAGACCCGATTTGGGCGAATGTGGATTCCTCGATACGGGGATCTACGTGAAAAGATTATGGACGAGGCCCATAAGACCCGATACTCCATTCACCCCGGTGCTACCAAAATGTACCACGATATGAAGAAAGACTATTGGTGGCCGGGTATGAAACGTGACGTAGTGGAGTGTGTGAGTAAATGCCTAACTTGCTTACAAGTAAAGGCAGAGCACCAGAAGCCCTACGGGAAGATCCAACCGTTGGATATACCCGAATGGAAGTGGGAACACATCACCATGGACTTCATTACGAAATTACCACGTACCCCAAAAGGGTATGATGCCATATGGGTGATAGTTGACCGATTGACCAAGAGTGCCCACTTCCTACCGATCCGCGAAACGTACTCATCCGAGAGATTGGCGGATCTATTCATCAAAGAAATTGTAGCTCGTCATGGTGTACCGGTGTCTATTATATCTGATCGTGACACCCGGTTTACCTCCAAGTTTTGGAGGAGATTTCATGATGCAATGGGGACGAGGCTACACATTAGTACAGCATATCACCCTCAGACAGACGGTCAGTCTGAGAGGACGATCCAAACACTCGAGGACATGCTTCGGGCGTGTGTGATCGATTTTGGAGGAAGTTGGGACAACCACCTGCCGTTAGCGGAATTCTCGTACAACAATAGTTATCACGCCAGCATTGACATGCCACCTTACGAGATGCTATACGGTAGGAGATGTAGGACGCCCGTGTGCTGGGGAGACATTGGGCAGAAAGAGTTGGGAGGTGTCGAAGTAATTGAAGCAACGACTGAAAAGTTGGAAAAGATCAAAGCCTTCATGAAGGCGGCGAAAGATAGGCAAAAGTCGTATGCTGACAAGAGGCGAAGACCGATAGAGTTCAAGGTTGGCGACCGAGTCATGTTGAAGGTCTCGCCCTGGAAAGGAATCATTAGATTCAGGAAACGAGGTAAGCTAAGCCCGAGATACATAGGACCTTTCCGAATTATCGCACGAGTAGGAGAGGTGGCCTATCGACTTGAACTGCCAGATGAGTTAAGTGGAATTCATCCAACATTCCATGTATCTCATCTGAGAAAGTGCTTAGCTGATGAAGACATGGTTGTACCACTGGAGGATATCGAGGTGGATGAGCGGCTCAACTACGTGGAGCAACCAGTGGCAATCATTGATCGTAAGGAGAAGAGGTTGAGGAATAAAGTGGTTCCTCTTGTGCGTGTACAGTGGAAGCACAGGAAGGGATCCGAGTCTACGTGGGAGACTGAAGAAGAAATGAGACAGCACTACCCACAGCTGTTTGAGGAATAACAGGTTTCGGGGACGAAACCTATATAAGGGGGGTGGACTTGTAACACCCGTATTTTTAGCAGGGAATAAAAGAATAAAAGAAAAGAAAGAAAAGGAGAGAAAATAGAAGTCAACTTAAAGTTAAGGGGTAAAAAGTGCCAAAAGGACAAAATCATTGAAAAGTTGGTGTAAAAGAAGGTATGGCCGCCCATAACCCCCTTCACACTTCTTTGCATTCGGTTTTTAGAGAGAGAAACAGCAGGGACTTCGATTCTTAGAGAGAGAAAGAAGAAGAAATCGGATTCAAGGTAAGAATTAGTGTTTTTAAGTTGTGTTTTGGCCAAGAAACCGAGAATGCATGTTCTTATATGTGTGTTTTTTGTGTTCGGGTGCATTCATTGGGTTTTATAGGTGTTCAACTTGTAGCAAACGGGTTTTTGAAGGAATCATACCCGAAAGACTGCAAAGGTGAGTTCTAGGTCCCCTTTTTACTCGTTTTTAAAATGTTTTGGGGCTGGAAAATGCATGTAAGTATGTTTTATAAGTTTGGGTACAATACCCGTATGATATGAATGTATGTATGTTTATGTTTATGTTAGATTTATGCCTAGAATCATGTGTATATGTTTAGTACTAGGCATTCTGATGTTTGGGAATTTGAAATATGAATTAGTCATATGAGCAGGTTACTAAAACGACCAACAAGCCCAAATAGTAGTAATACGCCTGAAATTTGGACTTAGAATAACTAAGTGCAAGGTAATGTGTCCAATAGTGCTCATACGCCCAACAGGGTGGTCGTATGACTAGATGATTATTCTAAGTGTAGGGTGAAGTGTCCAATAGTGCTCATACGCCTAACAGGGTGGTTGTATGACCAGATGATTATTCTAAGTGTAGGGTGAAAAGTCCAACAGGGCTAATACGACCAACAGGGCTAAAACGACCAACAGGGGTCATACGCCCAGCAGTGCTCATACGCCCAGAACCTGAAATTTTTCTAAGTGTAGCTGATGAGTCCGACAGTGGTGAAACGCCTAGAACAGGGCTCATACGCCCAAAATACTTAGACTTTTTAACATATTTCCCTTGGAGTTTGTGCAGTAGGGTTTCACCTGACTGTTGACTAGGACGTTATTGAATGTGAGTGATGATGCTATGTATGATTACGTATGTATGATGCTATGTATGATGATGAATGTATGATGATGAATGTATGATGATGAATGTATGATGAGTGTGTATGTTCCTTGTAATTATGCATGCTTATCTTTCCGAAACTTTACGAATAACGAGAATGAACTAATGAAGTATTATGTAACGTAAAGTGAAAGATAATGAAAGAGGAACATGATGATGAATGCATGTATTAACGAATGAACGAAAAGAAGAATGATGATGAATACATGCATTAATGAACGAACAAATTATGTCTTGCAAGCATTGAATAACGCGATTGGTCCTTCTCTGTGATTGACCATGGTCATGGTACCTCTACCGCTTACCACTAGTACCGTGGCATACGTTTTGTTGTTCATATGTTGACTTCGGCCCGGTAGCTAATAACGATCGGGGTGTAGCATATGGTATTGGTACAATTCACCTTTCAATGTGCAAGTAAGTATGAACGGGATTCTTGTCATTCGACCACAGTAATCATAGCCAAGTGCTATGAAGTGGGTAAAGCCTGACAGAATCCATACGAGAAGTTAAAGATAACGATGAATTACGAATGATGAAGATAATAACGAATATTATCTCTGTGTACGTATGATGTATGAACGCATGCACGAAAGGATACTTATAAATAAGTAAAAGTATGTTTTATTATAAAACTAGAACTCACTCAGCAACGCTGACTTTTATGTGTTTTCCAGTTGGCAGGTAGTGTTGCTGAGGATGGCACGAGGCGGCTACTCAGCTCTTTTGGAATGACATTCTTTTGTTAATGTTTTTGTATTGTAATGCAAACAAACGATATTTTGTAATGGGTGTTGTATTACTTTGCAAAAGCATTTATAGTAAATTCAAAGTTTCCGCTGCATGGTTTTTATTAAGTTACATTAAATGTATGTTTTATGGGTAATGACGACCAACTGTGAGGTGCCTGGGAACGGGGCCTTACATATGAAGATCAAATCCTAACCACCAAGGAAAAAAGAAGCAGTGCTAAAGTTGCTAGAAAGACTGCCAAGAAGGTTGCTGAGTCTAAGCTAAAGATCGACCCAAAGTAGAAATGTGTCTTTATCTCAGCTGGATTTCAAGTGTTAGGTACCTCTGATTCAGGAAAGGAGTGTAATACCAGCACTCCTGTCCTATCAAAGGATCAGAAGTTGAAAGGAAAAGTTACTGATGAAGAAAAGAAGCCCAAGAAACAGCAACCCTTAAATTCCCAAAAGACTAACATCGTATGTATAATGTGTGGTCTGCACAACTACATGGCAAAAGATTGTTACTACAGTCCAGCAAGCACACATTATGCAAATAATGTTAGAATAGAAGGAGTCAGGGAAGGTTTCACATTTGGACCATTTCAAACGGTTCAAGTGATGAAAAAGGGAAAGTTGGTCCTTCCGAAGGGAAAATGGCTTCGGAAGCCAAAGCTTCAAAGGTTCGGAAGAACAAGAAAGCTTCCCTGGAACCAACCTAGAAGAAGACTACTTCGGAAGAAAAGGTGGTGAAGGCTTCTTCCGAAAAGAAAGAAGCTTCAGAAGAAGTCCAGGCTGCAAAAGCCTCAACAAGCTCATCCTCAAAGATCAACCAAGGGATGGATTAGAAGATCAAGGAAGATGCTGTAGCCCAAACCTCTTCTTTAAAGACCTCTATTGAACCCCAATGCATTTCTTTTCGTTTAATTATGTCATCATCTTTGGAAGAGTCCAAGACCAGCAAGGCTTGGGCTTCCAAACAAAACTAACAATCTTATATTATGTGCAGGGACATCCATTTGACAAGAATAACAATATATGGATTGTAGATAGTGGATGCTCCAGGCATATGAAAGGGAACATATCTCTCCTTCAACAATTCCAGAACTATGATGGAGGACCTGTCCAATTTGGAGGTAAGGCCGGAGGATATATTTCTGGCAGAGGAAGTATATCCAATGGTAGATTAAACATTGACAAAGTTCACTTTGTCAAACAGCTTGAACACAATCTGTTAAGTGTTTCTCAGTTCTGTGACCAAAAGCATCAAATGCTTTTTACAGAACATGAGTGCATTATCCTCAGACCAGGGATGACAATTCCTCCGGAATTGGTGCTTCTTAGATCTCACAGGAAAGGGGATATGTACAAGCTAGATATGAACAATACTTCTCCTATGGGTGAAGTATCATGTTTTCTTTCCAAAGCTGATAGTGATGAATCAACACTATGGCATAAACGTATGTGTCATATAAATTTTAAGACAATGAATAAATTGGCTAAAAATAACTTGGTACGTGGTTTGCCTAAAAAGGAGTTTTTCTCCAAAGATAACTATGTTGCCTGCCTGAAATGAAAACAACACAGGACATCTCACAAATCCAAATGTGTTAATTCTATCACTACTCCATTACACTTATTGCACATGGATCTTTTTGGTCCCACAAATATAATGAGCATTGAAAGGAAATCATACTGCCTTGTGATAGTTGATGATTTTACAAGATTCACATGGGTATTCTTTTTAAGAACTAAAGATGAAACTGCTGAAACTTTGAAATCTTTTATTCTTAAAATAGAAAATCAAATTGATCATAAGGTTAAAATTATTAGAAGTGATCAAGGGACTGAGTTTAAGAACTTTGTTCTTGGCTCATTCTGTGACTCAAAAGGGGTTGCCAGACAATATAGTGCTCCCAGAACTCCTCAACAAAATGGTGTTGCTGAAAGGAGGAACAGGACACTTATTGAGGCTGCTCAAACTATGTTAGCTGATTCAAAACATCCTCTAACATTCTGGGCAGAGGCAGTCAGCACAGCATGCTATGTGTAGAACAGAGTTCTTGTAGTTAAGCCCCATGGAAAAACCCCTTATGAGTTATGGAACAAGAGACCACCGTTCATTGGTTTTCTAAGGTCCTTTGGCAACAGGTGTAGCATACTTAACACAAAAGACAACTTAGCAAAGTTTGCTGAAAAGTCAGATGATGCTATCTTTGTTGGATACTCGTCTAGCTCCAAAGCTTATAGAGTGTACGACATTAAGAATCAACAATTTGAGGAGTCATCCAATATAGTTGTTAATGAGCACACTCCTTGTGTTAGGGGGAATGAACCTAATTATATCTTTAACTTAGAATTGTTTCCAAACTATTCTAAACCATCTTGTAAGAATGTTTCAGCTGGAACAGGTGCTCAAGGTGATGCTGATGCTGATGCTAATCAACTATTTGAGCTACCCAAACCTCTTCCAAATTCTCCAAGAGCTGAAAGACAACAAGCTTCAACCATTCACAGATCTGATAGTGTAACTATCTCAAGGAATAGTGAAGCTTCAACAAGTGAATCACTTGATGAACCTCAAAACTCATCAGGTGATCCATTACAACACCAAGTTGAAGGAAGTAGTATTTTGAAGGAACAAGCAACTGTTAATACAACTTCACAGCCAACCATTGATGATGTTTCTCAGTCATTCAATCAGTCCTCATTAAATGACTTTGAAACAGTAGCTGGATAAAGTGTTCCAGTTCCTTATCAGAATATGTCCAACCTAGAACTATCTCTGCAACTAGAAGTGATTCCTTGTCTTAGGATTCACAACACTTATCCAACTGAGAACATCATAGGGGATGTCACTGAAGGTGTGAGAACAAGAGGACAGACATATCATGGGAATGTCTATTTGTACTCATGTTTTCTATCCCAGATGGAACCCAAGAAGGTAGAAGATGCCTTGAAAGAAAGTAGTTGGGTTGAATCGATACAAGAGGAGCTGCTTCAATTCAGAAGACAAAAGGTCTAGAATTTATGCCCATTACCATCTGGACAAGTACCCATAGGCACTAAATGGGTTTTCAGAAACAAGAAAGATGATAGAGGCTTGATTATCAAGAACAAAGAAAGATTAGTAGTTCAAGGATACATTCAAGAGGAAGGAATTGATTATACTGATGTCTTTGCACCTGTTGCAAGACTTGAGGCAGTTAGAATCTTTCTTGCTTATGCGGCATCCAAGAACTTTACTGTCTACCAATTTGATGTCAAGTGTGCTTTTCTATATGAGGATATAGATAGGGAAATCTATGTATGCCAGCCTCCAGGATTTGAAAGGGAAATCTATATATGCCAGCCTCCAGGATTTGAAGACCCACATCATCCCAACTATGTGTGCAAACTGGACAAAGCTCTATATGGGCTGCACCAAGCACCTAGGCTGTGGTATGAGACTCTATCTCAATTTCTTCTGAAAAGTGGCTACACCAGAGGTACCATTGACAAGACTCTCTTCATTAGAAAGTCTGGAATGGATATTTTGCTTGTTTAAGTCTATGTTGATGACATCATATTTGGTTCTTCAAATGACCAAATGTGCAAAGACTTTGAAAGCATCATGAAAAGGAAGTTTGAAATGAGTTCCATGGGAAGAATGGACTTCTTCCTTGGAATTCAAGTGAAGCAATTGAAGGAAGGATTCTTTATCAATCAATCCAAGTATGTCAATGACATCGTAGAAAGATTTGAGATGAAGGACTGTAAGCCAGCCAAGACACCCATACCCAGAAACCATAATCTTTGCCCTGACCTTAAGGGGGAGGATACTGATCAACATCAGTATAGAGCAATTATTGGTTCTCTGATGTACCTTACTGCTAGTAGACCTGATATCATGTTTGCTACTTGCGTTTGTGCAAGATATCAGGCTGCTCCAAAGGTGTCTCACCTAGCTGCTGCAAAGAGAATCCTCAGATACCTCAAAGGAGCACCTAAACTAGGTCTCTGGTATCCAAGAAATAGTGATTTCAATCTCTATGGATACTCTGACAGTGACTATGGTGGCTAAAACATTGACAAGAATTCAACATCAGGAGGATGTCAATTTCTTGGTGGAAGGATCATCTTATGGTAATGCAAGAAACAATCCTGTGTATCTACATCAACTGCTAAAGCTGAATATATTGCTGCTGCTAGCTGCTATGCTCAGCTACTGTGGATTCAGAACTAGATGTTAGACTATGGATTCAACTTCATGAGCACTCCTATCCACATTGACAACAATAGTGCTATCTCCATCACCGAAAATCCAATGAAGCATTCCAAGACAAAGCATATTGATATCAGGTATCATTTCATTAGAGATATTCATGAGTAAATTTTGATCAAGCTAATCAAAGTTGACTCAAATGAACAATATGCTGATTTGTTCACCAAAGCTTTTGATGAACAAAGGTTTAAATATCCCATATCAGCTATTGGGATGATAAACATTGATTAAACTACCTCTTTTGAAAGCTTTTTAATGTGTAGTGTCTTGTGTCAATACAATCTAAGCCCTGTTACAAAATATCTCTTTGAAATATTCCCAGTGTAAATTTCTTCCGAGGAGGAATTAACTCTCCGAAGATATTCCTTAATATCTTCCGAAGCCAAATTCCTCCACGGAAATTTTCTTCTCAGAAGAGTTTTTAGTCTCGGAAGAAGCGATTGATTTCACATCAGATCTACTTCCGAAGCTTATAGAAAATCTTCATTCGAGAAAACAGTTCTTACCTTCAGAAGCAATGCTCCGCTTCGGAAGAAAGAGTCGCCTTCGTAAGACTAATTACCTTCAGAAATGTTTTACACTCGGAAAGAGAATTTTTACTGTGTAACGGATATCTTTTTGGGCCCCACTCTGTAAAAGGTAACGATTTTGCTAATGATTGTCAGATTATTTAAATTTATCCCTTGCCGCCATTGTCATTTCATAACCGCAAACCATCATAACCGCCGAAAACCACCATAACCTCCCACAGCTACTCCCACACTCATCCTCCACTGTTTAAATAATCTAGACTTGTTCAACTTTACCAATTTACTGCCCTAAAAGTCTCTTCACTTCCAATTCACCCAAGTTCAAACTTATCTTCATTCACCTTTCACAATGGCACTAAACCCTCAGCACAACCAAGTCGCATTACTTGATTCTTCAAGAGATGTTGACTTCTCTTGAATCATCACCTTTCTCTCTGAATCAACCTACTTCACAGCCCTTACCGTTAACCCCACTGTTTACTCAAACAAAATGGCCGAATTTTGGGGAAATGGTTGAGCAGAAACCCTAAATGGGGTTCGTATACTAAGGACCAGCATTTGTGGACAGGAGCTGATCCTTACTGAACAGCTCATCAGGGAGCATCTAGAGCTTCAGGATGAAGGAGCTCCTACTGAGTTTCCCAAGGACGACTTAGACAACACTTACACTCTAATGGGATATGGAGGAGATGTAAGCAGGTCAACTGTGTACAAGTTTAACTTCTCCTACAACTAGAAGTTTCTTTTGCACATTGTTCTCCACTGTCTGTCCAATAAGTCAGGGGGATGGGATCAAATTCCCTATGAACTAGGATGTTTAGTTCATGGGTTGGTGAGAGGCCTGCGCTTCAACTACTCAAGGTTTGTGCTGACTAACCTCATAGGGAATCTTCAAAGGGAAACATTCTTCATGTACCCTAGATTCCTTCAGCACATCATCAACTGTGAGTTGGATCAGAGTCAGCTTGTCTGTGCAGCTGCTCTGACTGTCCCTCACATGAGGCCTGCCATCTTCAAGACTATTAAGAAGGTATCCACCAACTTCACTAGAAGACACACTGATCTACTTCCAGGTATGATTGAGCGCATAGCTCCTGGTGACATCCCTGTTAACCCCACAGGTGATAAACCCACACCAGCAACCTTCACCACAAATCTCACATTACCTTCTCCACCCATCATAATCACATATCAAAGACGCCCCAAACGAACCCTTGTTCAATCTACTCTGATTGAACAAGCTCCTCCTACTCAATCCAAAAGGACCAGAGTGGAACAATCGGCTCCTACTCAGTCCGAGGTCACACCATCCTTCACTTTTGACCTCAATTTGGGTTTGAGCTTCCTCAGTCTCAAACCCAGGAGCCGGACACCCAGACCGTAAGCCCTCAGATAGAGTATTTACACTCTTCTGAGCAGCCAATTAGGGACAGCCCCACCGGAGGGTCAATGCCTGTAGACATTGATCAAGGTCCCGGATCAGTAGGTTTAGCCTCCCTATCCTTTACTAATCTCCTCCTTAAAACTGATGAAGAGATTTTGATCTACCACACCCTCTCCAAGATCAACAGAGCCTGGAAACATCCCTTATCTCTAGCCCCCATCAGCAAACCGTAACTAAGGTGAGACCTACTGATGTGGAGGGGACTCATGTAGGCTCAGCTGCTACTACTAAGAGTCTCTCATTGAGCTCTCAGGACAGTGGTAACATTAATCAGACTGAGTCTATGGCAACTTTGCCCATTGATGTCTCTGAAAGAGATGACTTTGAGCAAAGGTATCCAGGGTGCCAAGAAGCCACATCTGGTGGTGAGACTGAACATACTAGGTATGTTATCTCATCTACCCAGATTCTTCACATGAAGATAAGGGAAGTATGCAACTCACTATTCAGTACTTGATCTCCAAGGTCTCAAACCTTGAATCTCAGGTTAGGATCTTAGAGAACAGGTCAGCCACTCAGCAACTTGAGATTGACAATCTCAAGGCTCAACTAGCTGAGATACAGACAGAGAGGTCTGTTAGGCATGTACCAATTCAAGTCTCATTGACTTCTTCCTCTAGCACATCTAGCTCTCAAGATGATGCTACCAAAAAGGGAGAGAATGTTCAGAGACAAACATATGAGGAACCACCGGTCAAAGCTTCAACTTCCTACATCATCACTATGCCCAAGTCATCCCAATCTATCCTTCAGATTGACTCACAAATGATTAAGGATCTCTATAGACTTTTCATCAAGTTTGTATGGAGATCCTCCATCGATCAGCCAAGCCTTGATCCTACACTGATCTACTTTGGAGCTGAAGAGCTTTAAAGGATCACTGCACCTTCTACCACTGTGGAAGAAGTTGGTCAACCTAAGGTCCACATGGAACCTAAGATTCACTTCAAAGGGGAAATGTGGACTGATGGCCCAGCAACTGAAACAATTGGGACAGAAGTTGTATCCCCTTCAACTTCCGAAGCCACAAGGAAAGCTTCGGAAGAACCAGCTAAAGCCTCGGAAGAACAAGCTGAATCTTCCGAAGCTGAAATAGAAGCTGCGGAAGGACTGTTCCAAATGTCCGAGAATCTAATCATTATAGATGCAATCCTTGAAATGGCATCTGAGGTGAATAGTGAGGACTCACTCAAACCTGCTCCATCCCAAACACCATCTGACCCTCTCTTTCAATCTGAACCCTCTATCCAAGAACCACCACAGTCAAGCTCTTCAAAAGACAAAAGGGAAAAGGAAGATGACTGCAGAAGAGCTTCAGGAGGAGGAAAGGATTGAAAAGGTAAAGAAGAAAGGTAGATTCCTTGCTGAGAAGCTGCTAGCTGCTAGTTCAAAGGCAGCTGCAGCCAATCAGGAGGCAATCAACAACAAGAGGAGAGAGGAACTCATTGATCAGCTCATCAACTTAGGAGCTACAAATGAAGAAGTACTCCTGCTACCACTAGAGGAGTTGGTGACTTTGGAGAGGACAACTAGGCTAAAACAAGAAGAAGAAGCCAGGTTGGCCTTAGAGAGGAAAGAGGAGGAACAGAGGAAAGCTGCCTTGCAGCTGAGGGAAGCTAGGATAAAATTCCTACTTTCTAGAGGCTTAAACCTTCAAGAACTTTCTCCATATGATAATGATACGGTCCTATGGCTCCACAAAAAAGAGCAGGATCAAATGGAGAAAGAAAGGAAGAAGGCTGCAAGGGAAAAAAGCAAAGAGAAGAAGAAGAAGGAAGAAGAAGCAAGGATCTCTGCAACCAAGAAGCTTAGTGACAAAGCCTGGATGAAAGACTATCTCCGGGCTCATGGCTTCTCTGGTAGGCAGGTGGGTCCTATGTCTGAAAAGACACTCCATCGGATTGTCAGTGAAATCAAAGCTGACATCCGTATGGGAAAGAAGAAAGAGATGTATAGAAGGGGATAGGTAATGATCTTCACCCCAACCACTCAACCACAACCAACACCAGAAGAACCAATCCCATTCTCCTTCCCCATCAAAACTGAGCCCTTAGATGAACCCTTCACCCCTGAACCTACAACTCTACCCATACCTACTTCATCACCTCAACCACCTAAACTTCCCATCCTTCAACCCAAAACACAACCCAAAACCACTGAACCCAAACCTACCCAACGGATACCCAGACCATCCCCTCAGCCTTCTCAACATCACTCTCTTGAAGAGATTAAGGACATCAAGACAAGGCTCAACAACTGCACAACTTTGAGCAACATCTCCTGTGAGGAAGATCTCATCAACATCACCTATGTTGATGACTCTTCAATTTCCCTCACACTAGATCAATTTCTTGATTTGCCTAGAGGAACTTTGGGCCAGGCTGTAAGACTTCTAAGTCTCAACTCTGATTCTCTGAATGTTGAAGAGAAGAGACTTAGAAGAAAACTGATGACTCTGCTGGATATAAGGAAGGAGGACAGGATTCCTAGTCAGTCTCCTGTGTCTAGGAAAAGTATAATCCAGTGGAGGTTTGATGAAACTTCTCACAACTTTGTTGTGGAAAGGGAGAATGGTGAAATCAACCAATTAAATGCCACTTCTCTGTTGCACCTCAGCAGATTTGACATTGCTGAGCTTGCAGAGAAGCCATTCTCCAACCCCTCCAACTCTGAGGCTGCTGCTCTCATCAGGAATCATCTCAGCAGTCTTCACTTGGCTGAGCCAACTGTAAAGGACAGGATTGAAGAAGAGTTGAAGGTGAGAAGACAGGAAGAAAAGGAAAGACCTACCACCAAGGGCACAACCTTTCTACAGATGGTGGATGGTCCGGAATTGGAACCTATAGTTGGATGAGAATATGACTATAGTTCCCATCAACTAACTCTTTTCATAGGGCCACAGCAAAGGGTACATATAATCCAAGGTAACAGACTAGATGTTCTGTCTACCAAGGATTTGTACAAACTTCTCAGCATCACATCAAGGAAGAACAAGCAAACAGATAGGTATCTACTTTTCTTGGTGCTGAAAGTTTTGAGAAGTAGAGGGAAGTGAAGTTTTGATAGCATCAGCCTAGGGGAGTTTGTTGGATCCTGATAAAGGCTGGTGCAACCAAAACCGTTTCACTTAGTCAATTTTGGTGCTACATTCAAAGGCTTCCGAAGCTAAGTATGAGAACTTCCGAAGGTTGAAGAGTTCTTCCGAAGACAAGTAAAAGATCAACTTCCGAAGACAAACTCTACTTCCGAAGACAAAGAAGAAGTCCCCAAGCCTTGGAAGAGGCAGACTTCCGAATTATAAGTGGCTTTGGAAGAAGTTATTCTTCTGAAGCAATTTAACCTTCAGAAGACACTGCTATAAACCAGTGGACATAAGTATGGTGTCTGACATTCCGCTGCAGACTTCTGATACAGCATGGCTTCTTCCTAAAGAGCCATGTAGTTGACCATACTTTATTCCACTGTTTACCTTTTTATGATAGTACATGTTACTAACCTTAGTTGGTGATAAAAGGTAAGTCAGGGACATGTCCTGACTACCAAATCTCAGATAAAATATCTGAGATACCTTAACCTATAGTCCTGTAGTATAGGCTTTTGGTTATAGGTTTCCAGCTGGTATCAAAGTATATCCGGTTGTAGGTAGTATTATATATGTAGTTCTTTATTGTAACTCATTAGATAGAGATTGTGCTTGCAAGAGTCATGTAATCCTTTGAGTTGAGAATCAATATAAAAAAGTACCTTGAAAATTTACTTCCTGTGTTTATTATCATTTGCTACTTGTTATATTGTAATCAACTTTGTTTGACTCGTTCTGAGTGTTGTTCTAGGTGAGTTTGAGAGAAAACCACTTGTTAAGTGACTAATACCGATCCTGCAAGATGACAATTTGATACATTAAAGGTTTTATATTTGAAAAGACTTACTTGTGTTTTTTTGTTTTAACAGGAGTGATGTAAAAGTTAAAGAGAATGCCAAAACATCTAGGTAACTAACCTACTTAAATACATTCATATAAACAAATATTTGGTGCGTATATGTAACAATGAAGTTATATACATCAAAACTATAAGCCTTAGTGTTTTAAAGCAACGGGTACATATATGTATTATTACAATTACATAATGTTTTTTTTCTTTGGATGAATATATGAAAGGTGTTAAGTACGTGTATATAATAGTAACTTGCATACAGTTTATTTCTAAGTTAAAAATGCGAAAAATGTCTAGTTCCTGAGTGGAACAGTACACTTATATACCATTTAGCTTTATATTGAGTGCATACAAGGTGACCAGAAGATATATGTAATAGATGTATGTAACAGTGTAGGTACGTATATGTAACATTGTGTACACAAACATCATACATGTTAATTTTAACATATTAAGCATGTACTAATATGTAATAGTACACTTACATGTTATTTATTTTTATGCTTAATAGTTTAAAAAAAGCATGAAACGTATATGTACCAGCACACTTACATGATTAAGAAAGTTTTATGGTGCCTAATATGTGTACCTTACAGTTTACTGACATAACACTTTTGAAAACTACAGAAATAAATTTTTGTATCTTACTTGAGATGAGTTGAGCATTCAAATTGAATAGATATTGAAGCAACGTATCCTTAAAAGTTACAAATCGGATGGTCGACGTCAAAAACAAATACAGATTGTGCTATAATTGTTATGTGTCATATGGGAATATTTATGGAGAGTCAAATCAAAAATTGAGACTGTGGGTTTCCAGACGAGAACAAAATGAAGACTAAGATCAGGATTTGAGGAAAAATATCCCTTTAAAATCCTTACGCCAGAAGTAAATATATATAAGGATAAAGTTTTGAAAGAAGCCTGTGAGTAGGAGCAAGAAACAAAAAGGAAGCATTGATGTGTGGAACTAGTTTATGATAGTAAATTGCGTTTTGATAAACTATTTTGATCAGTTTGGTTACAATTCATTTTGGAAGTAGATAAGGTAGTTTAATGTTTTGGATAGCTGTATGAGATTAATGACATTCAGTTGGTTATATACTTTTAGTGTGACTATATTATATTTATACAAGTCATGAATGTACATATATCTAAATTAGTTAAAAAACAACTTATGTTCATTGTATATATCATAGACATGTACATGTAAAAGGTAATACACATAGGTGATGCAGTATGAAAATGAGACAAAACATATATGTGTATAAATGGATATTGTATCGTAATGGTGAGTATTAATGATTACATATTAAAACATGTGTAATAAAATAAAAAAACCCATAAAAGAGATAAAATGTTAATACGTGTATATAAAAGATCAACAACCAACACAAATCTATATTTAAGTAACTATACATTATAAAGAGGACATATACTTTAATACGCATGTGAAATAAATAATACACACCTTGTATGATTTTAACAAATTTTGTAGGTGAAAAATAAAAATATAAAAGATACGCATATGTATTACAGATATAGATGAAAATATTAGATGGACAATATATGCACGTATCACTACCTTTACATAATATAACTTAACTTACGTACTATACATATGTGACAGTAGTGTTACATATATGTAACAGGAGTGTTACGTATATGTACTAGTAGTCTTACGTATATGTAACAACGATACAAAATGCCTGTCTTGTTAAGTTTGTTCTTCATGGCCCAGATACTATTTTGCATCTTATTGATCTTCATCTTCGTAGTTATCAAACTTACATATATGTATATGTAACACATGCTAGTTACGTTTAAGTGATCTTAAACTGTACTTTACATATTTAACTGTGATACATATACTTACGACAATACAAATTACAATAAGCATACCAATAAATGTGAATAAACTCATAACTTACGTATATGTAAACTGTCTTTAACAAAATACTAACAAATTTATGAATCTAGATGTACCAATGTATCAAGGAATAACACTAACAAATACGAACGTAAGAAAACTGGTACATATACGTAAGATATACCTAAATAAAGCTTGACTTAAAAAGACTACAAATCTGAACAACACTTGGGTACCTTCATTTTCAACGCCAATTATAAATAACGTATCATTCTCTATTCCGACTTCATTGAACTTCTTGTAATTAAGGACATTTGTGTTATCTGCTTCATCCAACCCAAATTCATCACATTATCTCAAGAGTATAACTGCCAAAAAACTGTGATACATATACGTACAACAATACAAATTACAATAAGCATAACAATAAATGTTATTAAACTCTTCACTTCCGTATACGTAAACTGCAATTACCAAAATACTAAAAAAATTACGAATCTATACGTAAGAAAACATCAAGTCGAATTAATACTAACAAATACGAATACGACCGTAAGAAAACTGATACATATACGTAAACAACTACGAAAGATTATACCATCAATTCGATCGTACATACCTTCATTGTCACTGTTTAATACTTCATTTTGCTCAATATATACCGATTGACATATAGAATTTTATTGATATCGGTCGATTGATTCAATTCTTTTGAACTGTAAATGTAACAATCCATGGCTAAGAACTATCAAAAATCGAAAGTAAATAACAAATAACCATATATGCAAAAACCTAAAATCGAAATTAATGAATGTATGTGAAATTGAAGAAATTGAACGTTGAAGATGATAATGAAGAAATCAATTTTGATGCAGAATTAAGAAACAAAAAAAACCAGTTAGAGAAAAAAACGTAAAACATTGAATTGATTGACTGTTTCTAAAATAAATTTAGCCAAAATTACAAAAAAAAACCCTTTTGATTAAATTAATGGAAAAAAAGTTAAAATTTTCTGATTGGTTGGATATGGTTTTCACGGTTTTCATTTATAAACTTGGTTTTCATTGATCCCTCCTCTCTCTCTCTCTCTCTATATATATATATATATATATATATATATATATATATATATATATATATATATATATATAGGGTTAGGTTCTTTTCAGAAATTCATTATAAATGAGAACTCACAGAACTAATATTAACCATTGATTATTTTGATCAAGGGTTATATTTTAAATATGTTCACTAAATATAAATTATTGATTTATTTAATTGGTTAATTTAAACAAAAGGGTATATTAGTAATCTGTTATATTATTTTCTCTCTCCAATTAGTTAGTAATTAATTAATTTTATTCTCTCTCCTCTCTCTTCTCTTATTTCTAAAAATTCATCAATTACATTTGAAAAAAAAAAGAAATTCTTTAAAATTGAGTAAATTAGTATATGATGCGTCATATTTGAATTTGTTTAATCTTTGCATTCGATTGTTTTTTCATTTTTCACGGTGCTCGTTGATTTACATATATGTAAATCTTTAGACTGGTCGTCTACTTAAATGTTAATATTTTACATATACATAATTTTTCAAATCAATAATCCATTTTTTAAATTGATCTGGTATTTACATATATGAAAAAAACATCTTCATACTAGTCATTTAGTTTTCAAACTTATCACCCATTTACATATATGTAAAACTTTTTCTTATTGTTTTTTTCATATACATACAGGTTCTACATATATGTGAGTCAACTATTTACATATATGTAAGTCTTCAACACAAACTTAAACCAAATCATAAACTAAAATTCAAGCTAATTAACATAAACACTTGAATCAAAATATAAACTCATACCCTAAATTTAACCAAACGATCATTGAATTTGTGAGAAAATAGATTATTACATTTGTGTACGTAGAAAAAAATGTATAGGTAACAAAAATATATATATGCAAAATTAACAAACCATTTATTTCCATATATGTATAGGTAAAAAAGATACCTGATTATATGCAGGATCGATTATGGGTGGTTTTTCTCTCAACTCACTGCGAATAACACTCCGCAAGTAGTCTATGAAGAGTTGATCACAATATACCAAGTAGCAAGCAGTAACAAAATAAACACAGCAAGTAAATTTTCAAGGTACTTTTATATATTGCCTCTCAACTCAAAGGATTACAAGACTTTTGGACTCAAATCGATTATCTAAAGAGTTACAAGGAGAAGATATATATAATACTACCTACAGCCGGATATACTTTGATACCAGCTGGACACCTCTAACCTTACATCTATACTACAAGACTCTAGGTGAGGTCTTTCAGACATTTTGCCTGAGAGTTGGTAGTCAGGACATGTCCCTGACTTACCTTTTGTCACCAACTAAAGTTGGTAACATGTACTATCATAAAAAGGTGAACAGTATAATAAAGTATGGTCAACAACATGGCTCTTTAGGAAGATGCCATGCTGTATCAGAGGTCTGCAGCGGACTGTCAGGGACCATACTTATATCTACTGGACATAGCAATGTCTTCCGAAGGATAAAGTACTTCGGAAGAATAACTTCTTCCGAAGCCACTTATACTTCGGAAGACTGCTTCTTCCGAGGCTTGGAGTCTTCTTTGTCTTCGGAAGCAGACTTTGTCTTCAGCTCTTTCATCAGACTTTGTCTTCCGAAGCTCAGACTTTGTCTTCAGCTCTTTCATCATACCTTGTTTTCGGAAGCTCAGACTTTGTCTTCAGTAGATATCTTCAGCTGTTGGCTTCAGCTGTTGTCTTCAGCAGTTGACTTCAGCTTTTGCCTTCAGTAGATATCTTCAGCTGTTGTTCTTCAGACTCTCGGAAGATCTCTTGCTCAGCTTCGGAAGCCCTTGAATGTAGTACCAAAAATGACTATGTGAATTGGTTTTGGTTGCACCAGCCTTGTCATGATCCAACAAACTCCCCCTAGGCTGATGCTACCAAAACTTCACTTCCCTCTTCTTCTCAAAGCTTTCAGCACCATGGAAAGTAGGTGTTTATCAGTGTCTTCATTCTTTCCTGATGTGGTGCTGAGAATCTTGTACAGATCCTTGGTAGACAGAACCTCCACTCTGTCACCTTGGATTATGTGTACCCTTTGTTGTGGCCCTCTGAAAAGAGTTAGTTGATGGGAACTATAGTCATATTCCCATCTAACTATTGGTTCTAATTCAGGACCTTCCACCATCTGTAGAAAGGCTGTGCCTTTGGTGGTTGGTCTTTCCTTGTCTTCCACTCTTTTCAGCTTCAACTCTTCTGCAATCTTGGCTTTTCTACTTTGTTCAGCCAAGTGGAGAACGCTGATATGATTTCTGATATGTGCAGCAGTCTCAGAGTTGGAGGGATTGGAGAATGGCTTCTTTGCAAGCTCAGCAAGGTTGAATCTGCTGAGATGCAATAGAGATGTGGCATTAAGTCTGTTGGTTTCACCATTCTCCCTTTCCACAACAAAGTTGTGAGAAGGTTCATCGAACCTCCACTGGATTATAGCATTCCTAGGTCCAGGAGATTGACTAGAAATCCTGTCCTCTTTCCTGGTATCCAGCAGAGTCACCAGTCTCCTTCTTAGTCTCTTCTCCTTAGCATTGAGGGTATCGGAGTTGAGACCAAGAAGTCTTGCAGCCTGGCCCAAGGTGTCTCTACGCAACTCAAGAAATTGTCCTAGGGTGAGGGAGTTTGAAGAGTTATCAACATAGGTGATGTTGATAAGGTCTCCCTCACAGGAGATGCTGCTCAAGGTGGTGCAGTTGATGAGCCTTGTCTTAAACTCCTTTATTTACTCAAAGGAGAGATGTTGAGGAGGCTGAGGGGATGATCTTGGTTTTTGTTGGGTAGGCTTAGGTTTAGTGGTTTTGGGTTGTGTCTTGGGTTTTAGGATGGGGAGTGTGGGTGGTTGAGGTGATGTGGTAGGTTTGGGTGGAGTTGTGGATTGAGGGGTGAAGGTTTCATCAGTGGGTTTAGTTTTGATGGGAAAAGGGGTTGGTTCTGGTGTGGGTTGTGGTTTAGGGGTTGGCTGTGGTTGAGTGGCTGGGGTGAAGACCATTCCCTGTCCCCTCCTATACATCTCCCTCCTTTTCCCCAAATGGATGTCAGCTTTTATTTCACTGACAATCCGCTGGACTGTCCTCTCGGACATAGGTCCCACCTGCCTACCAGAGAAGCCATGAGCCCGAAGATAGTCTTTCATCCAGGCTTTGTCATTGGACTTCTTGGTGGCAGTGACCCCCTTCTCTTCTTCCCTCCTCTTCTTCTCCTTCAACTTCTCCCTAGCAGCCTTCTTCCTTTCCTTCTCCATTTGATCCTGCTCTTTGTTGTGGAGCAGCAGGATCATGTCATCATCATGTGGAGACAGTTAAGGAAGACTGAAGCCTCTTGAGAGTAGGAATTTGATCCTATCCTCTCTCAGCTTCAGGGCTGCCTCCCTTCTCTCTTCTTCTTCCCTTTCCAAGGTCAACCTGGCTTCTTCTTGTTGTTTTAGCCTGGTTGACCTCTCCAAAGTCACCAACTCCTCTAGTGGTAGCAGGAGTATCTCCTCATTGGCAGCTCCTAGGCTGATGAGCTGGTCAATGAGTGCTGTCCTTCTCTTTTGGTTGATTTCTTCCTGATTGGCTGCAGCTGCCTTAGAACTAGCAGCTAGCAGCTTTTCAGTAGGATATCTACCTTTCTTTTTGAGCTTCTCAATCCTCTCCTCCTCCTGAAGCTCTTCCGCAGTCAATTTTCTTTTTCCTTTGTCTTTGGCAGTGCTTGACTGTGGTGGTTCTTGGATGGAGGGTTGTGATTGAGAGAGAAGTTCAGCTGGTGTTTGGGTTGGAGGAATATCAGAAATGTCCTCCCTGCTCACCTCAGATGCTATTTCAGCAATAACATCTGTGATGTTCAGTTCCTCGGACATCTGAAATAAGCCTTCCACAGCTTCTATTTCGGCCTCGGAAGACTTTTCTTGTTCTTCCGAGGCTTCCATGTCAGCTTCGGAAGCTTCAGCTTGAGCTTCAGAAGATAAGACAGCTGCAAGTTCTATCCCAACTGTTTCAGTTGCTGGGCCATCAGTCCCCATTTCCCCTTCGAAGCTAATCTCAGGTTCCATATGGACCTTAGGTTGACCAACTTCTTCCACAGTGGTAGAAGGTGCAGTCAGTCTTTGAAGCTCCTCAGCCCCAAAATATATGAGTGTGGTGTCGGGGCTGGGCTGTTCTAGGGAGGATCTCAATACAAACTTTATGAAAAGTCTGTAGAGATCTTGAAGCATTCTTGAGTCAATCTCTAGAAAAGATTGAGATGACTCAGGTAGTGTGATGAGTTGGGAAGTAAGGGATTGGGTCTGTGGTTCCTCAAGTGTTTGTCTCTGAACTTTCTCCCCCTTTTTGGTAGCATCATCTTGAGAGCTAGATGAGCTAGAGGAAGAAGTCATTGAGACCTGAATAGGTACATGCTTAACAGACCTTTCCGTCTGTTTCTCAGCTAATTTAGCCTTGAGGTTGTTAATCTCAAGTTGCTGAGTGGCAGTCCTTGATTCTAAGATCCTCACCTGTGATTCCAGGTTGGAGACCTTAGAAAGCAAGTACTAAAGTGTTAGTTGCATACTTCCCTCATCTTCATGAGAAGAATCACGGGGAGATGAGATAACATACCTAGTATGCTCAGTCTCACCACCAGATGTGGCTTCTTGGCACCCTGGTTTCCTTTGCTCAGAGTCATCTCTTTCAGAGATGTCTATGGGCAAAGTTGCCGTAGACTCAGTCCGAATTATGTTACCACTGTTCTGAGAGCTCAATGAGAGACTCTGAGTAGTGGCAGCTGAGCCTACATGAGTCCCCTCCACATCAGTGGGACTCACCTCAGTAATTGGCTGCTGATGGGGGCTAGAGACAAGGGATCCCTCTTGGTTCTGTTGATCTTTCAGAGGGTGTTGTAGATCAACTTCATGGCCATGGAGAGATGTAATCTCTTCATCAGTGTGGAGTAAAAGGTCAGTGAAAGATAGGGAAGTTAAACCTACTAACCCGGGACCTAGATCAATGTCTACAGGCATTGAGCCTTTAGTGGGGCTGTCCTTAGAAGGCTGCACAGAGGAGTGTAGAGACTCACCCTGTGGGCTTAAGGCTTGGGGTTCGGGCTCAGGGGTTTGAGACTGAGGAGGCTCAAAACCCACATTGAGGTCGAATGTGATGGATGGTGTGTCCTCGGACTGAGTGGGAGCCCATGATTCCACTCTAGCCCTTTTGGTTTAAACTGAAGGAGCTTGTTCAATCAGAGTAGATTGAACAAGGGTTCGTTTGGTCGTCTCTGGTATGTAGCTTTGATGGGTAAAGAAGGTTTTGGCATTGTGGTGGAGGTTGCTGGTGTGGGTTCATCACCTGTGGGGATAACAGGGATGTCACCAGGAGCTATGCACTCAGTCATCTCTGGAGGTAATGGAGTGTACCTTCCAGTGAAGTTGATGGAAACCTTCTTCAGTATTTTGAAGATGGTAGGCCTCATTTGTAGAACAGTAAGAGCAGCTGCGTAGACAAGCTTGCTTGGTTCTAGCTCACAGTTGATTATGTGTTGAATAAATCTGGGATACATGAAGAATGTATCCCTGCTTAGATTGCTGATAAGGTTGGTCAACACAAATCGTGAGTAGTTGAATCGGAGACCTCTCACCAACCCATGAACTAGGCATCCTAGTTCATATGGGATTTGATCCCAACCCCCTGATTTGTTAGAGAGGCAGTGCAGGATAATGTGCAGCAAGAACTTCCAATGGTAAGAGAAGTTAAACTTGTAGACGGTAGACCTGCTTACATCCCCTCCATATCCCATGAGGATATAGGTGCCTTCCAAGTCTTCTTTAGGGAACTCAGTAGGAGCCCCATGATCATGGAGCTCGAGATGCTCCCTGATGAGCTATTCAGTGATGACCAACTCTTGGCCACAAATGCGGGTTCTTCGGACTCGAACCCCATTCAAAACTGCAGTTTGACCGTTGCTCCAGAATTCGGACATATGGTTGGAGTATACGGTGGGGTTAACTGTAAGTGCAGTGAGGTATGTGGATTCGGTAAGAAAGGTGATGATTTGGGTGAAGTCGGCATCCCTTGACGAATCAAGTAATGCGACTTGGTTATGCTGAGGGTTTAGCGCCATTGAAGAAAAGGTAAGCTTGAAATTGCAATCGCAGGTTTGACAGTGAAGGGAATAGTTAGGGCAGTAAATTGGTAAAAGAAGATGAAATTGATCAGTCAAGATTATTTAAAAGGGATGAATTGTGGTAGTGACGGTAATAGGGTAACTGTTTGGGGTTACTGTGGGTGGTATGGTGGTTTACGGCGGAGAAATGATAGTGGCGGCAAGGATAATTTTAAATAATCTGACCATCATGGACAAAATCTTTACTTTTTACAGAGTGGGGCCCAAAAGATATCCGTTACATACAAAAACCTTTACTTCCGAATGTAAAACATTTCCGAAGGTAATTGTCTTCCGAAGTCAATTTCTCTTCCGAAGCAAGGCATTGCTTCCGAAGGTAAAATGGTCTTTTAAAGATACTTTCTCTTCCGAAGCAAAACATTGCTTCCAAAGGTAAAGTTATCTTTCCGAATGGAGAGTTTTATAGGCTTCGGGAGTAGATCTTATGTAAAATCAATCGCTTCTTCCGAGACCAAAAACTCTTCCGAGAAGACAATTTCCATTGAGGAATTTTGGCTTCGGAAGATATTCAAGAATATCTTCCGAGAGTTAATTCCTCTTCGGAAGGAATTTACACTTAGAATAACTTAAAGATCTTTTGTAACAGGGCTTAAATTGTATTGACCCAAGACATTACACATTTAAAAAGCTTTTCAAAAGAGGTAGTTAATCAATATTTATCATCCCAATAGCTGATATGAGATACTTAAATCTTTGTTCATCAAATGCCTTTGTGAACAAATCAGCATATTGTTCATTTGAGTCAACTTTGATTAACTTGATCAGATGTTTCTCATGAATATCTCTAATGAAATGATACCTGATATCAATGTGCTTTGTCTTGGAGTGCTTCACCGGATTCTCAGTAATGGAGATAGCACTATTGTTGTCAACGGATAGGAGTAGTCATGAAGTTGAATCCATAGTCTAACATCTGATTTTGAATCCATAGCAGTTGAGCACAGCAGCTAGCAGTAGCAATGTATTCAGCTTCAGCAGTTGATGTAGAGACACAGGATTGTTTCTTGCATTGCCATGAGATAATCCTTCCACCAAGAAATTGACATCCTCTTGATGTTGATTTCTTGTCAATGTTGCAGCCACCATAGTCACTGTCAGAGTATCCATAGAGATTGAAATCACTATTTCTTGGATACCAGAGACCTAGTTTAGGTGCTCCTTTGAGGTATCTGAGGATCCTTTTAGCAGCTAGGTGAGACACCTTTGGAGCATCCTGATATCTTGCACAAATGCATGTGGCAAACATGATATCTGGTCTACTAGCAGTGAGATACATCAGAGAACTAACGATTGCTCTATACTGATGTTGATCAGTATCCTCCCCCTCAAGGTCAGGGCAAAGATTATGGTTTCTGGGTATGGGTGTCTTGGCTGGTTTACAATCCTTCATTTCAAATCTTTCTAAGATGTCTGAGACATACTTAGATTGACTTATGAAGAACCCTTCCTTCATCTGTTTCACCTGAATTCCAAGGAAAAAGTCCATTTTTCCCATGGAACTCATCTCAAACTTCTGCTTCATAATGCTTTCAAAGTCCTTGCACATTTGGTCGTTTGAAGAACCAAATATGATGTCATCAACATAGACTTGTACAAGCAAAATGTCTTCTCCACTCTTTCTGACGAAAAGAGTCTTGTCAATGGTACCTCTAGTGTATCCATTCTTCAGGAGAATCTGAGACAAGGTCTCATACCACAGCCTAGGTGCTTGGTGCAGCCCATATAGAGTTTTATCTAGTTTGCACACATAGTTGGGGTGCTGTGGGTCTTCAAATCCTGGAGGTTGACATACATAGATTTCCCTATCTATATCCCCATATAAAAAGCACACTTGACATCAAGTTGGTAGACTGTGAAGTTCTTGGATGCAGCATAAGCAAGGAAGATCCTAACTGCCTCAAGTCTTGCAACAGGTGCAAAGACATCAGTATAATCGATTCCTTCCTCCTGGGTGTATCCTTGAACTACTAGTCTTGCCTTGTTCTTGATAATCAAGCCTCTATCATCTTTCTTGTTCCTGAATACCCATTTAGTGCCTATGGGTACTTGACCAGATGGTAGTGGGCATAGATTCTAGACCTTTTGTCTTCTGAATTGAAGCAGCTCCTCCTGCATTGATTCAACCCAACTACTATCCTTTAAGGCATCTTCTACCTTCTTTGGTTCCATCTGAGACAAGAAGCATGAGTACAAGCAGACATTCCCATGATGAGTTTGTCCTCTTGTTCTCACACCCTCAGAGACATTCCCTATGATGTTCTCAGTTGGATGAGTGTTGTGAATCCTAAGACGAGGAATCACTTCCAGTTGCAGAGATAAGTCTAGGTTAGACATATTCTGATCAGGAACTGGATTACTCTGTCCAACTGCTGTTTCGAAGTCATTCAATGAGGACTGATTGAATGATTGAGAAACATCATCAATGGTTGGTTGTGAAGTAGGATTAACAGTTGCCTGTTCCTTCAGAATACTACTTCCCTCAACCTGGTGTTGTAATGGATCACCTGAAGAACTTTGAGGTTGATTAAGTGATTCACTTGTTGAAGCTTCACCATTCCTGGAGATAGTTACACTATCAGATCTTTGAATGGTTGAAGCTTGTTGCCTTTCAGCTCTTGGAGAATTTGGAAAAGGTCTGGGAAGCTCAAATAGTTGACCTGCATCATCATCAGCATCACCTTGAGCACCTGTTCCAGCTGAAACATTCTCACAAGATGGTTTAGAATAGTTTGGAAACAATTCTAAATCAAAGATATACTCAGGTCCATTCCCCCTAACACAAGGAGTGTGCTTATTAACAACTATATTGGAGGACTCCTTAAATTGTTGATTCTTGATGTTCTATACTCTATAAGCTTTGGAGCTAGAAGAGTATCCAACAAAGATAGCATCATCCGACTTCTCAGCAAACTTTGCTAAGTTGTCTTTTGTGTTAAGTATGGTACACCTGCAGCCAAAGGACCTTAGAAAGCCAATGAACGGTGGCCTCTTGTTCCATAACTCATAAGGGGTTTTTCCATGGGGCTTAACTACAAGAACCCTGTTCTGCACATAGCATGCAGTGCTGACTGCCTCTGCCCAGAATGTTAGAGGCAGCTTTGAATCAGCTAACATGGTCCGAGCAGCCTCAATAAGTGTCCTGTTCCTCCTCTCAGCAACACCGTTTTGTTGAGGAGTTCTGGGAGCACTATATTGTCTGGCAATCCCTTTTGAGTCATAGAATGAGTCAAGAACAAAGTTCTTAAACTCAGTCCCTTGATCACTTCTAATGATCTTAACCTTGTGATCAATTTGATTTTCTATTTTAAGAATAAAAGATTTTAAAGTTTCAGTAGTTTCATCTTTACTTCTTAAAAAGAATACCCATGTAAATCTTGTAAAATCATCAACTATCACAAGGCAGTATGATTTCCTTCCAATGCTCATTATACTTGTGGGTCCAAAGAGATCCATGTGCAATAAGTGTAATGGAGTAGTGATAGAGTTAACACATTTGGATTTATGAGATGATCTGTGTTGTTTCCCTTTCAGGCATGCAACACAGTTATCTTGGCAGAAAAATTCCTTTTTAGGCAAACCATGTACCAAGTTATTTTTAGCCAATTATTCATTGTTTTAAAATTCACATGACACATGCGTTTATGCCATAGTGTTGACTCATCACTATCAGCTTTGGAAAGAAAGCATGATACTTCACCCATAGGAGAAGCATTGTTCATATCCAGCTTGTACATATCCCCTTTCCTGGGAAATCTAAGAAGCACCAATTCCGGAGGAATTGTCATCCCTGGTTTGAGGATAATGCACTCATGTTCTGTGAAGAGCATCTGATGCTTCTAGTCACAAAATTGAGAAACACTTAACAGATTGTGTTCAAGCTGTTTGACAAAGTGAACTTTGTCAATGTTTATTCTGCCATTGGATATACTTCTTCTGCCCGAAATATATCCTCCGACCTCACCTCCAAATTGGACAGGCCCTCCATCAAAGTTCTGGAATGGTTGAAGGAGAGATCTGTTCCCTGTTATGTGCCTGGAGCATCCACTATCTACAATCCAGACATTGTTGTTCTTGTCAAATGGACGTCCCTGCACATAAGATGAGATGGTTAGTTTTGTTTGGAAGCCCAAGCCTTGCTGGTCTTGGGCTCTTCCTACGATAGTGACATAATTGAACCAAAAGATATGCATTGGGGTTCAATAGAGGTCGTTGTTGAAGAAGAGGTTTGGGTTGCAGCATCTTCCTTGATCTTCCAATCCATCCCTTGGTTGATCTTTGAAGATGAGCTTGTTGAAGCTTGTGCAGCATGGTCTTCTTCCGAAGCTTCTTTCTTTTCGGAAGAAGCCTTCACCACCTTTTCTTCCGAAGTAGTCTTCTTCTGAGATGGTTTCAAGGGAGCCTTCTTGTTCTTCCGAACCATAGAAGGTTTGGCTTCCAAAGCCATTTTCCCTTCGGAAGAAGTAGTTTCTTCCGAAAGCAACTTGGCTTCTGAGACCAACTTTCCCTTTTTCATCATTTGGACCTTTTGAAGTGGTCCAACTAAGAAACCTTCTCTGACTCCTTCTTTTCTAACATTATTTACATAATGTGTGCTTACTGGATTGTAGTAACAATCTTTAGCCATGTGGTTGTGCAGACCACACATTATGCATGCAATGTTAGTTTTCTGGGAACTTGCAGGTTGCTGTTTCTTAGGTTTCTTCTCTTCATCAACAACTTTCCCTTTCAACTTCTGATCTTTCAGTAGGACAGGAGTGCTGGTATTACACTCCTTTCCAGAATCAGAAGTACCTACCACTTGTAATCCTGCAGAAATGAAGACACCCTTTTGCTTTGGGTCGATCTTAAGCTTGGACTCTGCAACCTTCTTGGCAGTCCTTCTAGCAGCTTTAGCTCTGCTTCTTCTTGCCTTGGTGGTTAGGATTTGGTCTTCACAGGTGGAGATGAGTGTATCCTCCTGTTTCTCCCATGTGGTGGCCACTATTTTTGCCTCATCCTTTAGTTCCAATGGAGAAGGGTCAGCAGTTGGAACCTCTTGCTCTTCAGTACCACATCTAGGTAGTCTAATAGACTCATAAGAGTGTGGTGGAGCTATTTCATTGGTTCCCAACCCTTCTTTGTTTTGATAAACATTTTGGAATAAGAGGTTGATGCAAGAATAGTTTGGAAGCTTTGCTCAGCAATAGCTTGCTTCCTGGCCTAAGCCTCAGCTGTGACCAACTGGGCTTGAACTTCAGATAGTTTGGATATCAGATCTTTGATTTGAGTCTTATAGTTGGTCTTTTCGTGTTTTAAAAGAGACAAAGTTTTCTCTAACTCATCAATTTTCTTTTGATAGTCAGATTCATTTCTCTTAAAATCAGATTTTAGCACATTTAAAGACTCAACCTCATATCTGATTTCCAAAATGTAATCCTTATAAAGTTTAACTTTAGCAATACAGGAAGCAGTACAAAGATGTTCATATACCTGATCATCATCTGTTCCGGCCATGAGTGCTTGAGCGGGAGTCATATCCTGTACCATGAAGCTCCAGTCAACTTCTTGAGCAACAGCAGCTGTTTTAATTGATTTCTCTTCATGTTTTGAAGCAGTGGGATGTGTGGAGGCCTATGGGGTTCCCGGGTTGTTCTTGGGAGCCTTGCATTCCCTAGCAAAGTGACCAAGTTGGCTGCAGTTATAACACTTTGCTTTGCTCTTATCAAACCCAAACTTGCTGTTGACTGGGTTTTGAGGGAATCGCCTTCCAGTTCTCTTGAAGAACTTCTTCGCTCTGTAAGTTAAAAGAGCCATCTGTTAGACAATGTCCACATACTCCACATCATCTGGACTGAAGCACTCCAGATCATCAAAGCAGTATTGAAAATCACCAGAGTGTCCACTTCCAGAGACAAAGGCACAACTATCCTAAAAGGAGTTGTTTTGAACCTTTTGAGACTGTGGAGTCTCAGGTAGAGTAATGTAGGGTCCACTGTGTGAGTTGTCAGGGTAACATAGCAACTGATGTTGTGGTTCTATGGTTTCCCTTTCAACCACATGAAGGGCTGAACTCAGCTGGTTATTGGAGTGACCAGAGGAGTTCTGCATGTTCATCTCCATCTGGAATGCACTTAGGATACCATACAACTCTGTCAGAGTAAGAGTCTTAAGGTCCGAAGTTCTCTTGATTACAACACAGTAATGTATTGTTGAGTCAAGGTCTCACCGGCCTTGAAAGTAAAGTTCTCAAACTGCTGCTTCAAGAGATCCTTCTTGTTCTCTTAGGTTTCCTTGGATCCTTCATACATCAGCTTCAAAGCTTCCCATAAATCTTTAGCAGTTTTGCACTTCTTGAAGCATCTGTAGACGGAGTTGGGGAGAGCGGTTTGGAGAGAAGTCATAGCCCTTTGATCTAGCTCTATTCTCTTCCTATCTTCTTCTGAGTAATCATCAACATCTTTTGGAATGATGCGATTACCATTGGAAGAAGTGGTGCTTGGTATGAAAGGACTATTGACAATGGAGTCCCACATCCTTGAATCTTGACAATTGATGAAGCCTTCCATTCTGATACACCATGTGTCAAAGTCTTCAGGGGTGATCAGTGGGGACTTGGTCATGGTACCGGTTTCTATATCAGCCTTGGAGAGAGCGGCCATTTGAGTGAGTGGTTTGAAGTGAAGAGTGAAAAACAGGTTGATTTGGATGGTAAGATCTCACAATCAAGAGCCTGGAGCTCTGATACCAATTGCTGGATCGATTATGGGTGGTTTTTCTCTCAACTCACTGCGAATAACACTCAGCAAGTAGTCTATGAAGAGTTGATCACAATATACCAAGTAGCAAGCAGTAAGAAAATAAACACAGCAAGTAAATTTTCAAGGTACTTTTATATATTGCCTCTCAACTCAAAGGATTACAAGACTTTTAGACTCAAATCGCTTATCTAAAGAGTTACAAGGAGAAGATATATATAATACTACCTACAGCCGGATATACTTTGATACCAGCTGGACACCTCTAACCTTACATCTATACTACAAGACTCTAGGTGAGGTCTTTCAGACATTTTGCCTGAGAGTTGGTAGTCAGGACATGTCCCTGACTTACCTTTGTCACCAACTAAAGTTGGTAACATGTACTATCATAAAAAGGTGAACAGTAGAATAAAGTATGGTCAACAACATGGCTCTTTAGGAAGATGCCATACTATATCAGAGGTCTGCAGCGGACTGTCAGGGACCATACTTATATCTACTGGACATAGCAATGTCTTCCGAAGGATAAAGTACTTCGGAAGAATAACTTCTTCCGAAGCCAATTATACTTCGGAAGACTGCTTCTTCCGAGGCTTGGAGTCTTCTTTGTCTTCGGAAGCAGACTTTGTGTTCAGCTCTTTCATCAGACTTTGTCTTCGGAAGCTCAGACTTTGTCTTCAGCTCTTTCATCAGACTTTGTCTTCGGAAGCTCAGACTTTGTCTTCAGTAGATATCTTTAGCTGTTGGCTTCAGCTGTTGTCATCAGCAGTTGACTTCAGCTTTTGCCTTCAGTAGATATCTTCAGCTGTTGTTCTTCAGACTTTCGGAAGATCTCTTGCTCAGCTTCGGAAGCCCTTGAATGTAGTATCAAAAATGACTATGTGAAGTGGTTTTGGTTGCACCAGCCTTGTCATGATCCAACATTATATTTGTTTATGTAATGAAATTGGATGCAAAATTAACTCAAATATATAAAATCACTATCAAACTATTATCAAAGTATCTTTAACACTTTTTATGAATATACTATGAAAAAAGGTCAAAGAACTATTCAAAAATCAATGCAAAGTTGAAATTGAGCACTAAAAGAAAAAACAATTAAAAATTTTCATCCAATTAATGGAAGATATTTGTGTAACTTCCTAAATTAACTATATAGCATTAAAGACTCATATTAAATGCATATATTAAAAGACCATATTAACCCTGTTGTATTGATTAAAATGAATTAAATAAATAATAATCAATGGTTAGGATGAGTTCCCGCAGTTCTCACGATCTTTAGGAGTCCTGAAAAGATTCTGGCCCTATATATATATATATATAAGATTAAATACAACATTTACACATTAATAGTACAATTAATAGCATTTAAAACTTTGGATGAGAAAACAAAACATCCAAAGAGTTAAAAGTTGTTAGTTTGCTTACACATAATTGATTGTAAATGAGATGTAACGACCAGAACATCATTTAAATAAATAGATGGAGAAATAGTTTCTTCTCCAATATGAGATGCGGGAAGAGATTTACCATTACCAAATGTAATAGTTGCATCGGCCGAAGAAGGTGATGTATTAAAGATGTTAGCAGTGGACTTGGTCATATGATCTTTGGCTCCTAAATGAACAAATGAATCTGTTGATGATGACATAACGTGGCAGCGGGCTTGAAAGGCTTTGGCAAGGGCTACATCCAAATTGACATATTATGAAGCAAAGTTAGAGAGATTAGGACACTGAGTCTTAAATTGACCTTCGGTGCGACAAAATTGGCATTTGGCAATGGGGAGGGCGTCGGCCTTGACCACGACCACCACCTACCCATGGAGCACGCGAGTGGCCCCTTCGGCCCTGGGATGAGGATGTAGAACGAGTAGATTGAGAGTTGAAGGCAACGGTGGAAGTGGTGGTCTCTCGTGCATAAACCGAATAAATAAATCATGACTTTCGGCTTGTATGAAAAGATCTCGAAACACTAGTGGCAGTTTGGAAGCCCGAATAGCAGTAGAAAAATTCTTGAAGGAATCCTCGAGACCATATAGGAACCAATGAAGTTTATCACATTTTTCAATCGGGTGAACAACCGTAGCAAGTTGGTAATAAATAAGAATAAATTTGCATCCAAATTCCGAAACCGAGGATGAACCTTTTTGATGGGTTTGTTAGAACATAAATCATAGTTTAACCATTTAAACTTTCTGAAAACGCAGCGTAAGTATAGCATTATAACCATGTTTATAAGCTGAAAATTATGTTCTTCAAGTGACTATTCAAGTGTATAAAACAAACCCATAAATCAAAGGATCATTATATGTGAATGAACATGCTATGTGTACATAAAATAACACAATATGACAGCCACAATGGGCTGTCAAACTACCTCCTTCCAGCAGCTAAATGTCGACTAAGGAAAGAAGATAGGAGGCTGAAATATGGCCAAAACTTCAAGGTTGGATGTCCTCAAATGTTGACACCCACAAAGCTCTAAGTAAGCATCATTCTTGCATGGATTTGGACACCAAAATGAAAGCTGCCAAAACCCTTACTGCAGCAGCAAGAATCGACAGAAAGAGTAGATGAATGATGCTGAAAAATGACCAAGACTTCAAGATTAGAAGTCCTCAAGCTTGTATACCCCAAGCCTCTTTGCAAACCACCTTCTTATTAGGAAGAAGACACCAAGAATAGCTCAAAACCCAGCTCAAAATTCTCCTGCGGAAGCTGCTGAAAACCATGGCTTTGAGAGAAAGAGAGGATGTTTTGAGTCTTGTGTTGCATGTTATTTCAAAATGAGAATGAGAGCATTTGTAAACTAGTTGGTAGTGGTAGACATAAAGATGCATGTGTGTGTTTCTCCAAGAGAATTAGTTAGTGGAGACAAGAATGCTTTATCTGTTCTTCTCAAGACACAAAGGCAAAGCACTAACATGCATATGCATGTTACATGGGACGGCTTTGATGTTAAAATAAAAGAGTTTTCTTTTATAAATATCAAACATTAACACACACATATGTATTGTCTAGTATTTTAACTAGTTTATACAATTAACCAATTAATGGTATAAGTAGTATACTCTCATTATTATTTGGTGTTATACAACTAATTTAAATAACACTTCAAATAATATTATTAAACAAAATATCCTAATAAATTGTTCCATCTCATATGCAACTTATTTAGAAAACCCATTTTCTAAATTTGGTGTAAATATTTAATTGCATGATCATATCATCAATTAAATATTAATTGGTGTTTGCTAAGCTTGTTATTGGGTATAACCCGACTTGGATCATAACGTACTAACCACATCAATATTCTAAGTGTCTTGGGCACATAGAATCCTACAATCTCCCACTTGCCCAAGATTCATAGAAGATTGATGCAAAGCAGTAAATGACGCCTAACAACGGTTCACTACCCTTAATACGCATGACTTATGGCCATTCAATAACATCATCCCATTCAAGTACCCTACTTGAAATGATTTAGTTGAATCAATCATTTATCCTTTTGTTACAGATGTCATGTTAAATCCAAGGACACAGCATGATCATTCCTTGTTGATTTAACTTAATCAGGCCTTAGACATCTAACTCTCAACGAATAAGAGGAACAAATTCCATCTTGACTACATACGTTTCTCACAAACACCTCGTATTATACCTGAACATACCCTTATGTACTGTCCACTATTTCAGGACAGTGAAGAATTAGCTCAACGTATAATACTTGGTGAATATCAAAACCCAATATGTATCTCAGGTCGGAGGATACCAAATGATATTCGCCTTTACTCAAATTTACTTATGATCAATCGATAAGATTCCATGTAGTAAAATTTGAGATGCGGGTTAGTCCAATATTTGCATTCCACAAATATCTATGAACCTTGGTAGTAACCCATTGCTCTATATTCATCCTTATGAATATCAACCAATCCAAGTTCATAATAATCTTACCCTCACACTTGTTCCCACAAGTATGAACGATTACGGACATTTAGAGTAAATAATTTACTCATGGATTAAACATGCTAAATTGGAACATTAATTGAAACATTATAACCAAATAATTTTACTCAAATAATAAAGAGTTCCACATATTCAAATACAAAATTTGATCAAGTCCAATCACTAGAATATCGAAGACCTAAGGCATAGGTATGACTTTCATGCTTTGCCCTTTCGAGGAGCTTCGTGAGTGGATCCGCAATATTTTGATCAAAGTGAACTTTGCGAATACATATCTTTCCCTTTTTAACTTCATCCCTTATGTAGTTGAATCTCCGCTCATTGTGCCTAATCTTTTGATGTGCACGGGGTTCCTTGATTTGAGTAATCACACCCTCGTTATCATAAAAGATTTCTAAGGGGTCTTGAATGGTAGAGACCACCCTTAGATCGGCGATAAACCTTTTATTCATGCAGCTTCCAAAGCTGCTAATGAGGCGGCTATGTATTCATATTTTGTAGTGGACAATGTTACCCTATTCATAATGGAGACTTACCCCGATTGTGATCGAGGATCATCTCGATCAGTTTGGAAACTCGCATCCGTGTAACCCTTTACAACGAGTTCCTCTTTCTCAGATCCGTATATTAGTCCTTCTAAGGTATTTCAATATACTTTTAACAGCCATCCAATGGCTATTACCTGGATTCTGCTGATATCTTCTTGTCATGCTTAACACGCATGACACGTCCGGTCTTAGTGCATATCATCGCATATATGATGGATCCTATAGCAGACGCATATGGGATGTCCTTCATACAATCTTGCTCATCCTTTTAGCTTGGACATTGAGATGCACTCAATATTGTCCCTCTTTGAATAGGTACCATACCTTTCTTAGAGTTTTACATCTTGAACCTTTTCAAGATTTTATCAATATATGCACTTTGGTTTAGACCTATCAACCACCTCGATCTATCCCTATAGGTCTTTATTCCCAAAATATAGGCGGCTTCACCGAGATCTTTCATGAAAAAACAATTTCCAAGCCAGGTTTTAACACCTTCCATGGTTGGAATGTCCTTTCTATATAGTATTATGTCATCAACATACAATACTAAGAATGTGATTACACTCCCACTAGCCTTTTTATACACACAAGCCTTGTCAGCGTTCTTGATGAAACCCAATTTCTTGATCTCTTCATCAAAACATTGATTCCAACTTCTCGATGCTTGTTTCAATCCATAGATTGATTTCTTTAACTTGCATACTTTATTAGGATGTTTTGGATTGACAAAACCTTCAGGCTGAACCATATAGACATCTTGCTCAAGATATCCAATTAGGAAAGCGGTTTTGACATCCATTTGCCAAATCTCATAATCATAATGAGCAGCTATGGCAAACAATATCCTTATAGACTTTAGCATCACAACAGGTGAGAAAGTTTCATCATAGTCAACTTCTTGAGTTTGAGTGAAACCTTTTGCTACAAGTCTTGCCTTGTAAGTATCCAAGCTTCCATGCATATTTGTTTTCTTCTCGAAAAACCCACTTGCATCCAACCGGTTTGGAGTTAAGTGGAGGGTCAACCAATTCCTAAACTTGGTTGTCATACATGGATTGCATCTTTACATTCATGGCTTCCAGCCATTTGTCACAATCCGAATTGGACATAGTATCATGGTATGTAGTTGGCTCATTGGAGTCAACCTCATAGCATCCATCCATGAAAAATCCATATATTTCAGGTGGAATGCTAACTTTACCAGATCTGTGAATGTTTTGTGTGTATTGATTAACCTCTTGATCATCATTAACAACCTCTTGTTGACAGCTAGTGTCAACCAAATGTGTATTGGCTTGTGGATCTTGATCTTCATCAAATTCCATTGTTCTATACGTCATTCCTTCCATAAGAAACTTGGCTTCCAAGAACTCTGCCCTTCGAGCAATAAATTCCTTTTGCTCTGTTGGATCAAAGAAGTAGTATCCTATACAGTATTTGGGATATCCAACAAATATACACTTAGTGGATCGGCATTCAAATTTGTTTTGGGTATTAAGCTTAACATAAGCTTTACTACCCATACCTTTTAAACATGACAGTGATGGAATTCTTTCCATGCCATATTTCAAAAGGTGTCGAACCCACTTTCTTGGTTTGGGCCATATTCAAAATGTGAGCCGTAGAGAGTAGTGCGAAAACCCAAGATGATAAAGGTGGTAAGCTCATAGCCTTAATGAATTGAACCATATCCAAATACGGTTTAGTTTCTCCTTTATCAGATTGAAAAACTTAGATAGTCATGTAGAGTTGATTTTCTACTTCATTATTTAAGATTTTGAACATTTCAAAAGCTTCATTCTTATGTGTCATCAAGTGCACACAATAACAGCGACTGTAATCGTCGGTAACAGTAATGAAGTATCTTTTCACCAATCTTTGTCATTGTCCTAAAAGGACCATATACATCCAAATGTATCATTCCTAATAAGTCTTTTGGTTCACACTTATCAAATGAAACATTTTCATTTGTTTCCAAAAGACCATTCTTTGAAGTGTTTGAATCCAATTCTCGTTTATGTGACCAAGATGACAATGTTAAAGATAATAATAACTTAAACCGATTTTAAGTTTTTTGGTGCTTAATTTGTATAATGAGTTATTATAGGACGAATTATCATGAACCAATTCATGAATATCATTAAAGGCATATCCTTAAAATGAAATACATCATCCATTTAACTTAATACCATTATATACAAACTTTAAATCATGACCATATTGTTTTAATAGGAAACATTAATTATGTTCCTAGTCAAACTAGGTGCATACAAAAGGTTTTAAGAACAACTTCCAAACCATTTGTAAGTCTCAAAATAGAGTTTCCCTCCTTGAAGCGCACATTTCTTTTGAATTCCTTTTGCAACAATTGCAAGTATGAGTCTCACATCCAGTATCCAATACCCATGTGTTTGAAGAAATGACATTTAATACAATGTGAATCATGAAAATTGTTTTCGAGGTTTGCCTAGCATCCCTCTTATTTTTCAACTCCTTGAGATAGGAGGAACAATTCCTTTTTATTGTCCTATCTCTCCATACTCAAAGCATGGATCGTTCTCCTTTACTTTAGGCTCATAAGCTTAGGTCTTTGAGGTTTCGCTTTAACCTTTACTTTGATGTATTCCTTTCTTTTGGCAATAATTGCATTAGGATCGAGATTGGCCATTTCTTATAGTCTCCCTCATTGATCGAGAGAATAGGTAGAACCTCTCTATCCATCCCTGCCTCGGTTGCTTTTGAGCATTGCGTGAATTTCACCGATGCTCTTGTCCCATCCGTTCATATTACAGTTTATTATGAATATCTCAAACCTTTAGTTAGGCAATCAAGGATCAAATCCTTGGCCAACTACTTTGAGACAGGACATTTAAGCATCTTGAGGCTATCAATGTGGCTTTTCATCTTAAGAATATATAAGATGATATCGATTGGGTTTCTTCCATGTGACATGCATAAAGTGCTTGAACCATTTCGAAGCAATCTTACTAATGTTTGTTGAAGGAACATTTCCTTCAACTAGATTATCATGTCATATGCCCTATGATGTTCCAAACCTTTTTGGAGTTCGGGAATCATATTACTAATATGAGGTAGGAAACTTGCACAGAATCCTTAATGTGCTTAAGCAAATCGTCAAAAGGCCTTAACATCAACAGTGTTGGTTGGTAAGACATGGGATCGTCAAGGACATAGGCCTTTACTCATTTTGATAATGATTCTCAGTGATAGGGTATGGACGGTCGGGGTGGTAGCATTATTGTTTGCGGCCATTCTACAAAATTTACAAAGTTCTTATTAGTATTTCTTAAAATTTTATTTTAATTATTAATACCCTTTTATGTCTCATAGACAATTAATAATTAAAATCTAGAATCCAACGTTACATTCAAACAATGGTTAGGTGACCTTTATCCCATTATTTAATTAAACAAGGTAGTCAATATTTGACAATTGCAACCTTTTGCAACTTCTAGCCTTTATGGGATCGGTTAAACATCTTATGTTTGGTTGGCATGTTTAATCCCATCAACACCATTGTACGCCATGCTTCGGTGACCCTATGCACATGGTTTCCAATTCAAGTCGTCCTACTTACACACACGTGTGAGTTTTCACATACAAGCGGTTAGGTGACCTTTATCCCACAAGTATGTTAGACTCACCTCAAACACACAAGTTCCCTATAAGTAGTTAGGTGACCTTTATCCCACTAATAGTTCTCAAGTGATTCGAGTGTCGTGAAAAAGGGTGGTGTTAAACTTGTTTTGAAAAGGGATTTTTGGTTTTCATTAATTCTAGTTTTCAAAACTCTATGTACTTGTATTTGCATGCTTTCAAATACAAGATACCCTATGGTTCTTTTAATAAAACCCATTTTATTATAAAAACATTAATCCTTTTAATAACCATTTATTAACACTTAATGATTAAGAACCATTTTATATTAGCTTGTTAAGATCATTTTTATTAAGGTTGTTTATCATATCCAAATATCATACAATCATTCATAGAATCACAATCAAACAAGCATAATATAAACAATCACAATGTGCATAACCATAGCTACTATTGTGATCACACTTGTTTGCCATCACAAGTGTGGTCATTTGGTCTTTCCTAAGGGTTGAATACAACACAAAATAGAGGTCTTCATAGACTCCCACTTGAACTTGCATCCATATGCTTCAAGTCCCTTTTTTGTGTCTTTGATGTCCATCTTTGGGTCTTGATCTTATGCATCTTCCTTTTACAAAATTATATCCTAATACATTTTTCTAATAAAAGTAATGCACCTAATCTATTTATTACATAACCAAATGAATAAATAATTACAACCCAAATAATAAACATAAAATTACAACCCAATTGAATGAATTAAAACAACCATTCCAATCATCCAAATCAAAAGGCCAAAGGCTAGGTTATGCACACTAACATATGAACAATCATAAATATTATTCAATAAACAAAATAAACCCCACCAAACCCCAAATTTTCAGCCAACATAAACTGAAAATTAGGGTTTGTTTGTCCAAACAAACAACATCCAAATATATCAACCAATTGACATTCCTATCTTTCAAAGTTTAATCATAAGCATGAAGATATAACTTTGAAAGACATGGGGTTTATTGAATCAACCAAAATCAGCCTATTATGAGTTTATAATCATCCTCTAAAACTAATTTTTAAAGGACAAGAACAAGCAAGCTATCCACATAACCGGCTCTTGCTGCCATTGATGGGTTTGTTAGAACATAAAATCATAGTTTAACCATTTAAACTTTCTGAAAACGCAGCGGAACTATAGCATTATAACCATGTTTATAAGCTGAAAATTATGTTCTTCAAGTGACCATTCAAGTGTATAAAACAAACCCATAAATCAAAGGATCATTATATGTGAATGAACATGCTATGTGTACATAAAATAACACAATATGACAGCCACAATGCGCTGTCAAACTACCTCCTTCCAGCAGCTAAATGTCGACTAAGGAAAGAAGATAGGAGGCTGAAATATGGCCAAAACTTCAAGGTTGGATGTCCTCAAATGTTGACTCCCACAAAGCTCTAAGTAAGCATCATTCTTGCATGGATTTGGACACCAAAATGAAAGCTGCCAAAACCCTTACTGCAGCAGCAAGAATCGACAGAAAGAGTAGATGAATGATGCTGAAAAACGACCAAGACTTCAAGATTAGAAGTCCTCAAGCTTGTATACCCCAAGCCTCTTTGCAAACCACCTTCTTATTAGGAAGAAGGCACCAAGAATAGCTCAAAACCCAGCTCAAAATTCTCCTGCTGAAGCTGCTGAAAACCGTGGGTTTGAGAGAAAGAGAGGATGTTTTGAGTCTTGTGTTGCATGTTATTTCAAAATGAGAATGAGAGCATTTGTAAACTAGTTGGTAGTGGTAGACATAAAGATGCATGTGTGTGTTTCTCCAAGAGAATAAGTTAGTGGAGACAAGAATGCTTTATGTGTTCTTCTCAAGACATAAAGGCAAAGCACTAACATGCATATGCATGTTACATGGGACGGCTTTGATGTTAAAATAAAAGAGTTTTCTTTTATAAATATCAAACATTAACACACACGTATGTATTGTCTAGTATTTTAACTAGTTTATACAATTAACCAATTAATTGTATAAGTAGTATACTCTCATTATTATTTGGTGTTATACAACTAATTTAAATAACACTTCAAATAATATTATTGAACAAAATATCCTAATAAATTGTTCCATCTCATATGCAACTTATTTAGAAAACCCATTTTCTAAATTTGGTGAAAATATTTAATTGCATGATCATATCATCAATTAAATATTAATTGGTGTTTGCTAAGCTTGTTATTAGGTATAACCCGACTTGGATCATAACGTACTAACCACATCAATATTCTAAGTGTCTTGGGCACATAGAATCCTACACTTTTGACATTTTCTGGAGCTAATCCTTGAGATTTTGAATTCGCTCAACCAAGGTGTTGCTGTATGGATTCTTAAGAACAACCCAGATGGCTCGGGCGGTGGGTAAGCCAAGGACTTCAGCAATAGCTTCTTCGGATAAGCTAGCATGAAGAATAAGGATGGTTTTTTGACCATCACACTTCCATGAAGGCATGAAGTAAAGAAGGGATTGGGGATTTATTTATTGTCAATAGTAGTTTCGACGGGAAGGGGAGTGTCGACTGTACCATCGATATGAAAGAGTAGGTTTTGAAAGAAGTATAGAATCAATTGGTTCCTCCATAATAGATAGTATGTAGGAGAATGCATGATAGTAAGCGTATGTAGTATTGTATTCAACGTGACAGGAGTCATTATTTGATAAAGAAGCCATAGGAGATGGAGACTAAAGAGGAGAAGGGAGATGAGAGAATAGGGGGAAGAAGGTGAGAAAGTGAAGAGATAGATACAAAGGGATTGGAAGGATCAAAAGGCTCTATGATAACATGAAAGTAAATGGATTATGAATGTTTTACATGTCTCACAATGAGAGGATGCATGAATATATATAGAAGATTAAATACAATAGTTACACATTAATAGTACAAAATAATAATAAATGACATGTGAGAATTATTTAGAAAAGAACTAGTGGCTAACAAGATGGATGTTTTTTGTTTGCGTTGCCTTGTTAGACTGAGTATTGTGAAGGCATGAAAGGGGGTGCGAGCCAAGTGGCTTCTGAGGGACTCTATACACATTACGCCTTTCTTCTATGTCTTAGATCCCGTGGTTGATAGACCGTACTTCCTTTTTATCTTCAAAAGAAAGCTCATCGTAGAAAAAAGTCTTTCTCTTCCCGTCTCGGGTCATAGGTGCGTTGATCGGGGCGCATCCTTGATATATTAATCGCCCCCGGGATTGGGCGTTAAAAAGATAGGTAGCGAGAGGGTACATAGCGATGTACTAGCTCAACCGAGAGTCCATGGGTAGATGAATGAAGTCAATCGACCAAGGGAGTTTTAGTGGAGGTTTGAAACCGCCCGTATTAGTTCAAGTAGTTGGACAAGCAAGTCGACCATTGAATCTTTTAAGCCGGGTCGCTTCTTCCCCCTCCGCAGAAAGACTTCCCTCACGCCACCCCTATCGCGACCCCGTCGTGCCCCTGTTGCGGTGTTCACGATCAGCCACGTGGATCATGCCCCCTTCACCCCTTGACAACACTCAGCCTTATTCTAGATATTTGGCCGTTTTAGATCCCATCTCTTGTGTATAATGTGCTTTCGGTTAGTATGATAAGTGGTGCTTCATTGTTTAGATTAATGCTATGCATGCAAAATACATTTTCATTTCATCCTTTGTGTTTGTTGTTCGTTCTTTAATAATAATTGTATACCTTGAAATGGGAAGAGTGTTCGTTTTGCTATAAAAATGAGTTCTTCTGTGGCAGTTTTGTGGTGATGTGGTGCCTTTATGGTTATTGTGCTCAAGGCAACAACTGTTGATGCTTCTACTTGCAAGTCAAGTTGCTTCAATTCTTAGTTTTGTTAGTTTGTGCCTGGTGTTTACTTCTTTAATCTTTCAAAAAAAAAATAGAAAAAAACAAAGAAAACTATACACCTTCTCATGGGAAGAGTGTTCGTTTTGCTGTTGAGATGGTTCTCCTTTGGTGGCTATTACTGCTGTGGTGGGATGTGGTGTCTTTAGCGTTATTGTGCTGGTGCCAACAACTCTTAGGGGGCGTTTGGTATGCAGGAATTCAATGGAATTCAATGGAATTGAAATCTGAATTCCATTGGTCATTGTGTTTGGTTGGTAGGAATTCGTTGGAATTGGAATTTGAATTCCATTCTTCACGTGTTTGGTTGAAAAATGAATTGGAATTAGAATTGAAATTAATTCCCTCAAATTCCTTCAAATAAAGGATTTCAAAATCCTTCCAAATATTGAAGGATTTCAAATTCCACCGACTCTTGCCTCCACCACTAACCGCCATCTACCACCCTGCTCACCGTCGACCAACACTACCGCCGACCCCGACCGCCGACCGCCGCCGACCCCCGCCAACCCTAACCCTCGCCATCCCCAACCGCCAATCACCGCCTACCACCCCGCCCACCGCCAACCGACTGTGACGCCCCCGATCGCCGACGCCGCTGCCCGCCCCCGATCACTGACCACGGTCGTCGTCCGTCACCGATCATCGACCCCGACCTCGCCGACCCCGACCCCGACCCCGCCGACCCCGACCACTGCCGACCCCGACCACTACCGACCCCAATTGTCGTCACCACCGCCCACTGACCGCCACCGACGCCGACCACCGCCACCCCTAATCGTCGATTGTCACCGACCGTCCTTGCTGAACCGTGTCTCGACGACGGGCGTTATCGGTTGGTGGCGGTTGATGGTCGCGGTCGATTGTCGACGGTGACGACGGCGGCGGTCGGTGGTATGTAGCGGCGATGATCGGTGGTCATTGAGGTGGTGGCGGTTTGCAACGGGTGATAAATTCCAATTCCTTTATAATGTATTGGCAGTGGAAATGCATTTGAAATTTCAATTCCATTTATAGATTCCAATTCCTTTGAATTCCAAATCATTTGAAAAATATTGAATTCCAAATGCAATTCCTTTGAATTACAATTCAAATTTCAATTCCAATTCTAATTCCAACAAATTCCGTGAACCAAACGCCCCCTTAGTAGTTCGGTTTGCAAGTGTGATTCACTCACCCTGAGAAAAATATATATATAATGGTTCCCACTAGTGTGATACCCATCACAAAACACTAGTACATAATACATTATTTAGGGCGGTAAATTTGTTTTCGAGTAAATTACCGTTTGCATCCCTGACATTTGCCCATTTTAACCACTTGCATCCCTGCAGTTTCAAAATTACCATCCGCCCCCTAACGTTTCATTTTTATTTCCATTTGAGTCCAACACACTAACGTCGTTAGATTTTTCCGTTAGTTTTTATAAAATGACAAAAATACCCTTGTAATTTCAGGGATGCAAATGGTAATTTACTGACTTAAATAAAAACCCTATCCCACCCCACCCTACTATCTTCTCTCTCTCTCTATCTCTTCTTTCTTCACAATATACCCATCAAATTAACCCAAATCCCACCCCACCCTGACGACGGCGACGGTGGTGATGGGGTTCGCGATGGAAATGGGGGGGCTGCGATGGTGGTGGTGATGGGGGGCTGCGAAGGTGGTGGTGATGGGGGTTGCGGTTGTGGTGGTGATTGGAGGACGCGATGGTGGTGATGGGGTTCGCGATGGTGGTGATGGGGGGCTACTGTGGTGGTGGTGATGGGGGTTGCGGTTGTGGTGGTGATTGGAGGTCGCGATGGTGGTGATGGGGTTCGCGATGGTGGTGATGGGGGGCTACGGTGGTGGTGGTGATGGGGGGTTGCGGTTGTGGTGGTGATTGGAGGTCGCGATGGTGGTGATTGGAGGTCGCGATGGTGGTGATGGGAGGCTACGGTGGTGGTGGTGATGGGGGGTTGCGGTTGTGGTGGTGATTGGAGGTCGCGATGGTGGTGATTGGAGGTCGCGATGGTGGTGATGGGTTCGCGATGGTGGTGATGGGGGGCTGCGCAATCTCCTTAAACCCAAACCCACTTTCGCTCGCAAAACCCGACGAATTCGGGTAGGTTGAAGTTGGAGGTTGATTTGAGGTGTTGGGCTAAGCTGATGCCGAAGAGGCTAAGGAGAGTTTGACAGCAGCCGGTGGAGTTGACGATGGGGTTGGTGGAGCCGTCGGAGTGGCGGCAGTCGACGGTGGGCCAGTGGACTCGGTGGATGTAGGTGTAATCCATGGGACAAAGGGTCTGATTGGTGGGTATTTGGGAGAAAGATGAGTATGATGACGAGATTATTGTGAAGATGATGATGGTGATGAAGCGATTCATGGTTTGAGAGTTGGGGTTTGGGAGTTGGCAATTGGGAATCGGTGAATTCATGGGGATGGTGATGAGGTTGTGGTGGTGGTGATGGGTGTGTTGGTGTTGAAGAAGAAGAATGAATGGGTCCCACATTTTTATTTATTTATTTAATTCAGGGGTAGTTTAGTCTTTTCCACATTAACTTTAACAGCAAAACAAACAGTGTTAAGTCATCTGGACTAAAATGGAGATAAAAATGAAACGTATAGACTCAAATGAAGATAACACGAAACGTTAGGGGGCGGATGGACTCAAATGAAACGTATAGACTCAAATGAAGATAACACGAAACGTATAGACTCAACAAACAGTGTTAAGTCATCTGGACTAATATTTTCCACTTTGCCTACGAGAAACTCAGGGTTTTTCTTTTGGGTGCTTAGGTGATAACATCCAAGGAGGTCACTCATCATTGGATTGTTGCTAACAAAGCACAGTTGACTATGAAGTTATCATCTTATCCATATTTAAAAAGCCCAAAATGTATTGGTAATATTTCAAACATGACATTACTTATTAACCCAATACCACTCTTGTCCATGATTGATATGAAAATTTCATAGGGTGTTAAAGGATTGTAATTCCCTCATTATCCATGAGGTTGAGAGAGAAAGAGATGGAAAAAAAGCACGAGAAAGGTTTTTAATGGAAAATGTGATGACTAATTAATTATTATTCTTCTCTATCATTTTATTCTTTATCTAAAATCTCGTATCTCTATTTCTCTTGTCACTATTTATATTCATTATTTTTCATTGTTATCACTCATCTCCCACCGCTTGAATGTTTAGATTTAGTTTAACGAAGGAGATATATGATCTTATTAAAGTTGGCTTAAATGAAACAATAATGAAATTATATAAGAAAGTAAGAAACCGTGGTTCATTCTTCTTATTTTATTTGTCAAGATATTCCTAATTTTATCAAGAACCACTCTACGTACTAGTTTACATATTAGTAAGTTATTATTTAATGGATTCTTTTTACCTCGAGACTGGCTCCAGTTTTAGTGAAAAGTTGAAAATTTACAATTAGTTACATCTATTTAGTTCAAGTATTTAAAAGTATTTTGAGGTTTATTAAATGTTTCACAAATATTGAAATTTCAGTTGTGTTGTTAGAAATTAGGATGAATATATCTGTAATGAAATACTAAAAAGCAAGTTATTATCAGATGAAATATTCCATCTTTTATCGTACTTTACTCAAATAGATTATATACAATGCAAACCTAATTTCTATAAACTATTTGATCCATGAATTAGTAGCTAGGTCCAACAACAAACACAGTTACTACTGAATTATATTAGATATCGTTGGTAGGTGTTGCGTACTGCTCCACACAAAGTTGGACTTTTGGGATGATCAGTATAAATATGCAAGTTGATGTACATTGAACCTTAAAAGGTGGAATTGCAATATAAGCGTTGCATTTGGTTATAGAATAATTAGTTTATATCATTAAATATATACATAATGTATGAAATCGAATCATGGTTCAATATTATTATTTACCATCGTCAGAAGTCAACTTTGCTGCTTGCTAATGAAACTAATGACAACTCATCCCTCACTCACTCAAGAAAGAAAGTATGCATATGCAATGTCAAAGTCAACACCAAATTGCTTAGTTTGTTCATTTATATTCTTCTGGTAATAAACAAATATGTTGGTTGTTGGATGATCTTATGCAAAATGCATCTAAATCTCCAAATTGCGTATATTTGTATGTAGGTATGTATGCATACCAAATTTACACAGCATACTAACCTGAAATTGAAGCTCGAATTGAAGAATAATGGTGTCCCAACGAGAAATCTTTGATGTTTCTGGACCTTTACACCTTCTAACTTCTTTCGATTGGTAGGTATTCTTGTTCATAACTTCAAATTAATTCAACTTCATATTATCGAATAATTGCTTCAATTCTTGTTTACTATACAGGAGAAACACATTTCATCGGAGATCGGTTGCTGCGAGCCTTGTTCAAGGGGTATACATTCTTGAAAGAGATCGTCAGCGGGGAAGCATTGGTCATGAAAACGAGACTCATGCTTCTCCATGGTGGGAACGATTTCATTTTCAGTTAAATCAAGTTCTAGTTGATGATAGTGATCTATCTTATTTCGGGGCCATTTACGAGCTCAAATACGCACATCCGTTTTTCTATGATCAATCTAGCCCCATTCCACCGAGGTTTATCATAGCTTTTCGAGGAACAATCACGCGATCTCTCACCAAATCCCAAGACATGAAGCTCAATCTGAAATGCGTGTTTGATAAACTCGAACAAAGCTGTAGGTTTCGGACCACTTTCGAAGCTGTTTCGAAGATTGTAGCAATGGCGGGAGCTGCAAGCGTGTGGTTAGCCGGACACTCCTTAGGTGCATCGATCGCAATGCTGGCGGGGAGAAACATGGCGAAGGCTCGATGCCATCTCGAAACATATCTCTTCAACCCTCCGTTCATTTCGGTTCCGATAGAGAAGATGATCACAAACCAGACGTTGAAGCACGGCGTTCGTATCGCCGGAAGTCTCGTGAAGGCCGGAATTGTAGCGGCGGTGAAACGACGGAGTGAGGAGGAAGATGATCATCCGTTTATCATGTTGTCTGAATGGACACCTTATTTGTTTGTGAACCCTTCGGATCCGATTTGTGCGGAGTACGTAGGGTATTTTCAGCATAGAGATAAGATGGAGCGGATCGGTGTCGGAAAAATCGAAAGGATTGCGACCAAATATTCGGTTGGAAGTCTGGTGGCCGGAGCGATTGGGAGGGAGTCTGAGCCGTCGCATCTGCTTCCAACGGCTTATTTGACGGTGAACGTGAGTCCGTCGGAGGATTTTAAGCAAGCTCATGGGATTCATCAATGGTGGCAGCAGCATTTTCAATGGCAGTCGAAGCTCTACAAATTCAACTAGCGATTACTTAATTTCTCTTTCGGTTGCATGATCTTGAACACAAGTGATTTAGGTGTTTGCATTTGTGCACAAGATTTGATTTAGAAGGTTTTCCCGTGATTTTTAGTATGAATTGTGATGCAATCCCTTTGCATGATGGATGAAGCTTTTCGGTTAGAGAAAAGTTTGTACTTAATAGTTTCTTTGTATTTTCATAGCTTTAAGTCCAAACTCCAAAGTAACTAAACTGAATAGAGAATATTAGAGAGAAAGTATACCACATATTTGCCAAATGGGCAAAAAATAACGAAAAAAACATAGGCAATTGGAGCATTCGTATCAATTTCGTCATATTTATACTTCTTAGTTACACTGAAAATTATTATATTTTTTCTGTAATTTTTAATTAAATAATATTTTTTTATAATTTTATAATTATATTTTCTATCTTCCCTACACACAAACACTTTTAAAAATATTACAAAATTTATATGAATTGAACATGCTATTCCCCAAATATACAGATAACAATAACTTTTCTATCTCTTACATTGACGACCATTTACAACTATTTTTTAAAATATAATAAAAACACTCACATAAATATGAGAAATCTACTGTGAATGCTCTTATATATAGTAATTATTTTTAGACTATTCTTGTTAGTCAACGGTGGTTGTAACTCTTTATTGTAATCCCTTAGTTATATTCCTTTATTCCTCTGTAAAAGATTGTAACTATATTGTAATCCTTTATTTATATTCCGTTATTCCTCTGTAAAAGATAACTAGTGGGTTTAGCTGCGCTACACAATAGAGCTTCTTTACTTGTACTTTCTTACACGTACACTTCAATACTATTTGATTATAACACATAAGAGAGTGAAAGCTATTTGCTGTGATTCAACGCGTATGTTCAGTTTAGACTGCTACAACCTCGGCAAGTGCAGCTTTCTGATTTGAAGTCTTAAACTATTAAAATCACTATAAATTTTAGTTTGGATTTGCAATCAATAACTCATGATATGCATTTACAAAGGACAATAACAAAGGGTAGTAGAACTCATAGGACAAAATCACCTTTTTCTTTTAATTTTCATTTAAGTAAACAGATTAACTATGCATTTTGCAGGACCGGTTAATGGAGGTCAATACAATTAGTATCACAATGACGAGAGTGTTAGAACACTTAACAGATCAAATAGGAAACCGGGTTTGAATAAGAGATGCAAAGAACACATGTAAACAAGGAGATAGAACTTAAGAACAATATGATATATGGTTTTCAAGAATGATGTATATTAATCTCAAGTTCTTATACAACTGTTACAATGCATAAAATAAAATACAAGACCTGAGATACTTTATACTACACTCTACAGCCGACTATACTTTGAAATCCAGCTGGAAAAATTGATCGACAACAAGATCAATGTATAGTCAAAAGGCAAATTGTCTTTTGACTAGTGACTATGACATGTCATAGATCACATCCTAATATATTATAAAAAGTATAAAGGTTCAAAAAGTAGAAAGTTACAGACTCTAGACCTCAATACACAGTTGCAAAAGCATGGACATTTTCACCAACTTATGTAAGTTTGTGAGACTTCAGAATTACAACGGAAAGTGGGTCAGCTTTATGTAAAATTACATCCGAGAAAAGCATGTTCTCCTTTGTATTCGGAAGAAATCAGTCTTCACTTCATTGGCTTCGGAAGACTTTGTCTTTAAAGTTTCGGAAGACTTCATCTTTAGCTTCGGAAGATTGGTCTTTGGCTTCGGAATATTTTGCACTTAGAATATTTTCTGTGCAAAGTGTAAAACTTTCGAATCAACTTCTACCTTGTACGTAGTGCATGCATGCAGGAAGCACTTTAATTGCTTTGGTTGCATCAGCCTTTCTAATATAATCTTACAAACTCCCCTAGGTTAATGCTACCAAAATAGAGAAGATTGTTCAGTAATTGACAGTCTTTATTAAGATCAATACTATTCTCTTCTTCATCATTTGGTCAGGATTCTCTTATTGCACTTCCTCAGGATGCTCTGATTCATCCTGAGATGTGGAGGTAGATGCCTTTGGCTTCTTTTTGGATACACTCTTCATGGTCATCCTTTTCCTCCCCTTTGGGGTCTTTAACTGAAAAGACTGGTCTTGAATACTAGGTTGTTATGTTGTGCCTTTCTCAGTTGGGTCCTCTTCCCTCACTCGTTTAGAAGGAAAGGGAGCAGAACCCTGCTGTGCAACAGAAAATGAAGTTGGCTGAGATGCAGTTCTAGGTTCAGGTTGTGTTGTCTGAGTGGGTTCAACCTTAACCTTAACCTCAAGAGGAGCTTGGCTTGGTGGAGAATGCAAGTCCACAAGCTCTCCCTTTTCAATCTTTTGTGTGACCCGGTCAAAACAGGTCAACGCTCGCACGAGACGACCCTAAATATAATTAATATTTATTATTTATTGCGTTTGACTAGTCGAAAAACCCTAAGATAACGGTTCTAACGAACCTTATGATCGGTTAACTATAATAATAATACTAATAATGATAATACTACTACTAATGATGATAACAATAATAATAATAATAATAATAATAATAATAATAATAATAATAATAATAATAATAATAATAATAATAATAATAATAATAATAAAACTAATAATAATAATAATAATAATTAGATGGTAAGTCTAGTATCATGTATTGATGACACCTAAACCCCACTGGATCCTATATACCATCTAAACACACACACTTCAAACATATACTCACACACCACCCTTCTATCTTCTCCTCATCACCTCCACACCCACACCATCACCATCGCTGAGACCACCACCGCCAAGACCATTATCGCCAGCCACCACACCGTCGGCCATCATAACCGTCGAAACCATCACCACCGATCACAACCACAACCCGTCACCCTCACCACCGATCACCACCGATCACCACCACCATCCCGTCACCCTCACCACCGATCACCACCACCAACCCGACACACCAACACCTCCGATCACCCTTAACAACCTGGAACCACCACCACCATCAACCTGCTCCACCACTACAGCCACCATCCACCACCGCGACCACTATCCGCCACCCGCACCACCACCGACCATCACCATCCGACGCCATACCACCCTCGGTCACCCAACCTCCACCCCTTCGGCCACCGAGTGCTCGACACCCCCTTCCCTCGAAAACACACCATCACCACTATAAGGAACCTTCATCCCTTCATTCGAGTCACAAATGAGAGAGTTGCTAGCTAAGTGATCGTTAAGAGCTTGGAGGAATAATCGGGTGATAAGAAATCTTCGTGCTAACATTGGAAACCGTTGGTTTAGGCTCAAGGTATACTCATTTGAGTTAGATTATCTTTATCACATCATGCATGGATGATCAAGATGATAATCTTGATAAACCTTAGTTTCACCCACTTAGATATTTGATGAAAATGATATTTTGATGAAAAATGGGTTTTTAAAATGGGTTATAAATCTGAAAATGCATGTTAAAAGGGTATTAGTTTGATAAAATGATGTTGTTGGTATGATTTAGGTTCAAAAGAGTATATATAATTGTATGTATATATTGTGTATATATGTATGTATGTGTAGGTTGGGAAAAATCAGAGATTATAAGTTCATAGAATGATTAAGTAGGAATGATGTTAAAATAAAGTCATAGAATATTGATTAAGCAAATATGATGGATGATGTGGGATGTGATACCATGGGGATGTGATTAAGATGAAATAATGAATGGTGTTGTTTATCCTAAAAAGAAAAGTTTAAGATAAAATGTTAATATCAAATGTATACTTTGACATATTATAAGGAATCACTAGAAACCATGTTTAAGACCGCACGTAAGGCTAAAAGGATGTTATGACAAATGAACTCGATTAAAGACGACATGTGAGACTCCAAAACTTTATAAATATAACCATATAAAACTGAAAAATAACATATATATATATAGGACAAATAACGACGAACAAAAAGAATATATATATAAATATATATTTTAAACAAATGACCTCAAGTCAATGGATTTTTAAAAGGTGAACTAATATATTTGTAGATTTAAAAACAATATTAACTTTGCAAAAAGAATGTATGCTTTATTATCTAATAATTTTGATATTATTAGAAACTTGTTTTATAAAAGAAATAGATTTTCGAATAAAAATACAAAATTTACTATTTACAAAGGAATTGGTAAATCTTTGAATAAACTATAAAAATAAAAGTTTGGACTTGTGGTTTTATAAATCATCTAGTTTAAGAATATAATAAGTAAGATTACAAGTGGACTAGTGATATTATTAGATGCCTAGTTAATTAAGTAGTATACTTTTAAAATAGATATTAGTTATAGGATGGATGTGTTGCAACTCATAGTTCCTTAGAAAAAATGATAAACATTTACAAATTATCAATAATTTTCTTTAAACACTATAATAAAAACATTTTTATTTTTAAAGGAATAAGTTGGGTGAACAAGCATTCTCATAAATATGATTTTTCAAATGTTAATTAAGTCTTCCACATTTAGAATCTTGATAGATCGGTGCAAGACGTTTCTGATCGGTTATTTATCACGTACGAAGGTGAGTTCTTCGGCCCTATTTTTAAATATGCCCGAGTTGTTTGCAGTTGAAGCACCTGATCTTTGATTTATCAAATCCAACCTTCCCATTCTAATTTCCAAAATTCTTTCTTTCTATTCTCTCCATGAATCTTCTTGCCCGTAGAGTGATCATAGCCATTTGTCATTGAAGATCAGCTTCCTCCAGATCAACATGATCCACTTGATACATATCTTCCACAGTCATTCCTCTTCCTTTTAGTTCACCAGCCACCAATGCTTCATAACCATGCACAAAGAAACCAAATAGAGCCATACTCTCCGATGGAACTTGTGGGTGGCGATTTTGGTGTAGATCCACTGCATGTAGTCTTGTCAAAAGTCACAATCATACCATTATAAGCTGACACGTGCTTTGATGAATCTAAACTAGATGAAATAAGAGCTGCACTTTATGAATAAGCCTGAGATGGAAGCATTGCTTGGTTGTATTCTCTTCGTTTTAGATCTAACTCGAAGGACTTCAACACATAGATTATGTCCATGACCTTGTAATCTAGAAATCCCCTTTCGTGCCTCAACATCCTCACTTGCAAACTCTATTATGGTGGTAAAGAATCTAGAAGCTTTAGGACTTTTTCATTGTTCGACAGCTTCTCATCATACTTCTTCAGTGTGCTTATAACAGACAAAAAATGATCAGTGAGATCAGTGAGACTCTTATTCTTGTGTCCAACAAAAGATTTGAAATTGTTTTTAGCTTGATTGGCTTTATCCTTGACCAATTCCTCGTTACCATCATAGAATTCACACAACGCATCGTATAAAGCCTCGACCCTTTTATATTCACCGAATCTGTTATTGAACTTTGCTGATAGGCACAAGGTCAGAGCACCGAATGCCTTTTGATCCTGATCAATCAACTTTTTGTCTCTCTCAGATATTTTGTCAGATTTACAATTTGAATGGTCATATTGTCTTCTATTAAAACAGGCACATGAGATCCTTTCACAATTGACTCCTATTGAGTGTGATTGGTGTACACGAAGAAGGCTTTCAACATCTTTTCCAATCATTAAAGTTGTCACCATTGATTAGCTTAAGGGGTCTGTTTGCTGCCACACTCTCAAGATCATCAAGGGTAAGACTTGTTGTCATTGAAATTCGATTAAATCAAAAACCAATAGTTTCGCACAAGAAACAGTAGTTTCGCATGTAATAGTTTTGCAGACAGAATGCAGTTTTGCAGCTACTTTCTGTTGGATCTATTAAGGCTGGTGCAACCAAAACAACACTTCGAAGAAATCTGCACAACTAAGGAATGTCTTTCAAAGGAAATGCTGCAACTTCCGAAGCTTCTAAGATAATCTTCCGAAGAGCTTCCGAAGGATGAACTCAGTCTTTCGAGACTAAGAAGTTCTCCTTCCGAAGAGGACACTTAGAAGAATGAAGACAAAGTCTTCCAAAGTATAAAGCCTCGATAGAAACTGTGTCTTCCAAAGTATAAAATGCTTCGGAAGAACTTATTCTTCCGAAGCTATTTTACCTTCGGAAGAAGCACCGTATGAAGCACTGGACAAAGCATGGTCTGACTGACACTTGCTGCCTACTCTGATCTTCTACAAAGATGCTTTCCACGCTCGTGTGTTTGACCCTACTTTTGTCCACCGTTCACCATTCCTTAGTAGGTGCAGCTGCCACCTTTAGTGGTTGACCAAATGGTAAGTCATGGACCTGTCATGCCTACCAAATCTTAGATATACTTTATCTACGATACCTTACCTCTTACAATGTAGTATTTGTATAGTAGTAAGTCCCAGCATGTTATCTACGTGTAACAAGGTGTAGATAGTAGTATATATAGTCGCTCATTGTAACTTAGTATCCATGCTTCTGCATGAGTCTTGTAATACTTAGTTGAGAGATAATATATACAAGTATCTTGAAAATTTCTCTTGTTCTTACTTATTATATTATTATCAACTGAGTTCTTGATTTTGCAATTCATCTTTGAGTAATACCTAGTAAGTTTGAGAGTAACACTAAGTGTTGTGAACCCATATCGGTCCTGCAATTGGTATCAGAGTATTCAGGCTCTTGATTGTGAGATCTAACCATCCCAAATCACCCTTGTTTCTTCAAACTCACTTACTCAAATGGCCCTTAACCAGAAATCTGTTGAACCTGAGATGGGAACCATGACCAAAGCTCCCATCATCACACCTGATAACTTCAGGTGCTGGTGTGAACACATTGAAGGCTTCATCAAGTACCAAGACTCCGTATGTGGAGGTCCGTTACTCATGGAGCTTACATACCTAAAGTGGCCTCATCAACTAGTGATGGTGCCATGATAGAAAAGGAGGTAGAAGATTACTCTAATGAAGACTACAAGAAGGTAGATATTGATGACAAAGCTATGACTGTTTTACTCACTGCCATACCAAACTCCATCATGGCAGGCTTTGAGCATTGCACTACAGCCAAAGAACTCTTTGATGTTTTGAATTTGATGTACTCTGGGTCATCAAAATCCAAAGAATCTAAGAAGGATTCTCTGAAGCAACAGTTTGAGAATTTCACCTACATTGATGGTGAAACCTTAAGCCAACAATACTTCAGATACATGGATCTGATAGCATCTCTGCAGTCCATGAGTGTGACTCTTGAAAAGAGGGACATAGTTAGAAAGTTCATGAGTGCTTTACCTCGTGAATGGACTTTTTATTATGTTTCCATCAGAAGATATGAAAATCTTGGAACACTCACTATGACTGAACTGTATGGGATCCTTGATGGATACCGTATGGAGATGGAAAATCTGAACAAGCAGCAGATGAATGGCAGTTCAACCCTTCCTATCAGCAATGCTCTACATGTTGCTGAAGTTGCAAGATCTCCCCAGCCACAGATGTACCTGACTTACAACCAGCAGGCATCCTGCTTATCTAGGCCTTATATCACTTTCCCTGAGACACCCAAGTGTCCACAAGCACAAGAAGGTCCTTTTCAGGAAAATTGTGCATTTGTCTTAGGAAAGGAACACTCTAGTGATTTTCAACTCTGTATTGATGATCTAGAGTGTTTCATCCCATATGATGTTAAATATATGGACATTGTCCAGCAAATGGCACTGCTTACCTACAGAGCAAAGAAGTTCTACAAAAGAACTAGAAGGCAATTCCCTTAGAACCCAGTAGATGAGTTTATGTTCACTCATGGCTATGAAGTTCATCTGCCACACCAACCTTTAGATCAATAGAGCCAAGGAGAACCTCTAATATCTGACCCACATCAGCAACCTATTCCTAAGGTGAGTCCCACCGGTGTGTAGGGGACTCATGTAGGCTCAACTGCCACTACTAAGAGTTTCTCATTGAGCTCTCAGGACAGTTGTAACATCAATGAGACTGAGTCTACGGAAATTTTGCCCATTGACATCTCTGAAAGAGATGATTTTGAGCATGGTATCCAGGGCACCAAGAAACCACCACTGGTGATGAGGATGTACATACTAGGTATGTTGTCTTATCTCCCCATGATTCTTCAACTGAAGATGAGGGAAGTCTGAAACTCACAATTCAGTACTTGCTTTCTAAGGTCTTAAACCTTGAATCCAGGTTTGTCACTCAGCAACTTGAGATTGAAAATCTCAAGGCCAAACTAGCTGAGACACAGATTGAGAAGTCTGTCAGGCATGTACCCACTCAGGTTTCTTTAAGTTCTTCATCTAGCTCATCTATTTCTCAAGATGATGCTACCAAAAAGGGGAAGAATGTACAGAAACAAGCTCATGAGGAACCTCAAATTTATGAGGAACCTCAATCTCTGGCACTCACAACATTATCTTCCCCTTACACTCCACAAAAGCAATCACATACTGTCTTCCCACAACCACCTCCTTTAATGTTTCAAGTGGACCCAAGGATGCTCATCAACCTTCATAATCGTTTCACACAATTCGTAATGAGCTCCTCAATTGAACAACTATCTCCTGATGTTGCAATCACCTACTTTGGAGAAGAAGAAATCCAAAGCTTCAGTGTACCACCTACCACTCAGGTGGAAGTTGGTAAACCTAAGGTAACTATGGAACCAGAGATTCAATTCGAATGGGAAATAGGGACTGATGTTCCAACAACTACCTTAGTTGGGACAGTTGGGACAACTACATCAATTTCTTCTGAAGTAGAAATTCAAGCTGCGGAAGCAATTGCTGGCTTATCATCTTTTCCCGATGCACTCATAGAGGCCATTCTTGATCTAGCCTCTGAGGTGAATAGTGAGGACTTCCTTACAACTCCTATTCTTCCACAGATAACACATGATCAACCAGGACCTTCTCAACCCCATCCTCAACCCTCTTAATCTCAACCCTCAAAGCCAGAATCTCCAAAGAAAGTATCTCCTCATAACTACAAAGGAAAAGGGAAGATGACTGAGGAGGAATTTCTTGAGGATGAGAGAATGAACAAGCTAAGGAGAAAGGGTATGCTTCCTACTGAAAAGTTGTTGGCTACAAGCAGTAAAGTAGCAGTAACATCTCAGGAAGCCATCAATGAGAAGAAGAGGCTGGAAGTAATCAACAGGCTTATCATCCTGGGAGTAGCAAATGAAGAAGTGCTACTATTCCCACTTGATGAACTTATCAAGTTGGAAGAGGCAACTTTGCTGAAAAAAGAAAAAGAGCATGCACAAACTTAGCCAAAGAGGGGAGGGCTAGAAAGATGAAACAAGAAGCAGAGAGGAAGAAAAGGATGGAGATGATAACCTTCTTATGCTCAAGAGGTTATTATCGGGAGGAGCTGAGTCCTCATGACAATGAGACAATCCTACTTCTTGTCAATAGAGAACAGGATCAGATCAGCAGGGAGAGGAAGAGGGCTCTAGGGAGAAAGCCAATGAGAGGAAGAAGAAAGAAGAAGAGGCCAAGCTTGCAACTGCCAAGAAAGTAGGAGATAAGTCCTGGATGAAGGCTTATCTCAGAGCACAGGGCTTCACTGGAAAGTAGGTTGGTCCGATGTCAGAGAAAACACTACAGTGACATGTCAGTGATATCAAGGCTGACATTCGCTTAGGAAGAAGGAAGGAGGTATCCTAAGGGATACAGAGAATGGAACCCAAGCCAACTCTCAAACCCATACCACAACCACAACCATAACCCATACCAGTTGAGCCTATACCCTTTTCCTTCCCCATCAAAACCGAACCCATCACCGAACTATACACCCCAGAACCATCACCATCCATCCTACCCTTACCAACTTCCTCTACCTCTCAACAACCACCACCACTACTCATCCTACAACCTAAGACACAACCCAAAACCCAACCTATTCCCAAACCATTCTCTGAACCATCTAAACCTCCAACCTTAGAGGAGATTGGGGAGATCAAAAGGAAACTCACCAATTACTCTAGTGTGAGTAGTATCTCTTATGATGATGGGATCATCACTATCAAATACATTGATGGATCATCAGGCTCTATCACAAGAGATGCCTTCCTAGATCTTCCCAGAGAAATTCTACACCAGTCGCTTTGTCTGATGGCCTTAAACTCTTGCTCCTTGAATGATGAAGACAAAAGACTAAGAAGAAGATTGGTATCTATTTTGGACACTAGGAATGGAGACAGACTACCAGGTCGACCTCTTTCTCTTAGACAAAGAATTGTTCAATGGAGCTTTGAGATACTTTTCCACGACTTTGTTGTGGAGAGGGAGAATGGAGAGGTAGACAGGTTAACTGCCTCTTCACTGTTACAGTTAAGCAGATTTGACATTGCAAAGTTAGCAGAGACCATTCACCAATCCCTCTAACTCCCCTTTAGCTGCTCATATCAGAAGACATTGCTACCTACTCTGATCTTCTACAAAGATGCTTTCCACGCTCGTGTGTTTGACCCTACTTTTGTCCACTGTTCACCATTCCTTAGTAGGTGCAGCTGCCACCTTTAGTGGTTGACCAAATGGTAAGTCATGGACCTGTCATGACTACCAAATCTTAGATATACTTTATCTATGATACCTTACCTCTTACAATGTAGTATTTGTATAGTAGTAAGTCCCAACATGTTATCTACGTGTAACAAGCTGTAGATAGTAGTATATATAGTCGCTCGTTATAACTTAGTATCCATGCTTCTGCATGAGTCTTGTAATACTTAGTTGAGAGATAATATATACAAGTATCTTGAAAACTTCTCTTGTTCTTACTTATTATATTATTATCAACTGAGTTCTCGATTCTGCAATTCTTCTTTGAGTAATACCTAGTAAGTTTGAGAGAAACACAAAGTGTTATGAACCCATATCGGTCCTGCAATTGGTATCAGAGCATTCAGGCTCTTGATTGTGAGATCTAACCATCCCAAATCACCCTTGTTTTTTCAAACTCACTTACTCAAATGGCCTTTAACCAGAAATCTATTGAACCTGAGATGGGAACCATGACCAAAGCTCCCATCATCACACCTGATAACTTCAGGTGTTGGTGTTAACGCATTTAAGGCTTCATCAAGTACTAAGACTCCCGTATGTGGAGGTCCGTTACTCATGGACCATACATACCTAAAGTGGCCTTATCAACTGGTGATGGTGCCATGATAGAAAAGGAGGTAGAAGATTACCCTGATTAAGACTGTTAGAAAATAGACATTGATGACAAAGCTATGACTGTTTTGCTCACTGCCATACCAAACTCCATTATGGAAGGCTTTGAGCATTACACTACAGCCAAAGACCTCTTTAATGTTTTGAATTTGATGTACTCTGGGTTATCAGAATCCAAAGAATCTAAGAAGGATGCTCTGAAGCAATAGTTTGAGAATTTCACCTACATTGATGGTGAAACCTTAAGCCAACAATACTTCAGATACATGGATCGGATAGCATCTCTGCAGTCCATGAGTGTGCTCTTGAAAAGAGGGACATAGTTAGAAAGTTGACATCGTGAATGGACTTTTTATTGTGTTTCCATCAAAACATCTGAAAATCTTGGAACACTCACTACGACCAAACTTTATGGGATCCTTGATGGATATATGGAGATGGAAAATCTAAACAAGCGGTAGATGAATGGCAGTTCAACACCTCCTATCAGCAATGCTCTACATGTTGCTGAAGGTGCAAGATCTCCCCAGCCACAGATGTACCTGACTTACAACCAGCCGCCATCCTGCTCATCTGGGCCTTATATCACTTTCCCTGAGACACCCAAGTGTCAACAAGGTCCTTTTCAGGAAAATTGTGCATTTGTCTCAGGAAAGGAACACTCTGGTGATTTTCAGCTCTATATTGATGATCTAGAGTGTTTCAACCCAGATGATGTTGAATACATGAACATCTCTGTACCCCTGAATGCGTAGCTAAAGTTAAGTTGTATGAGGACTATAATTTGAAACTCAAGACTGATATTGAGTATTTAATCATACTAAAGGCTAATTTTAAAAGAGTAGAATCTGACTATAAACTAAAAATTGAAGAGTTAGGAAACAGTGCATCTACTTTAAAACATGAGCACTCGAACTATAGGGCTCAAATCAAAGATTTGGTTTCAAGGTTGGTTGAGGCTCAAGCCCAACTAGTAATAGCTGAGGCTGAAGCAAAGAAGTATGCTATCCAAGAGCATAACTTCCACACCATTCTTGTATCAACCTCTCTCTTAAAGGAATTTTATCAAAACAAGAGTGGGTTGGGAACCAATGAAACTGCTCCACCATATTTTTATGTGTCTATTAGACAGCCAAGATGTGGTACTGATGAGAAAGAGGTTCCAACTGTTAATCCACCATCTGTTGAGAAGATGAGTGATGCAAAAATGGTTACCACAACCATCACAGAGAAGGAACAGGTAGAAAACCCTATCCCATCAGCTAAAAACAAACCTCTGACCACTAAACAAAGGAGGAACAAAATACAAGCAGCCAAGAGAACGGCCAAGAAAGTGGCTGAGTCCAAATTGAAAATTGACCCAAGGCAAAAGGGTGTTTTCATTTTAGCTGGATTTCAAGTGGTAAGCTCAGATTTAGGACAGGAGTGTAGTACCAGCACTCCTATCCAACTAAAGGATCTAAAGCAAAAAGGGAAGACAGTTGAGGAAACTAAGAAAATCAAGAAGCCACAACCTGCAAATCCCACCAAAGCAAACTCTGAATGCATAATGTGTGGTCTGCACAACCACATGGCAAAAGATTGCTTCTACAATCCTGCAAGCACACACTATGCAAACAAAATGAAGAAAGGAGCAGTCAAGGAAGGTATCACATCTGGACAACACAACAAAGTCCAAATGTTGAATAAAGGAAAGCAAACTTCCGAAAGTAAATTACCTTCGGAAGAAACAACTTCTTCCGGAAGGAAAATAGCTTCGGAAGACAAACCAAAGAGAGTTCCGAAGAACAAGAAAGCACTCGTCAAGCCTTCCGAAAAGAAGATTGATTCGAAAGAGAAAGTTGTGAAAGCTTCTTCTGAAATGAAAGAAGCTTCAGAAGAATGCTCAGCTGCTCAAACTTCATCAAGTTCATCTTTACAGATCAACCAAAGGATGGAATGGAAGATCAGAGAAGATGCTGCAGCCAAAGCCTCCTCTTCACAAACCACTATTGAACCCCTATGCATACATTTTGGTTCAATTATGTCATCATCATTGGAAGAACCCAAGACCAACATGGCTTGGGTTTCCAATGAAAACTAATTGTTTCACCTTCGTACAGGGACATCCATATGATAAAAATGGAAATATTGGGATTAGGGATAGTGGATGCTCCCAACATATGACAGGGAACAGATCTCTCCTTCAACAATTTCAAAATTTTGATGGAGATGCTGTTCAATTTGGAGTTGAAGCCGGAGGATACAGAGACGTAATGTGTCTAATGGTAAGTTAACAATTGACAAAGTACACTTTGTCAAACAGCTTGAACAAAATCTCTTAAGTGTTTCTCAATTTTTGTGATCAAAAGCATCAAATGCTTTTCACAGAACATGAGTGCATTATCCTCAAACTTGGGATGACAATTCCTAACGAATTGGTGCTTCTTAGATCTCCCAGGAAAGGGGATATGTACAAGCTAGATATGAACAATGGTTCCCCACTGGGTGAAGTATCATACTTTCTCTCCAAAGAAAATAGTGATGAGTCAAGTCTTTGGCATAAACATACGTGTCATGTGAATTTTAAGACAATGAATAAATTGGCTAAAAATAACTTGGTACATGGTATGCCTAAAAAGGAGTTTTTTTGTAAAGACAACTGTGTTGCTTATCTGAAAGGGAAGCAACATAGGGCATCTCACAAATCCAAAGAAGTTAACTCTATTACTACTCCATTGCACTTATTGCACATAGATCTTTTCGGTCCCACAAGTATAATGAGAATTGGAAGGAAATCATATTGCCTTATGATAGTTGATGATTTTACTAGATTTACTTGGGTGTTTTTCTTAAGAACTAAAGATGAAACTGCTGAAACTTTAAATCATTTATTCTTAAGATAGAAAATCAAATTGATCACAAGGTAAAAATAATCAGAAGTGATCAAGGGACTAAGTTTAAGAATCAAGTTCTTGACTCATTTTGTAACTCAAAAGGGATTGCCAGACAATATAGTGCTCCTAGAACTCCTCAACAAAATGGTGTTGCTGAGAGGAGGAACATGACACTTATTGAGGCTGTAAGAACCGTGTTAGCTAATTCAAAGCTGCCTCTAACTTTCTGGGCAGAGGCAGTCAGCACTGCATGCTATGTGCAGAACAGGGTTCTCATTGTCAAGTCCTATGGAAAAACCCCTTCTGAGTTATGGAACAAGAGGCCACCGTTCATTGGCTTTCTAAGGTTCTTTGGCAGCAGATGCACCATACTTAACACAAAAGACAATTTAGTAAAGTTTGCTGAAAAGTCAGATGATACTATCTTTGTTGGATACTCTTCAAGCTCCAAAGCTTATAGAGTATACAACATTAAGAATCAACAATTTGAGAAATCATCCAATATAGTTGTGAATGAGCACACTCCTTGTGTTAAGGGAAATGGTCCTGACCATATTTTTGATTTAGAATTGTTTCCTAACTATTCTAAATAATCTTATGAGAATGTTTCAGCTGGAACAAGTACTTAAAGTGATTCAGACGATGATCAGACATTTGAGTTGCCCAGACCCATTCCAAATTCTCCAAGAAGGAATGAAGATCAAGCTCCCACCACTAAAATCCCTAAAAGCCTAAATCTCTAAGGAAACAATGGAGCTTCAACTAGTTGTCAGCAAAATGAGAATCAACTCTCATCAAATGACAACTCCATATCTCAATACCAAGCTGATAAACATAGTTATCTGGAGGACCAGGAAGCTGATGATACTATCTTACAGCAAAACATCATTGATGATGTCACTCATTCATTCCATTAATCTTCATTGAATGAAAGAGAGTCATCAGCTGGAACCCATGATAATAATCCTGATCTAAATCAGTCAAACCTGGATTTATCTATGCAATTAGATATAATTCCAAGGATCAGGATTCATAAAAATCATCCAGCTAAAGACATCATTGGAAAGGCTTTAGAAGGTGTGAGAACAAGGAGACAGACTCAGAATGGAAATATCTGCTTGTACTCATGCTTTCTATCTCAAATGGAACCCAAAAGGTGTAGCAAGCCCTCAGGGACAACAACTAGGTTGAATCAATGCAAGAGGAATTGCTTCAATTCAAGCGGCAAAAGGTGTGGAATCTATGTCCATTACCTCCTGGTCAAGTCCCTATTGGCACAAAATGGGTGTTCAGAAACAAACGAGATGATAGAGGTTTGCTTATCAAGAACAAAGCAAGACTTGTGGTTCAAGGATACACACAAGAGGAAGGGATAGATTACATTGATGTCTTTGCACCTGTTGAAGCTGTAAGAATCTTTCTTGCCTTTGCTGCATCCAAGAACTTCCCAGTGCATCAACTTGATGTCAAATGGGCATTCTTGTATGGGGATATTGACAGAGAGGTCTATGTGTGTCAACCACCTGGTTTTGAAGACCCACAGCACCCCCACTATGTGTGCAAACTAGATAAAGCTCTTTATGGGCTGCATCAGGCACCAAGGCTATGGTATGAGACATTTTCTCAATTTCTTCTCAAGAATGGCTATACCAAAGGCACTATAAACAAGACAGTGTTCATAAGAAGATCAGGAAAAGACATGTTGCTAGTTCAAGTCTATGTTGATGACATCATATTTGGTTCCTAAAATGACAAAATGTGTAAAGACTTTCAAAGCATCATGAGGAAGAAGTTCGAGATGAGTTCTATGGGAAAAATGGATTTCTTCCTAGGAATTCAAGTGAAGCAAATGGAAGATGGCTTCTTCATAAATCAATCTACGTATGTCAAGGACATCTTAGAGAATTTTGAAATGAAGGATTGTAAACCAGCTAAGACACCAATACAAAGAAATCACAATCTTTGTCCTGACTCCGAGGGGGAGGATACTGATCAGCATTAGTACAGGGCAATTATTGGATCTCTAATGTATCTCACTGCCAGCAGAGCTGATATCATGTTTGCTACATGCATATATGCAAGATATCAAGCTGCTCCCAAGGTGTGTTACCTTATTACTGTTAAGAGAATACTTAGATACCTCAAAGGTGCTCCTAAACTAGGTTTATGGTATTCTAAGAACAAGGATTTCAATCTCTACGGTTATACCAATAGTGATTATGGTGGCTGCAACATCAACAAGAAATCCATATCAAGAGGATGTCAATTTCTTGGTGGAAGGATCATCTTCTGGCAATGCAAGGAGCAATCATGTGTATCTACATCAATTGCTGAGGCCGAATACATAGCTGCTGCTAGCTGTTATGCTCAACTGCTATGGATTCAAAATCAGATGTTAGATTATGGCTTCAACTTCATGGAGACTACCATTAACATAGACAATAAGAGTGCTATCTCAATCACTGAAAATCCAGTCAAGCACTCTAAGACAAAGCATATTAACATCAGGTATCATTTCATTAGAGATATTAATGAGAAACATCTGATTAAGTTAGTTAAAGTTGATTCAAATGAACAATATGCTGATTTGTTCACCAAAGCCTTTGATGAACAAAGATTTAAGTATTTGGTTACGACTATTGGGATGATAAACATTGACTAACTCTTTTGCATAATATGTTAAGTCAAACTTGTCTACTTTACAATATAAGCCCTGTTACATTAAGTATTTCTTCAAAATTTTTCAAAGTGTAAACTCTTCCGAAGAGAAATTTACACTCGGAAGATAGTCTCAGTCTTCTTTCGATTCCTCTTATCTAGACATATCTTCCGAATAGAATTATGCCTCGGAAGACAAATTAATCATAGATTAATTTTCTTCTAAAGGCAAATTTCTACTTCTACGGAAGCACATTTTCACTTCGGAAGCAAAAAGTATTTATGATAGATTTTGCTTCGGAAGCAAATTTGGCTTCGGAAGACACTCAGGAGAGAAAATCTTAACAGTCCTCTCGGAAGCCTTTATTAACGTAAGAATACTTTTTAATTGTAACGGAAACATTTGGGCCCCACTCTGCAAAAAGTAAGATTTTATGGAAGATTGTCGGAATATTTGAAATAAAACTTTTTACCGACCCTGTCAAATCCGCCGTAACTGTCATTTCATCTTATCGGTTTGATTTTTTTTACTCCACTTAAAAGGATTCCGCCCATTCTTTCTACTTTCTTTACCACTGTTAAAGCCCTAATACACTGTTTCTATTATCTTCTTCGAACTAAATTTTCCTCTTTCTAAAAATTTTCAAACAATGGCTCTCAATCCCCAACATAATCAAATTGCCATTCTCGATTCCTCCGTAGATGATGATTTCACTCAGATCATCCAGTTTCTCACACAATCTGTATACCTTCTCGTTCTCACCATAAACCCTAACATCTACTCTAACCATATGTCTGATTTTTGGACAAATGGTCAAAACACAATCATAAAAAATGAGAGGGTAATTCAATCGAGATTCTATGGACAAGCAATAGTGGTAAGCAAAACCACTATCAGAGAGCATTTGGAACTTCATAATGCTAGAGCCCCAGTTGAATTTCCAAGATCTGATTTGGAAGATACATATGTTCAAATGGGCTATGGGGGTGATGTGAGTAAGTCCACTGTCTATAAGTTTAACTTCTCTTGTAATTGGAAGTTCTTACACCACATTATTCTTCATAGTCTATTAAACAAATCAGGAGGTTGGGATCAAATCCCTTATGAACTAGGCTGTCTAGTTCATGGGTTGGTCAAAGGCCTGAGGTTCAACTATTCTAGGTTTGTTCAGAATAATCTAAGGGGAAACCTCATCAAGAACACATTGTACATGTATCCTCGTTTCATTCAGCACATCATCAACTGTGAACTGGAGCTGGATAGACTAGAATACAAGGATACTCCAGTTGTTGGGACCGTGCATGAACTGGTAGTAACCAAATCTATGTAAAAACCAGGTCAAATAGTGCGGAATCCTATTTGATTGGCGATCCAATCAGGAAGAACATTAATCTGATCAAAACTAACGATTAGAAAACATTAAGAATTGATTAGGAATGATCAGGAACACTCTATGAAGTTGGAAGGGACGACTTGGACATTCTGGGACGGCTAGGGTTGTGAATTCTCGAAGTCTCCCGTTTTTTCACGAATTAAGTGGTATTTATAGGTTACAGTCTTTATTCGTACGACTGAGCCATGAGTATGGCTCAGTCGTGTGACTGAGTCATGAGTATGGCTCAGTCGTGCGACTGAGTCATACGATCCATTCATACATACGTATGAACCATAAGATTGAATCATTCGTACGACTGAGTCATTCGCATGACTCAGTGGTGCGACTGACTCACAAGCATGGTTCAGTTGTGCGACTAGATCATAAAACTTAGTTAAACATATTCCTAAATCTTTATTGACACAAAACTATGTATAACAATTGTAAACCCATATAACATGTTCATATATGCGTGTAATAAACACTAATATAAAGATACAAGACATCAATAACAAATATTCAATCATTCAAGAGTCTTTAATTACAAATATTAAATGATTACATCAGTGTAACAAAATGAAAGTCCTTAAACATTTAAGTACATTAGAACTGGAACTAGGGACATGTGTACCAACACTAGTAGTTCCTGACATGAAGCCTGGTATCTTTCAAATGCTAAAGAAGGTATCATCCAACTTCACTGGGAGATTCACTCCTCTGTTGCCAGGTATGCTTGAGCCTATGGCTCCTTGTGACATCCCTAATCAACCAACAGGTGATGAACCCACACCATCTATCAACCAACAGGTGATGAACCCACACCATCTATCACCCTTTAACTCCAAAAGGCCTCCCTACCTATCAAAAACCTTTATCATAGACATTCCAACCGAACCTGTCACACCTTCAAAATCCACGTGCGGAGTTTTACCGTGAGGCGTGTGAATAAACCAGGATCACAGTCAATAGTTACTCGGAACGAATCTACATGCCATGTTTAACATAAAACAAACCAAAGTTCAAACATTAAAACCATGCAGAAGCATTTTGTAAAATAAGACAACCCAAAATATTGAAATACATAACATGGCAAAACATGTACCAACCAAATGTTTGAAACCTATAATGTAAAGACAAGCAAATGTGTTTATAAATTAAAACCTTAGAATGCATGTTGGACCCGTGTTGTGCTCCTACTGGCAAGCTAAGTTATCGACCTGAGAATAGCATACTAAAATGCCAAAACAATGTTTGGTGAGTTCAAGAGTTGGCGTTTAAACATAAACAGTTTAACAGTTGTGATATATAAGCAGTGTATTGTAACAGATAGCTAGTCTGTTAACAATATATATTAATTCATAGTGATTTCGCAATTGAAGCTGACTGTGATAGTTTTTGCCTCCTGCCACGACTTACCAGGTCATGACAAATGTTCATAGGACAAATTGCACCCGGTTGACCTCGAGTCACACAGGTGGGGCTCGTCAGACCCAGTAGTACTACCCAAGTTTCCCCGCTATTCAATATTAACAATTCGAAAGTATGATGACTTTTCCATGGTAAACAACACTATATTAATATTATATACAACTTAAATACATAAAGCGTTTGTGAAATTACCAGTATGCTATCTCCCCCAAAAGAGATTAAATAAATAGTGGGACATGAACTCACCTGATATGCGTAATGAGTACTTAGAGTTTACTTGGAAGAAAAGAGTGGACAGACAACCTTCAGAGGTTACCTAGATCATGTAAGTAGATGAGTAAGTGTAAACAGAGAACATATGAAACTCTAAGTACACTAAAACCAAAGACTCAAGGTTTCAGAAAACAAACATGTTTGACCCAGTTGACCCGTTTCACCCGTTGGTGACATTATGTGTTGTAAACCATTTAAACAAACATAATCATACATCATACAAGGTCAAATCATGCATAACCTACTCATATGACCCATAACTATGAATTATCATAAACAGGCAAAAACAGATAATTTACCTATTAATCATCCATACTAATCAACAACACGTTCAACATGTCCATTACATTCAACATACACCAAGATGATAAATTTCCAGTCCCAAGCATGATGCCCTAGTTACTAATCCACATTCAACTTCATACATGATCATCAAAGCACATAAATCACACATAACCAAATAGGCATTCCATACAACCTATTTAACAGGTTCTATCACCTTAGAATTCATCCATGGACATACTAACATGCTCCTAATGTCCCAAACATGCTCAAACTATCATCCTTCAATCTTTATGCAAATAAAGTTTCCCTTTTGGGAAAGTACATCCCATAATCTATCATACACCGAATGTATACATGCATTCATCAATAATATGCCATATTAAGTTCATAATAACATCTAAGCAAGATCAACAACATCCACATATCATAATTCATCAATCCCATATCTAAAAAGTTACTACTTTTGGAAATCTATGAACTACATTATTCATTCTTGGTTTTCTAGCATACATATCATCAATCTAGTATACATATGTCATCCTAAACACATCAACAACATCACTTCATCATCAAATCGTCATATCATGCAAATAAAGTTACTATTCTTAGTAACCTATGAACAATGCCTTCAATTCATCAATTTCTTGCAAGATCAATGTATTCTAGCATTCATTCAACCAAACTAACATCATGAAATCATCAAACAACATCAATTTGATCAGTCATAAAGTTTCCCCAAATCAAAGTTTCTAGCTTTGACCTAATTTGACATAGAACATCCAAATTCACATCAATACTTTCAATTAACATACAATCTAGTATCAATACAACAATACTAACATGGATTAACCATGAATTTCATATCATAATTAAGATTTTCGGATTAAGGCTCCTCAAGAACACAAACTTTGCAAAAACAACATAATACTAACCTTTAGATGAGTTTAGATGGTGATTTACAATTGAAATCAACTTGTACTACTTGAAATCACTTGAAATTCAACTTGTATGCTTGCTCTTGGATCAAATTCGCAAAAAGAGAGGACGGGGAAGAGGGTTGCGGCCGAAATTGGGGGTTTAGGAGGCTAGGTTTGGGTTAATTTTCGTAATATTTGTTGGGTTTGATGGACAATTATCAAAGTTGTTTAACCATTTAAACAAGAAAAACGCAGCGGAAACAAACCTTAATATAAAGTTACGTAAACTGAATATTAAGGTACATTATATGTCAACAACAAACCCAAGATTGTAAGGATCATATATATGTGAATAGATTAGCTATCAAGAAGAAATAACAACCAAACATTACCCATAATGCTACCTTTTGAAGAGCTGTCAAAACGTTAGATGAACTACCTTCCAAAGGCTGCCCTAAAATGTTGGATGTGAAGAAGAGGATGACGTCTTGAATGACCAAAACACCAAGGTAGATGTCCTCAAGCTTTCATACACACAAGTGTGAGCAAACACCTCTTGTTGCTAGGATTTTTGACACCAAATCCGCAAGAAACAAGCTGCTGGAAACCCTTTTGAGCCTTGTTTTTCTTCTTAGATGAGAGAAAAATTTGGTCTTGCATGTATGAGAGAGAGAGGGAAGAATAGAGTGTGTGTAGTTATGTTGTATATGTTTCCAAGACAACAAAACAATAAATTAAAACCCACAAGTGGGGGGCGGCCGAAATTGGTCCAAAATGGGGTTTCCCCTATTTTTTTAATCTTCCACTAATCTTAACTAGTTAATTTTTAGTTATGTAATTAACCTTTTAATTATATAACTCTTACACACACTTTTATTATTTGGTGTTATTTGATACACCGTCTCTCTTTCTCTTTCTCTCTTTCTCTCTCTAGACTTTTTTTTACCGTTACCGCCGGTAGCTTCATCGCTGGCCAACCACAGACACCGGCTACCGGAATCTCGCCGGTAGCTCCGCCACTCCTCCTGCAACATCCGGGTAAAAGGCTCCAACGGATCTCTATCTCCTCCTGCAACTCCGCCGGTAGCTTCTGCTCTCTGCCCCTATCTGCTCCGGTCACCGACATCTGCTCCGGTCACTGGCTTCGAAGGTTGCTGCTTTGAACAAGGTAAGTTCTACTCACCACCGCCTAGCCCCACCTTCGCCTACTCGACATCTACCAACAACCGACCACCCCTCCACCGCCTACCCGAACACGGTAAGTTCTACTCACCGACATCTACTCACCGACATCTAGCCTCCACTGCCTCTCCGCTAGCATCCACCGCCCTCACACTACCTCACCGCCCTACCCGCACCAGCCACTCCCCATCCCATCGCAGCCACCTACCACAACCATCACAGGCACCAGCAACACCCAATCCCATCGCCCCTCCCCACAGCAGTAGCCTCCACAATCAGTCATCGGGGCTTAATCAAAGAACCTTAACCTGGGTGTACTTTTGGTGAGATCTTTTCATCTCTGCTTCCCATATTTGCTTTTAGTATTGTTTATTTTTATCTTCTCGTTTAGACTGCTTGGCTGGGTTAAGGGTACCAGCATCTGGTTTTAACATGGAGAGTCATCCCTTATTTCTGTGTGAATTCTACTTGCTTGTGATTTGTTGTTTTTCTGTGTTTCTTGTTTAGATTGTATGTCACCCGTGTGTTGTTAATCAGGGAGAGTCATCCCCTATCTTCTGTGCTATTGATACTTGCTTGTAATTTGTTGTCTTTTTGTTGTCTTTTTGTTTCCTCGATTTGATTGTGCGCCACCTTTGTGTTGTCTACCTCGGGTGTGGGACTGTAGTTTGTTTGTGCAGTACTAGTAAGGTGGATAAGCTGATACTATAGATAGTAGAAGCCATTATGCTGCACCGAGATCATGTTCAGTGAAGAGAAGTGCAACTACAGGGAAAAAAGGTTATAGAGTACGAGTGGCATCGTGGAATGTAGGAACCCTATCTAGCAAGTTATTAGAGTTAATAGATGTGCTGAAAAGACGTAGAGTGCATATAGCGTGTCTTCAGGAGACTAGATGGCGGGGTAGGAGAGCAAAAGAGTGTAATGGTTATAAACTATGGTATTCAGGTTCAGATGGGTCAAAAAATAGAGTAGGTTTCCTAGTTGCTAAAGAACTTCAAGATAATATAGTGGAGGTAAGAAGATACGATGATAGACTTATGCTGTTACGAATAGTAATAGAGGATGTAGTAGTGGCAGTAGTCAGTGCGTATGCACCACAAGTTGGATTAAGGAAAGCGGAAAGAAAAAAGTTCTGGGAGAGTTTAGACCAATGATCACTTCCCGTTGGTGCATGGTAAGTATAATGATCACTTCCCGTTGGTGCATGGAGGCTTCGGGTATGGCCTTAGGAATGAAGGCGGTAAGGAGCTTCTTGACTTTGCAGTAGCGCATGACATAGGAATCATAAATTCGTTTTTTAAGAAAATAGAATCGCATCTAATCACGTTTAGCAGCAGCGGGAGACACACGCAGATAGACTATTTATTGATGAGGAGAGAAGATCGTAGCTCATGGAAGGACTGCAAGATAATCCCAGGAGAGACAGTTGTGACACAACATCATATGTTAGTGGCGGATATACACGTGAAGAGACCAATTGTCCAACAAAACAAGAGAGTTAGACATACGATCAAATGGGGCCAGCTCAAAGACGAAAACATTACCATTTTTAGAGATAAGGTCATACCAATGAACCATACTGGACCACAGGAAGACGCAAACCAAAAGTGGGAAGCCATGGCAAATACGCTCATCCAAGCAGCTAAAGAAAAGCTTGGAGTTACAACAAAGAGGACAGTCGACCATAAGGAATCTTAGTGGTGGAACGAAAATGTACAGGAGAAGATACGAATTAAACAACAAAGTTTTAGAGAGCTTATACACTGTAACAATGAGGAAGAACGCCCAGAGCTAAAAGATAAATACAAGGAGGCTAAGAGAGAGGCGAAGAAATCGGGGTCAGAGGCAAAGAACGAGGCGTATGAGATGATGTATAAACGACTAGAGACGAAAGAAGGAGAGCATGACATGTTTAAGTTAGCCAAGGCAAGAGAAAGCAGAAGACAAGACTTGAGAATTGTGAAGTATATAAAGGCTGCGGATGGAAAAGTTTTGGTGAACGACAATGACATCAAGGGGAGATGGAAAACTTACTTTCAATAACCTTTACAACAAAAGGAACCCAAATCAAAAAACTGAGATAGATAATACAACCCAAACAACACAACAAAACAAATGCTATTGTAGAAGCATCACAGTAGACGAAGTTACGAGAGCTATGAAGAAAATGGGAAGGGCTAAGCGGTAGGGCCAGACAACATACCGATTGAAGTGTGGAAATTCCTAGGAGATGAGGGGCTCCAATGGCTAACAAATTTATTCAACACTATCTTTATGACAGGGAAGATGCCGGACCAGTGGAGAACCATTGTCATAGTCCCCGTATATAAGAAAAAAGGAGATGTTCAAAGTTGCGAAAACTATAGGGGAATAAAGCTATTGAGTCACACGATGAAATTATGGGAAAGAGTTATTGACACGAGAATTAGACGGGAAACTCAGATAGCGTCAAACCAATTTGGATTTATGCCAGGACGCTCTACAATAGAAGCCATACACGCCATAAGGAGGATAATGGAGAAATACAGAGAAAAGAAAAGGGACCTCCATATGGTATTCATCGACCTAGAAAAGGCCTATGACAGTATTCCGCGTCAACTAATTGGGAATGTCTACGACTTAGAAGGGTACCAGATAGGTATATCAAAATAATCAAGGATATGTATGATGGGGCAAAAACATGTGTGCGAGCCCCGATCGGAGACACAAACTCATTCATAGTAGAAGTGGGACTCCACCAAGGATCGGCACTGAGCCCATTTCTCTTCACAATAGCGTTGGATGAGATGACCAAGTCTATACGGCAGCCAGTTCCGTGGTGCATGCTCTTTGCGGATGATATTGTCTTAATATCGGAATCTAAAATGGTGCTGAACGACAAGCTAGAACAGTGGAGAGCAGCACTAGAGCGCAAAGGTTTAAGGATAAGTCTCTCTAAGACAGAATACATGCATTGTAACTTTAGTGGTGAGGTGGAAGAGGACACTCAAATCAGTATTCAGGGTATGGCGGTCCCACAAACGTCTACGTTCAAATACCTGGGCTCGTACCTGCAGGAGGACGGAGAGATACACAGCGATGTAGCGCACCGTGTTCAAATAGGATGGTGCAAGTGGAGAGCAGCATCAGGGATCCTATGTGATAAGAGGTTTCTAGCAAAACAAGGGAAAGCTATACCGAGTTGCAGTACGCCCAGCTATGTTATACGGAACAGACTGCTGGGCCATAAAGAAATCGCACGAGAAACAAATAGAGGTAGCGGAAATGCGAATGCTGAGGTGGATGTGTGGTCACACAAGACTGGATTGGATAAGAAATGAAGTGTTTTGACAGAAGCTACAAGTGGCTTGTATCGCAGATAAAATACGAGAGGGAAGATTAAGATGGTTTGGGCATGTCAAGAGGAGACCAATGGCGGCACCAGTTAGAGCAGTAGAGAACATCATCTTAAAGGGTAGGAGTAGAGGAAGACCTAGATTGACTTGGGATGAGGTAATTAGGCGAGTTATGATACATTTGCACCTCTCTGAGCACATGATCGAGGATAGGAGTGAGTGGAGGCGTAGAATTAAAATTAAGGACTTTTAGTGGGACCTATAGGCAGGTAGGGTATTTGAAGTCTTCTTGCGGGGCCTGATGTGTACGTAGTCCATATCTGCCCTCTACCGGTGATTCTACCTGCTCCCCTGATATATGTTTTTTCTTTCCCTAATTCTTTAGCTGTTATATTTTTGTATGATGTATGCTATATGTTGTATGATTTATTTTATGATGTCTTGCTATCGTTATGGCTTTTGCTATCGAGTCGGGGGTCTCTTTGGAAGCGGTCTCTCTACCTAACATGATAGAAGAAAGACTCACCTACACCTACCCTCCCCAGACCCTGCTCTTGAGTGGGATATACTGGGTTTGTTTATTTGTTTGTTTGTTTTACACACACTTTTATTATTTGATGTTATTTAACCAACTTAAATAACATTACAAATAATACATATGAATAAAATATCCCTATAAGTTGTTCCATCTCATATACAATTTATTTAGAAAACCCATTTTCTAAATTGGTGTTGATATTTAATTGCATGATCATATCATCAATTAAATATTAATTGGTGTTTGCTAAACTTGTTATTGGGTATGACCCGGCTTGGATCATGACGTACTAACCACATCAATATTCTATGTTTCTTGGGCATAAAGAATCCAACAATCTCCCACTTGCACAAGATTCATAAAAGATTGATGCAAGCAGTAAATACCGCCTAACAACGGTTTACTACCCTTAATATGCATGACTTAGAAGCCATTCAATAACATCATCCCCTTTAAGTATCCAACTTGAAATGATTTAGGTGAATCAATCATTTATCCTTTTGTTACAGATGTCATGTTAAATCCAAGGACACAGAATGATAATTCCTTGTTGAATTAACTTAATTAGGCCTTAGACATCTTGCTCTCAATGAATAAGAGGAAAAAATTCCATCTTAACTACATACATTTCTTACAATCACCTTATGTCATACCTAAATATAACCTTATGTACTGACCATTATTTCAGAGCAGCGAAGAACTAGCTCAAGGTATAACACTTGGTGAAAATTAAAACCCAATACGTATCTCAGGTGGGAGGATACCAAATGATATTCGCCTTTTCTCAAATTTACTTATGATCAATCAATAAGATTCCATGTAGTAAGATTTGAGACGCGGGTCAGTCCAACATTCGTATCCCATGAATATCTATGAACCTTGGCAGTAACCAATTGCTCTATATTCATGCCTTATGAATATCCACCAATCCAAGCTCATAATAGTCTTACGTTCATATTTGTTCCCACAAAATGACCGTCTACGGATATTTAGAATAATAAACATATTCATGGATGAAGGGATCTCAGATCTTGTTTGACCAATTAGGTTATGATTTGCAGCGGAATAGTATAAGGATTAGATGAAATTTAAGCAAGAACAAGATGAATATTCAATAAAACAGTAACAGTTATAGAGAGAGAAAGTTTTCTACAAAAGAGAATGTTCTCATTCACTTATAAGCTTTGGTACATACAAATTAGGTCAACCTTCCTTTTATAAAGGAAAGGTGACGTCAGCAGATGTCACCTGATAGTGACATCTAACCGTTTTACATAAACAACTGAAAATAACTAAAACTACTGAAGATGTCCACAACAGCTGTGGACACCTTCTTACAATAAAAGCTAAGTACTAACTAATGCTACAACTACTGAAAACAAACTACTGAACTACTGATTACAAACTACTGATTACAAACTACTGAAATGATAAAGACAACTACTAAAAAGAAAACCATCACAACTACTGAAGAGTACTTCTTCAGCTATTGTGACAACCTCTGAATACTTAGTCTTAAGACTTTGTCTTCAGCTTTAGTCTTCAGACTTTGTCTTCAGCTTTAGTCTTCAGACTTTGTCTTCAGACTTTGTCTTTAGACTTTGTATTTAGACTTCGTCTTCAGCTGATGAAGTCTTCTTCAGATGTTATCTTGTCTGTGGGACTTAAAGGTTTTTCTGATCTGGCTCATTGGTTCTTTTGGTCCAACAAACTCCCCCTGAACCAATGTGGCCAAAACCTTTAAGTTTATTGGAGTCCCACTTATTAGGCAAAAAGATAGTATTTTTCTTCTGGATCAGCTCAGAAGTGATCAGATTAAGCGCAGGCCTGGGAAGAGGTTTCAGAAGGTTTGATTGGCAAGGGATGGATGGGAACTCTATCTTGGGGAATTGCGCACAGAGTTGTTGCCCCATCCATAAAACCTACTTCCTTACAACGAGTCTGTAAGACTCTCGAACATAGGCCTCAAGGAAGACATTTTGTTCTTCCTTGGTGAGTTCTTCAACTTCTCCTTCAAAGAAGAACTCTGGCCTATAGTAATCAGATAAGTACTTGACATGTTTCCCATTCTTTAGCTCCACAGTTGTTATCTCTCTGTATGCAAATTCATCAGGATGATTACCTTCTAGTAACAACTGGAGCTCATTGCTTCTGACATCTTCAAGCCTCTTGTAGATTAACCCCTTCTTCACCATTTTGTTTTCCAGTAAAGTTTGTGGGGTTAGATTAGACTTGTAAGCTCCTTTGAAGTCTTCTAAGATTTCCCAGGGTGACACTACAATGGCCAGCATGATCACTGCATCTATAATCTTCTTTACTTGGCCATTGTATCTTCTTGGGATGTCTTTCTTGTGAATTCTATCACTCACCCTGGGATCAGGCCAAATCCTAACTCTCTCTTTTTGATACTGAAATGTAAATCTGAGAGCATACAACCTCTGAGCATGTTTCCTCATAGATTAAATCGATGTGGATTGAGGAAACTCTTTATTAACAACTCTCAACAACTGCTCATCATGTTGTTTGTGTTGTTCTTCTTCTTCAAGCTTTACTTTCACAGTTTGCATCTGGATGGCAGGAGTGATTGTTGTTGGTTGACTCCTGGCCTCAGGCATCTTTGTTTTAATAACAGCTGAAATGGGTAGCCTGTCTTCCTCATCATCGTCTTCTTCTTCTTCTTCTTGAAGCCTCAACACCCTTCTCTTCCTCTTGGGTGCATCATCGGTAGTTGTTTGTGTTGGATTCTTGGGTAAAGGAGTTGGTTTTGTGGGTTGTGATTTTGGTTGTTCTGGTGTGGGAGATTATACAGGCTGCTCTAGCATTTTGGTTGCAAGTGTGGCTTTGGAGCACTTTGCCAGACCAGTCCTCTTCCCAGCACTAGCTTCATCAAGGACTTCTATTATTAATCCTTTGTTGAATGCTTCAGACGAACAGATTTTGTTGCTTATCTCCAAAATACCGTCCCTGGTCCATGATTTCATTTCAAGAATTGATCTCCCTAAATACTTTGATATGAATCTGACCATAGCTTCCAGCCTTTCTTGTTCTTTCTCACTATAACTAGCCCATCGATGCTCAATCTCTTATATCTCCAGCCTTCTGATCTCAGAATCAAGTTTAGAAGTGTCGAATCCTTGTCTAAATAGCTGATCAATGATTTTGTCCATGGATCTGCTATGTTGCACATTAGCTTCTTTAATTATTTCATCCAACTTCTTCTCATCAGGAGTCTTTTCACCACCCTTCTTCTTTTTGTATGTGACATTTAAATTCTTTTCTTTCTCCTTTTCTTCTTCTTTCTCCTTCTCCTCTTCTTTCTCCATCTCCTTTTCTTTCTCTTTCTCCTTTTCTTTTTCCTTCTCCTCTTCAACTCTCTTCCTCTTGTTTACTTTCACTAACTTATACTCCCCCTTTTTGGCTGCATTGGGTTCATGGGTTTGAATGTTAGAAAGTCTTGTAGCAACTGCATTATCAACTATGGTTTGTATGTTGGAGGAAAGCCTCTCATCAAGAGCGTGATGGACAATATTAGTGATGATGGGAGTGATGAGAGGTAGGGAAGATTTAAAGACAACAACCATTTGCTCAGAGGGGTTCTGTCCCTGAGAAATGGTGCTAGAAGCAGAGGCTTGTGGTTGATTTATTGAGAGAGGCTCAGTGTATGGGAGACCTTCAGAAGAAGGTGCCATCTATGGGTTAATATGGGAAGATGGACTTGATTCTTGAGACATTTTGGCAAGCAGTTCTTGTAGTCTGCTTACCTCAGCCTCAAGAATGGTGTTGTGGGCTAGAACATCAAAGAAAAAGCCCAGGTCATCATCAGTGGTTGCTGAATCATCTGACCTCCTGATTTCATCAGGATGAACATGTGCTGAGTGTGGATCAGTATTCATATGTACCCCTTGATCTTGGTATTGGGGACTTCCTGCCTCAGGATTATGCCCTTCATCGGTAGTTACCTCTGGTGAGGTCTTAGAAATGTTACAAACTTCAGCCTGTTCATGTGCTGAAGCAGGAGAAGTGGCAGCCTCACCAGAAGTTCTAATCTCATCCTCCACACGGGTTGATTGAACCGTGTAATCCCTGTGCTGTGGGTTATCAGCAACACTAGAATCCTCCCCCTCAACTGTTGAGGTTTTCCCAGTTGTAATAGGTTTCTGGGGAGGGGGTGGAGTGTTTAACTGAGTCAGCACTTCTGCAATTATAAAAGTTGGGCTTTGTGGGGTGGTTGCAATAAGAGATAGGTATGAAGCAAATTGTACCTGGGGTGAATGGTGCTCTTCAATGGCAATCTTCTCAAATAAGAGAGGTTCCAGTAATGTGGTAGCCCCAGAAGTGGTTGCTTCAAGATCCTGTTGAGAGGATTCCTAGCGGTTGTGGTTGGTGGAGTCTGTATAACTACTGGTGGATTACTACCAGCAGTTTCTTCCTGCCTTGGTGCTGCAGGGGCATCCTCAGGGGACTCAACTCCCTGAGTAGCCTTTTTGGGCTTTTTAGATTTTGGCTAGGAGGGGACTTTGGATCTGGAGGATGAGGATGTGGGTTCCCGCTGCTTGGGTTTTAGCAGCTTGGCAGCCTCTTTAAGTTTTGTGTTTAAGTTGTGCCTGGAGTATACTTCAGGTAGAACTACCACAGCAGGGACTCCAAGGCCAACAAGGTCGTCAGATTTTATTTGATTTTCAATAATGGCCATAAGAAAACTTTGATATAATATCCATCTGTTAGCCACAGGTTTCAATGCCAGATCTTTTAATTCTAAAAATATAATTTCAGAAAAATTTAAGCTTTGGCATTCAAGAATAGAATACAATACCTGCTGCCACCTTGAAGACATTTGATCCCATGAGGAGGTTTTGGGAGCAAGGCAGACATTGACCATGTGGAAGATTAGTTGTTCAGGGTCATGGAAGTGCTTCTTCAAAATTGTGGTAGCACTTAGGTCGCCTTCATACCAATTGTTGGTAAAGGATAAATCAGTGGTACCCTTGGGGTATTCGGTGACGAAGTCGGCATCATTCAAATTTAGGGTTTTCCGAATGATATCAGAAGTGACAACAACTTTCTTCTGATTCACAAACGACTAGAGAGTGATCTCGCCATCATTCTCACCAGTTGTGAGTGTGATGTTTGTCCAGAATTGTTGTAGGGCTTTGACGTATATGGTTGGGTTCAGAAGAAAGGCTGTGTGATATTGGGATTCAGCCATCAGATCGATGGTGTCATTAAACTTGTTCCAGAAGGCCGATTTGGTGAGGTAGGCTACACAGTTATGGCGTGGTTTGAGTTGCATGGTCGCCATTAATGCAGGAGGAAGGTCTGAGAATTTTGAATAATAACGTTCGGGAATGAAAAGTTCTGAGGTTAGGGTTTGGTATTTATAGATTATGAAACGGCTGATGGAAAACAACTGAAGGTTTTGGTGTTAGTCATCAGTTGTTTGAAACGACTGAAGACATGGTGTTAACCTTCAGATGTTGTAAACAACTGAAGACTTAGTGTTAGTCATCAGTAGTTGGAAACTACTGAAGACTTGGTTTTGGCTTCAGTTGTTTTGAAATGAAACAACAGTTTTTTGAAATAGCTAAAGAGCAAAGTTACTCATCAGTTGTTGTCATCAATTCACAGGTTTTAATTGTTTCATTCTGACCTCAACATTTACTCATCAGACTTTGTCTGATTTTCAGACGTTTCATTGGTCATCAGTTCTTTTGAATATTTATTCATCAGCTCTTCTAAACATTTGTGCAGTAGATCTTTTGAAATAAATATATTTCAGAACTTGTGAACAAATTTTTTCTTCAGTACTTATGCTCAAGATTACACATCAGTACTTTTGGACAAATTTGTTCTTCAATACTTCTGTTGGAAATAAGCATCAGTAATTACAACCACATCAGTAGTTGTAACTATATCAGTTCTTTTCAACAAATAATGTACTTCAGTACTTTTAAGTATTTTAGTCTCCAGTCTTTCTAACACTTAAGTAGTTAAAAAATATTGAAGACAAAATAACTCATCAGTACTTATTTTGACTTTTGTATACTAATACTCATCAGTACTTATTTTGACTTTTGTATACTAATACTCATCAGTACTTATAATCTGAGAGTATCAGTATTAGTCAATTTATTGTAGCTGTAGCATACCAAGCCTTAGCACAAGATTTTGAAAAGTTGCATTGTCCAAAGGCTTACTAAATATATCTGTAAGCTCATTAGCACTAGAAACAAACTTTGGATCAATCAGACCTTTTTCATAACAATCCCTGATGAAATGATGTCTGATCTTAATGTGTTTGGTCTTAGAATGCTGGACAGGATTCTTAACAATACAAAGAGCTGAAGCACTGTCCATTAATAATGGAGTCTTAGTCTCTGTAATGCCATAATCCAGTAATTGATTCTGAAGCTAGAGTACCTGAGATGTACAACTTGCAGCAGCAATCTACTCTGCTTCAGAAGTGGATGTAGCAACTGAAGTTTGTTTCTTACTCTACCAAGAAACCAAACAATTGCCTAGAAATTGGCATCCACCAGAAGTTGATTTTCTGGTTACTTTACACCCTGCATAGTCACTATCAGAGAAAGCAACCAATTTGCAAGAGTGCCCAGTGGAATACCAAAGTCCTAGAGATTGAGTTCCTTGCAAGTATCTAAAGATCCTTTTGACTGCAATCAAATGGGATTCTTTAGGTGCAGCCTGAAATCTAGCACAGACACAAGTTGCAAGCATAATGTCTGGTCTAGAAGCTGTAAGGTACATCATGGAACCAATCATACATCTGTAAAGGGTTTCATCAACCGCTTTACCTTTCTGATCAACATCCAATTATATCTTGGTGCTGATGGGAGTAAAACAGGGCTTACAGTTTTGTAAATCAAACTTTTTCAGAAGATCCTTTGTATATTTTGACTGATGAATAAAAGTTCCATCAGCTCTTTGTTTGATTTGCAAACCGAGAAAGAACTGTAATTCTCCCATGACACTCATTTCAAACTTTTGTTGCATCAATTTTGTAAATGCATCAAACAACTGTGGATCAGAGGATGCAAAAATGATGTCATCTACATAAATTTGAACAAGTAGCTTATGCTGTCCTACTTTCTTTATGAATAAAGTTTTATCTATGGAGCCTCTAGTGAAATTATTTTGAAGAAGAAAATTAGACAGTGTTTCATACCATGCTCTAGGAGCTTGTTTTAACCCACAGAGCCTTATCAAGCTTATACACCCAATCTGAATGTTTATTATCCTCAAAACTTGGTGGTTGACACACATAAACCTCTTCTTTTATTTTACCATATAAAAATGCACTTTTGACATCCGTTTGAAAAACTTTAAGATTATGGAAAGCAGCATAAGCTAAGAACAATCTGATTGCCTCCAGTCTGGCTACAGGGGCAAAGGTTTCATCATAATCAATACCTTCTTCTTGTGAGAACCCCTGTACAACCAGTCTGGCTTTGTTCTTGACAATTTGACCTTTTTCATCAGTTTTATTCCTAAACACCCATTTAGTGCCTATTGCACACTTACCTTGGGGTAGAGGAACCAGCTCCCACACTTACTGCTTTTTAAACTGAAGAAGTTCAAGTTGTATGGCTTCAACCCATCCATTGTCTCTTAATGCAACATGATAGTTCTTTGGCTCTTGCTGACTGATGAAGAGAGCATAGAAGCAGAAATTGGACAATTGACTTCTGGTTGAATCTCCAGCATTGATATGACCAATGATTTGAGACATTGGGTGATTCTTCAGCTCTTGATAGACAACAAGATCTGTGCAAGTGTTTGCAGGAGATTCAGCAGCAACAGATGTTGATTCAGACTCTTGAAACCATGAAGGAGATGGCAATTCAAACGAAGTAGATGATACAGAGATCTTATCCGCATTTGTTGTGGATGGAGCTGCTGAAGCTACAGAAATATCAGGTTTAGATGACTCAGGCAGTTGAGCACTAAACATGAAAAGGTGAGTACTGGCATCATCATCATCATCAGCACCACCAGATGACGAACTGTTTGCAGGAGGTGATGGATTTGCAGGAACTGCAACAGCTGGAGACTGATAAGGAACATATTGCAGTATTTCCAAATCAACTAACTTCATAGGTTTTTGTGGGACTTTGTCCTTTGGAGATTCATTAAACTTCACATGCAAGGTCTCTTCAATTATCTTTGTTCTGCAGTTAAAAACTCTGTATGCCTTGCAAGTGGATGAATACCCAACAAAGTACCCTGCATCCACCTTTAATTCAAACTTCTGAAGTGGATTATTTGTGTTAAGAATGTAACAGGGACACCCAAATACTCTAAAGAATGAAATCAGAGAGGCCAAATGATTTAACACTTCATAAGAAGTCTTCATCAACCATTGATTTACTAAAACTCTATTCTGCGCATAGCAAGCTGTGTTGACAGCTTCTGCCCAAAAGGTCAGTGGCAAACCAGAGTCAATAAACATTGACCTGGCGGCTTCAATAAGTTCCCTATTCTTTCTTTCCACCACTCCATTTTGTTCAAGGAGATCTTGGAATGCTATAGTGCCTCTTGATTCCCTTAGACAAGTAGAATTCATCAAGTGTGTGGTTTCTAAATTCTGTGCCATTATCACTCCTCACACACTTGACTGGAAGGGAGTACTGTTTTTCCACATACAACATAAAGTATATTATGGTTTTTGCAGCTTCATCTTTTGAATGCAAGAAGAAAGTCCATACAAATCTAGAGTAATCATCCATAATTACCAGACAGTATTTCTTCTTTTCCATGCTCATCACTCTTACTGGACCAAACAGATCCATATGCAGTAATTGCAAGTAGGCAGTAGACTTTGGCTCTTCTATTAGAGGAAAAGATACTTTGTGTTGCTTCCCTTTTAAACAAGCAGAGTAGTTGTCATCACATTTGAACTCCTTCATTGGCAGTCCTCTCACTAAACCATGATGGATCAGCTGGTTCATGTTTTTAAGATTCACATAACCAAGCCTTTTGTGCCATAGTTTAGATTCCTGAGGAGAGGCCTTGGAGAACAGGCAAGGATGGCCTTTTAAATCAATTTTCTTTGATAACTCTAAGGCATATACTCTTCCTGTCCTGTTGGCCTTAAGGAGAGTATGTTCATCCAGTACCTTGTCAATCAGACTCAGAACTTTAGAAGACAGAATCCTGCAGTTCTGGCTGGTAAAAAGAGCAACATGACCTTTATCACACATCTGACTGACACTCAAGAGATTATAGTTGAGATTCTAGACATGGTTGACATCATCAAACCTTATTTCACCATTTGAAACAAAGCCTTTGCCGATAATATAACCTTTAGCATCATTACCAAATGAAACAAATCCCTTCTTTCCTTGAGAGTAGTCATTAAGAAGAGAGCTGCTCCCTGTCATATGCATGGATCCTCCACTGTCAACATACCAGATGCTTCTTTAGCATGCTGAAGAACCCTGCATTTGTCAAAAGAAACTAGTTAGTTTTTGAGACCCAAACCATTTTGGTTTTGGGTCTGTTCTCATCAACAGATTTTACACTACCTGGTTTGTCATGATTAACAGCCTGTGGAAGTGGAGATGGTGTGGAAAAGGAGTCCTTTAATTTTGGCTTGGTTTTCCTTTTCTGTGGTTTAATCACAGGTACATCTATTTGGTTGACTCTCCCCAACAGATGTTGAACCATTATTACAAGTTGTGTCTAATTGTTTGCTAAAGCCTTCAGTTCATCAGACACATCAGTTCTTGTTTTTGATTGATTCCTGTGTTTCACCATTTCCTTACTTTTGAAAGACACAGACTTGGTCTGGTGTTTTGGTATTTCATGAGAAATCCATTGAACACCTTCAGCTGTTTCCTGATAAAGCCCTTCCTTCTATTTGGATTTCTTCAAGGAATTTGGATTTTCAGATTGAGATGCCTCTGGTACAAACTTGGTTTCAAATTCATTTTTCATTTTATTAATTTTCTTTTTGATGTTCCTATCTTTATTAAATTTTGAACCCTTTCTGTACCAGCAGTCATCAGTGAGATGATTGAATAAGCCACATATTTCCCATGGCTTTTTCTTCATCTTCAATTGATCAACTACTGAAGAAGATAAAACTACTAAAGGTTTGTTCTTCAGTACTTTCTTCCTTTCAGTACTTATGTTAAGTACTGACGGATTCTTAACAACTGAAGATTTGTTCTTTAGAAGTTTTCTATCAGTACTTTGGACTTCCTGATAGACTCTTCAGCAGTTGTCAAACCATTTTTGTTATCAGTGGGTTTGGTTTGTTCCTCAGGTGTTATGACTTGCCCTTCAGTACTTTGAGTACTTTGTGAGACAACACCTGAAGTGATCAGCTTTCTCCTAATCATGTGTTTGTCAACATTGGGACCATCAACTGACTGATTTGCTAAGGTGCTAATACTAACTTCTGTTAGGACCGTGTACGGACGGAGTACTAACTGATTCTTCGTTATACCGGATCAAATAGTGCGGAATCCTATTTGATTGGAGATCCAATCAGGGAGAACGTAATCAAGATCAATCCTAACGATTAGAAAACGTTAAGAATAGAATAGGAATGATCTCAGACGTTCTATGAAGTTGGAATTGATGAACAGGGCGCTCTGGGTCGACTTCAATCGTACGACTGGTTCAATCTCATGCTTCAGTCTTCCGACTGATCCAGTCTCATGGTTCAGTCGTGTGATTGAGCCATTCGCATGAAGTTATTCATGCGTATGGTCCATTGGCATGGCCCATTCACATGATAACTTCATCATGTTAAGTTTGAATGTGTTAATCATTACAACATTATTCATATCAATTCAAACAACCACAAACCTATATAATTAATCATTACACAACCCATTAATGAAATATATAAACATTATAATATAAACAACCAAATGTATTTCATTAATCAACGTTCAATCACATATAATCAAGACATTATAATATTTTACATTCTGCTCAGAATCTAGGGACACATGTATCAACAAACTCCCCCTTGTACCTAGATTCCTCTAATGTCTTGCTTTACCCATAACCTCTTCGTACTTCTTGAGTTTCTCCTCTCTGGTTACACCTGCATGTATTTCAAATACAAAGCAGAGGCGTATGACGTGCTGATACTGGAGAGCTTGTACGATATCCTGCGAGTCATAGAACAGTGGCCACTTGTAGAGTGTATAAACATCATTAGCTTGTCCATCTCTGTTCAACACTATGACTGCTTTAGCTGTTCGCCAATCGTAGTACCACCATTTGAAATGTGAAGTGATGTCCTGAGGCATTTCCCTTAGAGGGATCTTCGACATGGTGTGCGGAGGACGCCACTTCAACACAATCTTTGGCTTCCCGGTTCATGGATTAACTTCAGACCTTCGAATGTACCTCATAGGTTGCTGAGGCCTGAAGTTAACCCACCGGGTGTGGTACTCTCTCTTTAACGCAGCTTCAAACCAACCTGACATTTTTCTCGGATCAGCATACAGCAACTTCAGCTTTGCCAGTTGGTTGAGCTCAAAACCAGGTAGAGTCTTTAGATCGTGTGGGAATCTAAAGTACTCGATACCTTTCTCCCTCTTAACTGCATATGCGTTAAGATCTTCAAAATACGCCCAAGATATGATCTTGCCAGACACCTTCTGATGTTTCTTCACTCTATAGAGTTTGGTGTAGGCATCAGACTTTGGAGCATCTCTCTGGGCACGAAGCTCTGTAAAACAAGCAGCCCACTTAGCTTTTCTTTCTTTGACTTCTGCTTCAGTAGCTCGGGCTGTATCCTTTTGTTTGTCATTTTCTGCTTCCATCTTTTCCAGAGTGTCAAATGTCTCACTAACTAGGTTGTCATCCAAATTTGGAATGACATGACCTTCAGTGTCTGTATACTCTGGATAATGTTGATCAGTGATGTCCTCAATCTCAATCTCATCTATATCGTGTAGCTCTTCATCACTGTCAAATTGGACTTCAGGAGCATCTTTCACAATCTCATCGGCGTTAAGCTTGAATATCTCAGCCAACTGCTCCTTTGTGAAGCCATGAATAATCTCACCCTCGTCAGGGGTATACTCAACCGATCTTCTCACGATACCCTGCAGATCAAGGATCATTGTTAACTGACTCTTGACCTGCTATAGGGGTTCGACATCGTATTCATCACGTTGGAAGTTTGGATCTGCTTGATTTAAAACATGAAACACAATATCTGTTAGAAAATAATCAAGCTCAATCATTAACAAAAGATATAAACATTCATTACATAAATGTTACATAATTTCAAATACAAAAGTCTATTAAATACATAAACATGAATAACTAAACAGTACTTTTATCTTGAATCTCAGGAGTTTCTTCAGTTGGAGCAGATGAAGAGGGTCCTTGATCTTGATGATGTTTAGTGCGTCTCTCGTCTGCTGCATCATCGCTATGATCTCCTGCTGTCTCTCCTCCTTCACCTTCCTCATCATCCTTCTTCTCGTCACCATCATCACTTTCATCACTATCATTGTCATCATCCTCATCATCGTCATCCTCATCATCATCATCATCATCATCATCATCATCACCTTCATCATCACCTTCCCCGATCTTGAGGGGCTCACTCTGATTGCCTTTTAGCTTTAGCAATAGAGTCTTGTGAGCCGCCTCCAGCTTCTCCATCTTCTCATCAGTCTCAGCCTCGTGTTTAAGCAAGCCTGTGATCTGATCAGTCTGTGAAGTGATCACCTGGGCTTGTGAAGATGTCAACTCCCTCAATCTCTCAATCTCAGCTGTTTGTGTAGAACTTTGCTCTTGCAGCTGTAGAATCTGAGCAGACTTGTCCTTGTCGGAGGCTAGCAACTGGAGCACCATGCTGTTCAGTGCAGCAAGTTGCTCAGCCACAGAGACCGGTGGTATGACTGAGCTCGACGGTGCAGATGAGGGTTGGGTTTGGTGAGTGGTGGTTGTTGTGGTAGCTGTGGTGAACATGGGAGGCGATGGAAATGATGTAGTAGGGGGTACAGTGGTGGTGGTAGTAGATATGTGAGTATGAGATGGAGGTTTAGTAGTGGCGGTGGTTGATGTGGTTGCTGTGGTAGTGGATGGTGTGGTGGTTGTGGTGGTGGATGGTGTGGCTGTGGAGGTGGTTGTAACAAAGGTGAGACGTCTTTTCTTCTTCTTTTGACCATGGGGTTGACCCATCCTTTTCTTCCTCGTTCCCGTTGAAGTGGATGCTCCCCCCTACAACCCTACTGGCTGACTCCGGTGCATAACTCGGATCAGTGGCTATCTCTCCTGAGTCTCGTGGGCCTTCACCGACCACCCTTAGCCCATGTTCTGTGGGAACAACCTTGCTTCCCATAGTACGTGTCAAGGGCTCCTCCTCTGACTCCTCTTCCTCCTCACCAAGAACAAAATCCTGATGGAAACCAGCAGACTCAGTTCCATCGTGGGTGGGTGGTGGAGATGGTATATCAGTAGTAGTGGCCCTAGATGGAATGGGGCCTGTATCTCCACCATCACCACTGTCATCATCATCATAATCATCTGATGGAATAGCTATCACCTCAGTGTCAGATCCACTGTCATCATGACGCCATTTGCGTCTCCCTGGGGCAACATAATCAGCCCAGGCCAGATGCCCAATCAACCTCTTCAGCACCGGCTTCACCTGCTTGCCTCTGTAAACCTTCATCCTCCCAAGAGTGGTGTCATCTATAATCTCCAGAGGCATAGCATCACTCCTGTCTTTGGGAAGGTCGGGCAGTTTCTCATCAAATATGAGCTGTAAAAATATGGGGTACATGCAGAACCCTTCCTTCCCCTTGGCCTCAAGGTTCTCTATAAGATACATGAAAATCATGTTGGAGAAGCTGAATGGGTGATTGAGGACCAATGTAACGTAGGCATTCTGAATCTGGTCCGACAAGTCATCAAAACCGCCCCTCCGGGACGTGATGCACTTCAGAATGACATGCGCCAAGTACTTGTACCGGGGGCTCAGGTTGCTCTTGTTCAGCACACCTGAGTTTATGTCCCCGCAGTACCCAATCCTCAGGAAACATCCACAAACAGTAAGAGGGTGCAGCTTAAGTGGGTGTTCCTCATCGTCTCCAAAACCTAATACCCTCCTTATATCAGCAGATGTAATCTCAATCACCCTACCGAAGATATTGCTTCGGATGCGGTAGGGTTCCCTTGATTGGTCTACCGAAGCTCCCTCCCAGAATGACTGGATAGACTGATAGGGAGTACAGGGTGTAGATATGGCTCTGTATATCCGAGATCTCCTCAAGAAGTCGATAATCCCTTCAAACTCACCACCGTTCCTCGAGGTGGAATCCAAGTGAGCACAAATGTTGTGTTTTGGATTTATGGTCCACCTATTAGCCATATTCCTGTAATCAATAGCAAACACACGTTAGAAACATGTAAAACAGAGTTTGACTAAATCAGAAAACAGTTTAGTTCAATCATGCGATTGCACTGTGCGACTGGGTTCAGTCGGATGGTCATATGTGTGACTGGACTTCAATCGGTTGAACAATAATGCGACAGAACTTCATTCGGATGATGTGTCATGCGATTGAGTCTAATTGGGAGACTGAACCGGCGATTGAGTCAGTCGACCGAATGACTCATTCGCATGATTCATTCGGCCGATTGAATGAATTGTCCCTTTCAATCGTGCGATTGAAGTTCATTCTGGAGTCCAGTCGTATCACACACTCAACCCATTCGCATTATTCATTCGGCCAATTGAATGAGTCGCCCCTTTCAATCGGGCGATTGAAGTTCATTCTGAGGGACCAGTCGCATCGTAGACAAAACTGTTCCATTTCCAACTCAAATTTATCAAATGGCTAAATTAAACATTAAGTTCATGTTTATTAGACTCGCAATCATGTATCTAAACCACCTAATCCATTGATTTTAACATTGTATGTGATTAAGGCAGTTTATTGTGCAGCTTTGTTTCGGTTCGATATTTAGGTCAAATATCCGTGTATTTCGAACCATCTTTTTGACAATTTTGATCATCTTTTGGTCGCATATTACCTGTATAACAATGTCACAATGTCAGTAATCGAGTACACAGAGGTTTGATTTCAAATGAAATTTGGGCAGCGTAACGGTGCGATTTTGAATTTAGGGCGAATGAGGTCTGCGATCGACTGAGGGTTCCATTTATACTAGAACTTAGTTCAGTCAGCCGACTGGACCTATTCGCTCCACTCATTCGCCCGACTCAAACTCAGTCGTACGATTGAGTCTATTCGCATGATTGGCCTATTCGGTCACATTCAATCGGCCGATTGAGCTCATTCGCATGTCTCAATCTTACGATTGTGTTCAATCGTATACCCCATAGATTCAGTTGTGCGATTGGGCTATACTTGAGCCCTTTTTGTCAAGTTATGGACCGACCCTTAGATTTCTAAACCAATTGATAAAACATTATAATCTTTTGATCATCTCAGACATGATCACTTTTAAAACAACACATTCACTGATCACCTCAGATGTGATCCATTTATCCACCCGATCACCTCAGACGTGATCCATTTATCCACCCGATCACCTCAAACGTGATCCTTTTAACCTTTCAGAAACAATTTGTTTAAGTAAACGTTAAGCACATTTGGTGATGTTTAGCAGATAACAGTACACACAGTCCGACATTGACACATTATACTAAAAAATTGAAAAATCTTAAAACTACGAATAGAATGAACATGTTTTTGTTGTTTTTGTTGGGTCAAGTTTGTGTAGCTTATTAGCATTGACATCATATCAAGGACAGACTCATATGGAATCAGACAGGCATAAACAGCATTACTTGGAACCTTTGATTAGAATTGAACTTTAAACCCTTGCATATCACAGCTTTCTCACTTATCTAAGACTTCTGAAATCTAACTGGGAATCATGCTTGATACGATACGTAATGTACTTTGATTATCAACTTCAGTCAGTGCATACACGACGATTGTCAGTATACTTGTCCACTTAAATCCATACACAAACATTTAACACGCATTGGTAATGAATTAAGTTATATTATTTCAACCAACATTTGTGGATCCCAAGCTTATATGGTAATCATTATTCCTTAGACGACTTTCAAGCGGTCTATAGGTATTTTGACAAGAAGAGACTATTCTTAGAGCTTTCAAAGAGAAGCCAATCCTCAGGTCAGTGCCATCGCACAGCAGAGAGGCGGCAAACAACAATGAATTCTAGAATATGTAGGTTATGCTTATCCTCAGGTCAGTGCCATCGCACAGCAGAGAGGCACACAACCTATCTCCTTGTTAGAGCATTTCTTATTTTTCTTTTTCACATAACGCACCAACAACATTTTGTTATTAGTATCATTGCGCTTGTATTCAATTTTTTCTTTTGCTCTTTTTGCAGTCACACGCGCACCTTTGGTGGCGTTTTTTTTTTCGCTCGTTGTACCTTATCGGAAATGGCTGATTGTGTTAACCAGTGATAAGATGGGAACCCACAGTTGATTGAACCGTTTAGTTTAGATTAAGTTTACCAATGACGTCTACTCGTCTATTGTGTTGAATCTACCAACACATCGTATAGGGAACTAGCACCTCCCTAGATCAACTTTCTCCGTGTAGTTACAATACCAACCAAGCGTACTATCATCTTCCCATTATGTTAAACTTAGACTTCTCAGATTTATAATTTTTCTATGATATAATAAACTTTGCAGAACCGAAAATCCTTTTGGTGTTCCAAGTAACTCGGTGCCTGTGTACTAACACTTTCCATAATTTATCGAGTCACATTTCCAGTTTAGATGTCTATGCCTTTTCAGCTTTACTTACCGTCCCCCTTACTTTTTTTTAAGTTAATGAAGACTGAAATAAATCTCCCCCTAAAATACTAAAACAGAAAATCTTTTTGTGTTTTTGGATTTTTATAACGCAAGGAAATTAAAAAAATTAAAATAAAAGAAATAAAAGAATTCAAAAGACTGTGTCGGACTATGTATCTGTTTCTTCCGCAATCACATCACTTTTCTTTTTAACGCCGTTGACCTCTAGCAGATAGAAAAATCTAGGTTTATCAAATGGTTTGGTATAGAGGTCAGCGCGCTGAAAATCCGTCTTAATTTTAATCACATCAATCAATTGTTTTTCATAGCAATCGCGTATGAAATGATATTTAATACTGATGTGTTTTGTTTTCGGATGTTGAACAGGATTTTTAGTAACAGCTATGGTAGCAGAATTATCAACATAAATAGGGGTGTTAGAAAATTGCAAACCGTAGTCGCGCATTTGCTGTTGGATCCAGATAATCTGAGAGCAGCAACTTGCAGCAGCAACATATTCAGCTTCACAGGTTGATAAGACAACCGAGGTCTGCTTCTTGCATTGCCATGTGACTAATCGCCTTCCAAAGAACTGACACCCTGCTAATGTAGACTTAAAGTTCATCTTGCAGCCACCATAGTCTGAATCGCTGTATGCAGTAAATTCAAAGTCATCATCATGAGGATACCACAACCCCAGTGTTGGAGTACCCTTCAGATAACGAAAAATTCTTTTCACACCAATCAGGTGATTCACTTTTGGCTTCGCTTGATATCTAGAACATAAACATGTGGCATACATAATATCTGGACGCGAGGCAGTGAGGTACATAAGAGATCCGATCATCCCACGATACGTAGTGGCATCCACCAAATCCCCATTCTCATCAGGAGCCACATCATGATTTGTGGCGAGAGGGGTACCGGCAGTGGAAACATTCTCCATATCAAACCGACTCAGAATATCGCTGACATACTTGGTCTGATGTAGGAAAATACCGGTTGGTGTTTGATCCACCTGTAATCCTAGGAAGAACTTCATTTCTCCCATTGCACTCATTTCGAACTCTGCCTTCATCACAGATTCGAACCCTTTGCACAATGCTTCATTTCTAGACCCAAAGATGATGTCATCCACGTAGATCTGCACCATAAGCAAATCACCATCCTTTTCCTTGATGAATAATGTACAGTCAATCACACCCCTTCGAAAACCGTGTTTCAACAGATGGGTGGAGAGCTTCTCATACCAAGCTCGAGGAGCTTGATGTAGCCCATACAGAGCCTTATCCAGCTTGTAGACTCTGTCCCGATGATACGGATCCTCAAATCCTTCGGGTTGACTGACATAGACCTCTTCACGGATTTCCCCATGAAGGAATGCACTCTTCACATCCAACTGATAGACTTTTATCTTCATAAACGATGCATAGGCAAGGAAGATCCGAATTGCTTCCATTCGTGCCACTGGTGCAAACACTTCATTGTAGTCGATCCCCTCGACTTGTCTAAATCCCTGAACAACCAAGCGTGCCTTGTTTCTGATAACAACACCTTGGTCATCCTTTTTGCACTTTAGTAACCATTTGGTACCAATCGCTTTAACTCCTTTTGGCCTGTCAACGAGGGTCCAGACTCCAAGTTTCTTGAACTGGAGTAGCTCTTCTTGCATAGCATTAACCCAGGCCTCATCTTTCAGGGCGTCACTGACGTATTTAGGCTCGATTTGTGAAACAAAACATGAGTAAGCCCAGTCATTGATATAACCCTTCGCCACTGCAGCATAATCGGCAGAGTATAGCTGATTTCGCGTCTACACACCGGATTGAATATCCCCAATGATAGCCGTGGGGGGATGATTCACACTGATCCTAGTCACTGGTGTGGAAGGAACCACAACCTCAGAGTCAAGATTGGTGACAACAGGTTCAGTATCCGGATTTCCCAATGTTGGTTCAGCAGCTGATGACCCACTTTGTTTATTAACATTGTGATCAAGGTCTGGTTCAGCTGCTTCTTCATCACCTGATGAGTCATCACTCTCGTCTTGAGCAGGAGTCGAAGAATTGGAGGCACCGCTTGCAGGTGTGATGTTGCTTGAATCCAGATTCGGTGTGTTGAGAACATCATACATCATCTGGGTAGCAACTTCATCATCTGACTCAAACTGAGGAAGATTAAAGGATTTGAAAAAGCCATCATAATCGAAGAATGATGATGGACCTTTTCTAGCAAGGGGGTGGTGTATCTCTGAACATCTACGTTGCACCACACTTCTACCTGACCTGTCGAATTATTGTAAACTCGTTTGTCTGGTATGCTGTATCCTAAGAATATTCCTTGATCAGCTTTCTCACTTAACTTGCCATCCTGAGTCTTCTTCAACAGTTTACAAGGAGCTCCAAAAGGTTCCAGATACTCCAAGTTAGGCTTGTGCTTCTGAAGCAACTCATAGCAAGTCTTGCCATGCCTTTTGAATACTAACACACGGTTAAGTGTGTAGCAAGCATTGGCAACCGCCTCATTCCAGAACTAGACCGGAAGCTTAGAATCAGCTAACATGGTTCGCGCAGTCTCGATCAAGCTTCGATTCTTTCGTTCTGCAACTCCATTCATCTGTGGCGTGTATGCTGAAGTGAACTGATGAACAATCCCCTTTTCCTTGCAGAAAGCATCCATCCACTGATTCTTGAACTCTGTGCCATTGTCAGAACGAATCTTCCTTACCTTCAGGTTGTAGAGTAACTCCAATGTCATGACGAGTACCTTGAAGGATTCAAATGTTTCTGATTTAGCTTTCAGAAACATCACCCAGCTGAATCTTGAGTAGTCATCTGTGACTACAAAGCAGTACCAGTCTTCTGCGATACTTTTTGTGCTAACTGGACCAAAGAGGTCCATGTGTAGCAACTCCAGGGGCATCTCTATAGGATTAACTTGCTTGGTCTTGTGAGATTTCCTGGTCTGCTTCCCTTTCTTGCATGAGACACAGAAATCAGGAAGCTGGAAGTTCTTAACAGGAACTCCATCAACTAAGTTGTTATGAATCAGATGATTCATCTTCCTATGATTAATGTTTCCCATTCTTCTGTGCCACGAAATGGAGTCCTTCTCTGTAGCTTTAGATAAGAAACATTGAACAGTAGAAGAACTAGTAGAGGCATTTGACATATCTAGAACATATAAGTCATTATATCTAGATGCTGACATTAATACTTGTTCCTCTGGAATATCCATTTCTTTCTTCAGAATGTAACATTTGCGATTATCAAACATGACTTTGAATCCCTTGTCACAAATCTGAGACATAGAAAGCAGATTGTTTTCTAACTGCTGAACAAAGTTGACTTTGTCGAACTTTACCTTTTCATTACCTACTTCTCCTTGAGCAGTAATGTATCCTCCTTTGTTACCAGCAAAGGAAACGTGTCCCCCTTTAATTTGTTTGACATTGAAAAGGAGGGACCTATTTCCCGTCATGTGCCTGGAAGCTCCGCTATCTACGATCCATGTATTTAAAGACGCACTATAGCGGACAACCTGCACATAAGAGAAAATAATCAGTTAAGGAAGGGAACCCAAGCCTTGACTGGCTTGGGCTTCCCAGAGGAATCAACCATCATGAATTCGACCCACTGGCCTTTATCAGTGGATGGAATTTCAACGTTCAACTTGTCCTTACTTTCAGACTCATCAGTTGTTTTGGCTTTCCACAAACCATCCCTGTGAAAGGATTGTTTGTGATAAACCTTAGACTGATTCACAGGTTGAGCATATGATTTAGATTCAGAAACAGATCTCGCCACTGGCATCACAGACTTGTCAGTGACTTGTTTGTGCTGCCTTTGGCGTGGAGGAGAAGAAAACGACCGAGAAGGTGTTTTAGACCTAGTAGGTGTTTTTGATCTAATAGGAGTCTTAGATCGCTATTTTGAATCTAAATTAACTTTGTTGTTCAGCTCTACCTTAATTCTTGGAGTCTGATAGCGAGGACAATGTGTTGAAATGTGACCGCGCTGTCCACAAGTATAGCAGGATCTCCATTCATCGGGGCTAGAAGATCTCTTGTGGGGCGGTGAGTAAACTTCTGGTTCTTTCTTTTTTTTTTCACTTTTAAGATTTTCACCTCCTTTGACAAACTTAACTTGTTTAACATTTTGGTTTATTTGTCTATGTGGCTGAATATTATCTCTTTTAACAGATTTAACTTGAGTGGTTGTAGACATCTTGGATTGTGTGTTGTTAGACTTTGAATCCAACCCAAGAGATGTTTGGACATTCTCTTCCACCCGTTTCTCAGCAGTGATATTTCTCGATGCTGAGGTTTTCTGAACATCATCCGGAGAAGCAGATTTAACTGCTGTGTCCGGATCACTAACCAAAGGAGTTGTCACCACATGATCCTTAATTGGATTATTATTTATTGGACGTTGTTTAGTGTTCAATAGGATCTCATGTGGTGATGGAACAACCTTGTAACCCAAGCCCTCCCCATTGTTGCGTTCTTTAACCAAGTTTTTCAAAATGTGCGAGGAACTCGCTAAACTATGTAGTTTTTGTTTCAAAGACTCATTTTCTACTTGTAAAACAGCTTTGTCTTTTTTAGTCTCTTCAATGGTCTTTAAGTAAAATTTAATGTCATTTTCTTGGTTAAACACAATAACTTCAGTTTCCTTTAATTGTTTATTTAAAGCATCGATCTTTTCCTTATAACTGCTCTCATTCTGTTTTAACACTCGATTAGCTTCTGAGCACAGTTTCAAGTCATTTACTAAGTTATCATTGTGTTCTAATAACCTAGCAAATTTTAAGTCAATGCTTTCTCTAAATTTATCACAATCAGCACAAGCATGTTTAGCGAATAATTCATCCTTAGATTGTACCTGTGCAGTTGTGGACGTTCCAGCCATGAAAGCATTCTGAGACATAGGTTGAGCTTCAGATTCTGAATTCAGCTCATTCTTGACAATTTCATTCACTGTATCAAATGTCTCTTCCAAGTCAGCAGTATCAACATCAGCTGAGCTCTCCCCCTCACTCGCTGAGTCTTCGTTCAAGTCTTCCACAGAAGCTATGTTCGCTTCACCATCAGATAAGAATCGAAAGGACCAGTCCTGTCCTTCATCTCCTTGTGCTACCATAGCTTTAGAATCATTTCATGTGGATGCTGGCTTCTTGTCTTTATCTTGCCTATTGAACGAGGAGAATGGATTCCCATTCCCAGTCTTTTTAGGCTTCACGCATTCTCTTTTGAAATGACCCTTTTCTCCACAGTTGAAGCACGTGACTTTAGACTTGTCAAAACCAAAGGTCGTATCTTTAGTAGCCACGAGATTCTGCCCTGTTTTCTTCACAAACTTCTTGGCTCTCCGGACAGCACTTGCAAGAGCCCACATGATATCCATCCTTTCAAGCTCGTTTTCATCTACTTACTCGTAGTCTTCATCAGCAAGGTGGCAATTTCCAATCTTACCCGCCACCAGACCATCATAAGAGTGCACAACTGCAGCAAGTAGATCCATGTGCTCTTTAGCAACCTTCACTGTTACTTTTCCCAAATTTTCTGTCATCAACTTAGCAGATTGAGTAACAATTGGACTTTGTAGAACCCCAGAAGCACCATGAGACTCATTTGTAGATGATGAGCCTTGATCCGTAGATGACGATGCATTGGACACAAATGCTGTTTGCAGAGGTGCTCCAGAAGACTTTGCTGCAGGAGTGGAAGTAGGAGTTACATTGTAGAGTGATGGGTCTTGTGTATACGTTCCTCTTTTCGTCCTGTAATTGTGACGCACTTCTTCCTCTCTCAGTTTTAGAATAAAATCATTGATATCCAAGGTCTCTAAAATTGAGTTGTGTCGCATAGTGGAAATGAATGAATGCCATTTTTCAGGTAGACCATCTGCCAAGCTTGAAACTTTGTCTTCCATTGACGTCTTTACTCCATGAGTGTGAAGTTCACTCATCAAGTGATAGAAGCGACGATAATTTCATCCAAGCTTTCATTCCCAATTGCAGAGAAGTTGTCAAATTCCTTCTTCAACGCTTTACCCTTTAGGGACTTTAGAGTGGAATTCCCATCATACCTCTTCTCAAGAGCTTTCATCAACTTTTTACTTTGCTTGTGCTCTGAGTATTGGTGAAAAATGGCCTTGGGAATAGACTAGGTCAAAAGAGCATATGCCTTCTTTTCGGTATTGTAGGCAACCTTCTGTGTATCAGTGAGTCCACTTAAAGTCAAAGGAACACCATCAGCTCCCACGGGCATGTTATAACCAGTCTCAATAGAGTTCCATAAGTTCGGGTCCACTCTATTTAGGTGAATCTCAAAACGTTGTCTCCATTGTGGAAATTCATCTATAGTCAATAGCTTAGGTGGCTTGTTATGGTTCCCTATCTCATTTTCCAGTAAAAGCAGGTTTTGTATCCTTGAGTCCTTTCCAGCTGACATTGCAAAGTTTTCTGAGTCCATTTTATTATTACTTTAACTTGTGAAAGAATCTGCTAATTCGATTGAGAAGTGCGACTGGGATGCGACCGACACTAGCTGTATGCGATTGGACTCAAACGTACGATTGAACAGACGACTGAGAGACTTAGGCGACTGAACAGACCGAACGACTCGACTGGGCGACAGATCTGTGCGATTGACTCACTCGGGCGATTGGACGAAGCGATTGACTCAATCGGCTGAATGGGCGACTGGACTTCAGTCGTACGATTGAGATAATCGTGCGACTGAGACTGCAGAAATCGAAATTTTTCACACTTTTGACCTAAAACGTGTTTTGTGACACCCTAGACGGCTGAAAGTCGAAAAACACTGATTTTGCAGAACATGCACACGTAAAGACTCGGTTTTGGGCAGAAAGATTATATCTTTTCACGAAAAACGTGGACTTTAACAAAAACTTGATTGAATCAGCGAAGAATCAAGAGCCAAAGCTCTGATACCACTTGTTAGGACCGTGTACGGACAGAGTACTAACTGATTCTTCGTTATACCGGATCAAATAGTGCGGAATCCTATTTGATTGGCGATCCAATCAGGGAGAACGTAATCAAGATCAATCCTAACGATTAGAAAACGTTAAGAATGGAATAGGAATGATCTCAGACGTTCTATGAAGTTGGAATTGACGAACAGGGCGCTCTGGGTCGACTAGGGTTATGAATATTCGAAGTGTTTTGTTTTTCCCCGAACTAGGTGGTATTTATAGGTAAGGGTTTCTCATTCGGGCGACTGAACCATTCGCATGGTTCAGTCGTGCGATTGAGCTATGCGGTTGATCCATACGCATGACTGAGACTTCAATCGTACGACTAGTTCAATATCATGCTTCAGTCTTCCGACTGATCCAGTCTCATGGTTCAGTCGTGTGACTGAGCCATTAGCATGAAGTTATTCATGCGTATGGTCCATTGGCATGGCCCATTCGCATGATAACTTCATCATGTTAAGTTTGAATGTGTTAATCATTACAACATTATTCATATCAATTCAAACAACCACAAACCTATATAATTAATCATTACACAACCCATTAATGAAATATATAAACATTATAATATAGACAACCAAATGTATTTCATTAATCAATGTTCAATCACATATAATCAAGACATTATAATATTTTACATTCAGCTCAGAATCTAGGGACACATGAATCAACAACTTCATCCTCTGATTTTGGTTCATTACCAGAGGGTGAGACACATGATGATGTGGATTGGTCATTGCTTTCTCCTTTAGATTCTACTTCTAATTTGGGAGTAAAATCTGTAGGAGGAGCAGTGTGATTATTACCAATCCCAAACTTCACATTTGAAGCTGTTTGTTTGTTCAGAAGCATTTTAAATCCCTTACAAGATGTTACCCAGCGTTCACACTCTACTTGGGTATCTGCAAGTGTTTCTTTGAGATCCTTGTATTTCTTTAAGATAACCTCTACCTTTGCCTTTTCATCAGTGATTTGGCATTTTAATTTGTAAATCTCATCATCATTTTCATTTAAAACAGACTCAAACTCATCTTTTCTTTTGGAAATCACTTTCTCTAGCTCAAGATGTTTATTGATTAAAGCCATATTTGCTTCTCTAATTGAGGCAAAGGTAGCTATGCATGACTCAAAACACAACTTGGCCTTAGCCTCTGAAGATACCTGTGGTACCTGTGATGTAGACTCATTTGAGCATGAACCATCAGTAGACTCTAGGGCCATAAGAGCAAGATTTCCAAAAGGGTTTTGAAAGAAACAGTTGTTCATGATAACCAGAAAGATCATCTGGTAAACTGCTCCAGTTAACAACTCTAGGGGTGAAAAAGCTTTGTTGTGGTTGAGATTGAGATTGTTGATTTGATTGAGATAGTTGAGGCTCATGTAGGGCAGGTGTTTGTTGAGCTGTGGGTACTTGAACAAGATTGGACTGAAGAATGTAAAAATAGGGGTAAGGATATGGCATAGGACCTTGAGGGACAAAATATGCAGAAGATGATTGAACTTGTGAAGGATGACCAGAACTGGTGGAATGTTCCCCATTGTTTTGTGAGCTATTGCTTGGGAATGTCATAAAGGGTGCAGATGAGTTAGATGCAGATGATCTACACTCTCTTGCAAAGTGTTCAAGTCTATAGCACTTGTGACACCTCAACTTGCTCTTGTCAAAACCAACCTTGGTTTTGCTAGAGAGACCTGGGAATTTCCGACCAGTCCTTTTGTAAAACTTTTGAGATCTGATGTTGATCATTGCCATTTGACTCAAAATATCCATCTCTTCCAGATCATCATCTGTAATTCCTTTCAAATCATCCATCAAAAAGCACAAATTATCACTACTACCACCTGAATTACTATCAACACCAACAAAAGCATGTTCTACACTGTTTGTAGAGAAATCTATATGCTCATCATATGAACCTTCTGATGCAGCATACTCTGACTCCTGACCGACCAGTGCAGTATTTCCTGGTACAAAGTCAGTAGTGAGCTTCCTAGATAAAGACAGATTCCTTTTCTGTTCTATCTCTCGTTCAAATGTCAACAGTTTCCTATGAAGTTGGGTGAGAGATAGAGTGTCCAGATTTGCACTGTAGCGTAGGACAATAGTATATGTGTCCCATCACTCAGGCAGGGATCTGAGGAAGCTGTTGTTCATCTGGCTGTTTGAATATTCGTGTTTAGTAATTTTCAACTCAGATATCAAATAGGAAAATCGCTCAAACTGCTGGGTCAGAGACTCACCCTTTCTATGAGAGAATGTCTCATATTGCTGGGCAAGGATCTCTCTAGTGTTTGCTAAAACCTCATCAGTTCCTCCAAATTGTTCCTTCAGAGCAACCCAGAGATCATGAGCAGTTTCATGATGCATATGCCCTGAATATATTTCATTTGGCAGTGCCATGGCCAGAATTCCGTGGGCTTTAGCATCAATTTCAAACAGTTTTAGATCCACATCCAAATATTGTTCTGGTTTCTTCGGAACCATCTCATTCTTTTCCGGTAGACTCACCATAGGCGTGTATGGTCTATGAACCACAGATTTCCAACATCCTGTGCTATTGATAGACAGGTGATGGAGCATTCAGCATTGCCATATGTTATACTCACTCCTAACAAGCATCGGAGGCTTTGTTGAGGAGCCAGTATTGTGAGGATCATTTGTTGGTGTAGCCATTTTCATAGATTCAAACAAATTCAATGTAATTTTAACAAATTTAGCTCAAAAACCCAACAACTCTGTTTTAAACACGTAGAACCTTAAATTAATTCACCAGAAGCAACAGAAAATCAAACTCTATAACCAATTCTTGCAAATTTGCTAATTTGATCAAGCTTAGATATCAAAAGAGTAGTTTCAATGGTCAATTGTTAAATCGATCAATGATTAACCAACTCTGATACCATTTGAAGGGATCTCAGATCTAGTTTGACCAATTAGGTTATGATTTGCAGGGGAATAGTATAAGAATTAGACGAAATTTAAGCAAGAACAAGATGAATATTCAATAAAACAGTAACAGTTATAGAGAGAGAAATTTTTCTGCAAAAGAGAATGTTCTCATTCACTCATAAGCTTCGATACATACAAATTAGGTCAATCTTTCTTTTATAGAGGAAAGGTGACATGAGCAGATGTCACCTGATAGTGACATCTAACCGTTTTACATAAACAACTGAAAATAACTCAAACTACTAAAGATATCCACAACAGCTGAGGACACCTTCTTACAATAAAAGCTAAGTACTAACTAATACTACAACTACTGAAAACAAACTACTGAACTACTGATTACAAACTACTGATTACAAACTACTAAAATGATAAAGACAACTACTGAAAAGAAAACCATCACAACTACTGAAGAGGACTTCTTCAGCTGTTATGACAACCTCTGAATACTTGGTCTTCAGACTTTGTCTTCAGCTTTAGTCTTCAGACTTTGTCTTCAGCTTTAGTCTTCAGACTTTGTCTTCAGACTTTGTCTTCAGACTTTGTCTTTAGACTTTGTCTTTAGACTTTGTCTTCAGACTTTGTTGTCTGTGGGACTTAAAGGTTTTTCTGATCTGGCTCATTGGTTCTTTTGGTCCAACAATAGATCTAAACATGCTAAAAGGAACATAACTCAAAATATCATAAATATATAGATGAGTTAAATATTACTATTGTTCCATATTTTTAATATTAATACTAAACAGATCAATTCCAATCACTAGAATATCGAAGTCCTAAGGCACAAGTATGACTTTCATGCTTTGCCCTTTCAAGGAGCTTCGTGAGTGGATCCGCAATGTTTTGATCAGTGTGAACTTTGCGAATACATTTCTTTCCCTTTTCAACTTCATCCCTTATGTAGTTGAATCTCCGCTTAATGTGCCTAGTCTTTTGATGTGCACGGGGTTCCTTGATTTGAGCAATCGCACCATCGTTATCATAAAAGATTTCTAGGGGGTCTTAAATGGTAGAGACCACCCCTAGATCGGCGATAAACTTCTTTATCATTGCAGCTTCCTGAGCTACCAATGAGACGGCTATGTATTCAGATTCTGTAATGGACAATGCTACCCCATTCATAATGGAGACATACCCCGATTGTGATTGAGAATCATCTCGATCAGTTTGGAAACTCGCATCCGTGTAACCCTTTACAACAAGTTCCTCTTCATCAGATCCGTATATTATAAACATATCCTTAGTCCTCCTAAGGTATTTTAATATACTTTTAACAGCCATCCAATGACCATTACCAGGATTCTACTGATATCTGCTTGTCATGCTTAACGCGCATGACACGTCCGGTCTAGTGCATAGCATCACATACATGATGGATCCTATAGCAGATGCATATGGGATGTCCTTCATACAATCTTGCTCATCCTTTGAGCTTGGACGTTGAGATCCACTCAATATTGTCTGTCTTTGAATAGGTACCATACCTTTCTTAAAGTTTTCCATCTTGATCCTTTTCAAGATTTTATCAATGTATGCACTCTGGTTTAAACCTATCAACTGCCTCGATCTATCCCTATAGATCTTTATTTCTAAAATATAGGAAGCCTCACAGAGATCTTTTATGGAAGAACAACTTCCAAGCTAGGTTTTCACACCTTCCATGGTTGGAATATCATTTCCAAATAGTAGTATGTCATCAACATACAATACTAAGAATGTAATTACACTCCCACTAGCCTTTTTATACACACAAGCCTCGTCAGCATTCTTGATGAAACCAAATTTCTTGATCTATTCATCAAAACATTGATTCCAACTTCTTGATGCTAGTTTCAATCCATAAATTGATCTCTTTAACTTGCATACTCTTTAGGATGTTTTGGATCAACAAAACCTTCAGGCTAAACCATATGGATAGTCTCTTCGAGATGTCCATTAAGAAAAGCAGTTTTGACATCCATTTGCCAAATCTCATAGTCATAATGAGCAGCAATGGCAAACAATATCCTAATAGATTTTAGCATTGTCACAGCGAGAAGGTTTCAACATAATTAACCCCTTGAGTTGGAGTGAAACCTTTTGCTACAAGTCTTGCTTTGTAAGTATCCAAGTTTCCATGCATATCTATTTTCTTCTTGAAAACCCACTTGCATCCAACCGGTTTGGAGTTAAGCGGAGGGTCAACCAATTCCCAAACTTGGTTGTCATACATGGATTGCATCTCTACGTTCATGGCTTTCAGCCATTTGTCATAGTCTGAATTGGACATTGCATCATGGTATGTAGTTGGCTCATCGGAGTCAACCACGTAGCATCCATCCAAGAAAAGTCCATATCTTTCAGGTGGAATGCTAACTCTACCAGATCTGCGAACGTTTTATATGTATTGATCAACCTCTTGATCATCATCAACAACCTCCTGTTGATTGCTAGTGTCAACCAAACGTGTATCGGCTTGTGGATCTTGATCCTCATCAAATTCCACTGTTCTATATGTCATTCCTTCCATAAGGAACTTGGCTTCCAAGAACTCTGACTTTCGAGCAATAAATATCTTTTGCTCTGTTGGATCAAAGAAGTAGTATCCTATACAGTCTTTAGGATATCCAACAAATATACACTTAGTGGATCGACTTTCCAATTTGTTTTGGGTGTTAAGCTTAACATAAGCTTCACATCCCCATACTTTTAAATAAGATAGCGATGCAACTCTTCTGTGACTTTTTTTCAAAAGGTGTCAAATCCACTTTCTTGGTTGGGGCCATTTCAAAATACGAGCCGTGGAGAGTAGTGCGAAACCCCAAAATGATAGAGGTACTAAGCTTATAGCCATCATAGATCAAACCATATCCAATAGGGTTCGGTTTCTCCTTTCAGACACACCATTATGTTTGGTGTTCCGGGAGGTGTAAGTTGTGAGGCAATCCCACAACTTCTTAGATGATCCTAAAAAGCCTCACTAAGGTATTCACCTCCTCTATCTTAACGGAGAACTTTGATAGTTCTATTGAGTTGATTTTCTACTTCATTCTTGAAGATTTTGAACATTTCAAAAGCTTCATGTTTATGTGTCATCCAGTACACATAACCATAGCGACTGTAATCGTCGGTAAAGGTAATGAAGTATCTTTCACCCTTCCTTGTCATTGTCTTAAAAGGACCACATACATCCGAATGTATGATTCCTAATAAGTCTTTTGCCCTCTCGTTAGTACCACTAAAGGGTGACTTGGTCATTATTGGAGATATAGTGCACATGTGTTATAGATATTTTGCACATGTCTCTTTAGTTGTTACAGTAGTTACGGTTGTTACAAGTTAGTTAGTAAGAAGTTAGTTATGAGATTCTTCTAGAATCTACTCTTACTTCCTATAAATACTTGTACTTCCTTTTAATTAGTAATGAAAATACAATCCATAGATTTCTTCACTTCTTTAGTCATCTTACCTTGTAAACAAGATTCACACTTATCAAATGAACCATTTTCATTTGTTTTCAAAAGACCATTCTTTTGAAGTGTTTGAATCCGATTCTTGTTTATGTGACCAAGACGACAATGGCAAAGATAAGAATCACTTAAACTCATTTTAAGTTTCTTGGTGCTTGATTGGTATAATGTGTTATTATAGGATGAATCATCATGAAACAATTCATAAATACCATCGTTTACTAACTTTAAATCATAACCATATTGTTTTAAAAGGGAAACTGAAATTATGTTCCTAGTCAAACTAGGAGCATACGAAATATTTTTAAGAACAACTTCCAAACCATTTGAAAGTTTCAAAACATAGTCTCCTTGGGCTTCATCATCAACTTTTGTTCCGTTGCCCATGTAGAGACTTATGTCTCCCTTCTTAAAGTGCTTATTTCTTTTGAACCCCTGCAACAGATTGCAAATGTGAGTTCCACACCCGGTATCCAATACCTATGTGTTTGAAGAAATAACATTTAAGTCAATATGGATCATGAAAGTTGTACCTGAGGTCTGCCCAGCATCCTTCTTGTTTCACAACTCTTTGAGATAGGTTGGACAATTCCCTTTCCAATGTCCTATCTCACCACACTCAAAGCATGGATCATTTTCCGTTACCTTAAGCTTCATAAGCTTAGGTTTTGGAGGTTCCGCTTTAGCCTTCCCTTTCCCTTTGCCTTTGATGTGCCCCTTTCCTTTGGCAACATTTTGTAAGGCCCCGTTCCCGGAGAGGCTCACAGTTGGTTAATCATAGCATAAAATCACTTTGTAAACAAAACATTGCAGCAGAATTAAATAAACATTCACTTAAAATATGGAAATCATATTGTACTCATACATTCGTCTTTAAAAGGAATAAAACATGGTGCATGGTCTTAAATTACAATAAAGATTTCAAAGACAGGAATGCCATCCATTGCTCGCCAAGTAGCTCGCTGGTGCCCTCCTTAGCATCAACATTTACCTATCCACTATTATGCATAAAAGTCAACTTGCTGAGTGAGTTCTAGTTTTATATAAATAAGAAAATATAAGGTTTATCCTCCATATAATGACCACGCATACATCATACCACATAAAATTTCTTGCATCATATTAAGCATTATTCTTTCATTATATTTCACTTCATCATAAGTGAGATTGCACAAAGCAAGAGCTCCATGTTAATCGACAACGAATGTCGATCCCCGTCAGTACACATCATCATGGTAGCTAACTCCCGACAGTTGATCCACACTGCAAGGCACATAGACCGCTCATGAATACGGATCCATCATCATACGTTAGACTCACCTAAGCGAAGTCTATCATAATGCTTGCAAGACTTTTCATTATCAAATGGGCTCGGGGTAACATTCGTTAAGTTCCACTTCTCATTAGTATTATCTCCCACTTAATATATAATACGTAACTTATTAAGTACATAACATACCAAGTACTAGTCATCATAACACGTAACCGACCCTCCGCGGGACAGCGGGGGTTCGGGGGCGGCAGCCCCTGACAGCGGGTTCCTAGGGGCAGCAGCCCCTAGTGGGGTCCAAGGGACAACGCCCCTGGCTGGGGCCGAGCTGCCAGGTCAGCGCGTAAAATTTTATTTTAAGGACTTTATATAGCATATTTTGTTATAGGAAAATTTAATTTCTTGTTAAAACCGCTTGAAATCCTTACCTTGAAAACCTTATGTTTACTATGCATAATAGCCCCAAAGACAAGGAAAAACATTTAAATAAGGGGATCTAGAACTCACCTAAATATCGTGAGTAACTTCTAAACTAAGCCTTCTAGGCTAGGATCACACTACACAACCTGCAGATAAGTTAACACTTAAAGGGGTTAATTTCTGCCTAATTTCGCTGCCAATTTCGCTGTCAGATAAGCAGTTTCGCTGCCAGTTTTGTTGGCAGTTTTGCTGGCAGTTTCGCTGCCAGTTTCGCGCAGCAGTTTCGCATGACAGTTTCGCTGTCAGATGCACCCAACTTTTGTTGGAATTTCCTAGTTTTGCAATATCTATAGGTCAACCTGGGCACTAGCAAAATTACCAGCGAAACTGTAGTTTCACAACAGCGAAACTGTAGTTTCGCTGGAACTCTCTTAGTTTCGCTGGATGAGTGCACAGTTTCGCTAATCGGGGACACAGTTGTGTTGTATGAATGAAAATGAAGAACCAGCCCGTTTTTAACCCAAAATCTTAACTTTTTACGTCCAAATCCTTGGTTTACCATCCATCAAACCATATCTAACCTTTTTACACGTTTTCATATGTAAAAATTTGACCTTTATTTGTTTCTTTCAAAATTTTCAAAACCCAAAACCCTAGAATTCGGGTTTGATCTACAGAAGGGTTTAGAAGTTGATTCTTACCTGGATTTGTTGCTCCTTTCTTATGGTTTGATGCTCCAACGCCCAGATCTTCAATCTTTTAACCTTTGAAGCTCCAAATCTTGAGATTTTCTTCACTTTCTCTCTCTACTTTCTCTGTCTATGAATTTTGGTGGCTAGGGTTCAAGTATGGAAGATGGTGGCTGATTAGGTATGTTTGAAGGCTGATTATGGGCCCTAAATCACTTAGGCTCTTGCCCATAATCCTAATTAGCCTATAACCCATTTCCTTCCTTTATTAAATACCCACAAATTAAGCCCATTATCCTCGATAACTCGTTTTGACTTTTCGGGGTGTTACACATTTGCCTTGGGATCGGGGAATGGCCTTTTCCTATTGCCTTCCTTATTGATTGAGAGAACAGGTAGAACCTTTCTACCCATCCCCGCCTCAGTTGTTTTGAGCATTGCGTGAATCTCACCAATGCTCTTGTCCCATCCGTTCATATTGTACTTCATTATGAACGTCTCAAACCTTTTAGTTAGGCCATTAAGGATCAAATCCGTGGCCAACTCCTTTGAGACAGGATAGTTAAGCCTCTCAAGGCGATCAATATGGATTTTCATCTTAAGTACATAAGATGATACCGGTTAGGTTTCTTCCATGCCACACGCATGAAGCGCTCGAACCGTTTCGAAGCGCTCTACCCTAGCTTGTTGAAGGAACATTTCCTTCAATTGGGTAATCATGTCATATGCCCCATGATGCTCCAAGTCCTTTTGGAGTTTGGGAATCATAGTTCCCAACATTAGGCAGGATACCTGCATGGAATCCTCAGTATACTGAAGCCAATCGTTATAGGCCTCAACATCCTCAGGGTTAGGTTGGTCGGGAATAGGATCGTCAAGGACATAGGCCTTTTTCTCTTGCTTGAGAACAATTCTCAAGTTTCGAAACCAGTCCATAAAGTTGTTATGGTTCAGACGATCCTTCTCTAAATAGTTCTCAGTGATAGGGTATGGACGGTCGGGGTGGTCGCATTATTGTTTGCGGCCATTCTACAAAATTTACAAAGTTCTTATTAGTATTTCTGAAAAATTACATTTTAATCATTATTACCCTTTTATGTCTCATAGACAATTTATAATTAAAATCTAAAATCCAACGTTACATTCAAATAATGGTTAGGTGACCTTTATCCCATTATTTAAATTAACAAGGTAGTCAACATTTGACAAATGCAACCTTTTACAACTTCTAGCCTTTATGGGATCGGTTAAACATCTTATGTTTGGTTGGCATGTTTAATCCTATCAACACCATTGTACGCCATGCTTGGGTGACCCTATGCACATGGTTTCCAATTCAAGTCGTCCTACTTACACACACGTGTGAGTTTACACATATAAGTGGTTAGGTGACCTTTATCCCACAAATATGTTAAGCCCACCTCAAAACACAAGTTCCCTAAAAGTGGTTAGGTGACCTTTATCCCATAAATAGTTCTCAAGTGATTCGAGTGTCGTGTAAAAGGATGGTGTTAAACTTGTTTCCAAAGGGATTTTAGTTTTCATTAATTCTAGTTTTGAAAACTCTATGTACCTTGTATTTGCATGCTTTCAAAAAACATGGTACCCTATAGTTCTCCTTTTTAATAAAAACCCATTTATTAAAATTATTAATCCTTTTAATAACCTTTTATTAACCACTTAGTGATTAGGAATCGTAAATTTTCACCTTTTTAAGTTTGCTAATGAGTTTGTTATGCATATCCAAATATCAAACAACAATCATACAACAAACAACCAAACAAGCATAATCATACAAACATATGTGCATAACCATAGCCACTAAGTTGACTACACTTGTTTGCCATCACAAGTGTTGTCATAAGGTCTTTCCTAAGGTTTAACAATGACACATCATATGTGTCCATGAACTCCCACTTGAATCCACATCCAAAAGCTTCAAGTGTCCATGTCTTTTGTGTCCTTCCTTTTGGGTCTTCATCTTGTGCATCTTCCTTTATAAAATAATATCCTAATACAATTTTCTAATAAAAGAAATACACCTATTCTATTTATTACGTAACCAAATGAATAAATAAATTACAACCCAAAATACAAACACGAAAGAAAATTATTACAACCCTTTGAATGAATACAAACAACATGACAAAATCATAATCAACCAAATCCAAAACACATATGGTCAAGGCTATGTTATGCACCAAAATATGTATCCATATACAACATTTCATGAACAAAATGTACCCCTTTTATAACCTTAAAGTTCTGGCCATCATGAACCAAAACATTAGGGTTATTTCCAAAACAACATAATCAACCATTTGATATCATCCTTTCAAGATTTAATCATAAGCATGCAAGATATAACCTTGAAAGGTTGGGGTTTCATCATATCATCACAAAACAGCCCCTATTAGGTTGTTAAAGTCCCATAAAACCTATTTTATATGGACAAAAGAAGCTAGTCATCCACATATCCGGCTCTAGATGCCAATGTTGGGTTTGATGGACCATTATCAAAGTTGTTTAACCATTTAAACATGAAAAACGCAGCGGAAACAAACCTTAATATAATGTTATATAAACTGAAAATTAAGGAACATTATATGTCAACAAAAAACCCAAGATTGTAAGGATCATATATATGTGAATAGATTAGCTATCAAGAAGAAATAACAACCAAACATTACCCATAATGCTACCTTTTGAAGATCTGCCAAAACGTTAGATGAACTACCTTCCAAAGGCTGCCCTAAAACGTTAGATGTGAAGAATAGGATGAAGTCTTGAATGACCAAAACACCAAGGTAGATGTCCTCAAGCTTTCATACCCACAAGTGTGAGCAAACACCTCTTGTTGCTAGGATTTTTTACACCAAATCCGCAAGAAACAAGCTGCTGGAAACCCTTTTCAGCCTTGTTTTTCTTCTTAGATGAGAGAAAAATTTGGTCTTGCATGTATGAGAGAGAGAGGGAAGAATAGAGTGTGTGTGTGTGTGTGTGTGTAGTTATGTTGTATATGTTTCCAAGACAACAAAACAATAAATTAAAACCCACAAGTAAGGGGCGGCCGAAATTGGTCCAAAATGGGGTTTCCCCCCATTTTTTTTAATCTTCCATTAATCTTAACTAGTTAATTTTTAGTTATGTAATTAACCTTTTAATTATATAACTCTTAAACACACTTTTACTATTTGATGTTATTTAACCAACTTAAATAATATTACAAATAATACCCATGAACAAAATATCCCCTATAAGTTATTCCATCTCACATACAATTTATTTAGAAAACTCATTTTCTAAATTGATGTTGATATTTAATTGCATGATCATATCATCAATTAAATATTAATTGATGTTTGCTAAACTTGTTATTGGGTATGACCTGACTTGGATCATGATGTACTAACCACATCAATATTCTATGTGTCTTGGGCATAAAAAATCCAACAATATTTGACTAAAAAGCATTTATAAAATAACCCCGTTAAATATATTTTATAAAAACTAATCTTTCTAATACTTTTTAAATAGTTTTTAACTATTAAACACAAGTATTATTCACCAATACCAATAATCCTAGACATTTACAATAAGTCACACAACACACGAAATATATTTCACACGTTGTCACGTTATCGCGTAAAATTTATAAAATCAATATTTAAAATTCTATAAATTTATAAATCACATAATCAGAACTAATATTCAACATTATTAATTAGATTATCATTGTTTATCATAGATTATTATTATTAAGTCGGCAACGTTCAACGAAAACTAGTGTGTGTTCACGACACGTGTATGCAAGGCTTAACGGAACTAACGGAGTTTTGGTAACGGAAAATTACCGGATGTCACATTATTCCCATGTTGAAAGAATTTTCGTCCCGAAAATTACATTACATGGTGAGGGTGTTCCATCACTGGTCTACTGTATTGGCACACAGAAATCAAAATCTAGTGAGTTTTGGATGAGTTGTCACATCATCCCCATGTTGAAAGAAATGTCGTCCTGAAATTTAAATCAATACCTTCGTCTGCAGGCATCGTCTCGAATAGTTGAGGATACTTAAGCTTCATTTGATCTTCACGTTTCCACGTGAATTCCGGTCCACGTCGTGAGTTCCAACGAACTTTGACTATGGGTATCTTGCTTTGCTTAAGTGTTTTCACCTCACGATCCATGACTTGAACGTCCTTTAGGGGTACAATTAGTGTTTCGTCAGATATACAGTTCTTCAGATTTGAAAGATGAAACACATCGTGGACTCCACTCAGTGAATCAGGTAAGGCTAGTCAATAGGCCACTGGACATATTCTTTCCAATATCTAAAATGGTCCAACATACCTCGGATTTAGCTTCCCTCGCTTGCCAAACCGAACTACACCTTTCTATGGTGAGACCTTCAATAAGACCTTTTCACCAATCTAAAACTCCAAAGGTTTCTATCGTTTGTCAGCATAACTTTTCTGTCGGTCTCGCGCTGCATGCATAAGGTTCCGTATCTGCACAATCTTGTCAATTGTTTCATGTATTAGCTCGGGACCCGTTAGTTGACTATCACCGATTTCAGCCTAACAAACCGGTGATCTACATTTTCTCCCATACAAAGTCTCGGAAGGTGCTGCCTGTATGCTAGTGTGATAACTGTTATTATAGGAAAAATCCACCAATGGCAGATGAACTTTCCAGTTATTCTCGAAATCAATCACACAAGCACGTAGCATATCCTCCAAAGTCTGTATGGTGCGCTCACTCTGGCCGTCACTTTGTGGATGATAAGCAGTACTCATATCCAATCGTGTACCCAGATATTTCTGCAGTGATTGCCAGAAGTGTGACGTGAAACGAGCTTCACGGTCAGAAATAATTGATATCGGTACACCGTGTCTCGAAACGGTTTCCTTAAGGTACAGTCGGGTTAATTTCTCCATCTTATCCATTTCCTTAATTGCAAGAAAGTGAGCAGACTTTGTCAACCGATCCACAATAACCCATATTGTCTCACAACCAGTATTAGTCCGAGGTAACTTAGTAATAAAATCCATGGGGATCTGTTCCCATTTCCACATTGGTATCTCGGGTTGTTGTAACAGTCCGGATGGTTTTTAGTATTCTACCTTTACTTTTGAGCAGGTCAAACACTTGCTCACATATGTAGCTACATCCGCCTTCATGTTAGGACACCAATAATGCGCCTTTAGATCATGATACATCTTGTTAGATCCAGGATGTATAGAGTACTTAGACTTGTGTGCCTCACTCATAACTAAATCCCTCAGGTTTCCATAGATAGGCACCCAAAGTCTATCCATGAAGTACCGAATTCCATCCTCTTTCACCACCAGTTGTTTATCCATTCCTCTTACGACTCAAAACCAACATTTTCCGCTTTTAAAGCTTCTATCTGGGCTTCCTTAACTTGTTCAGCAGATGAGTACTGATTGTAAGCTGTAAGGCTCGCACCCTCCTAGGTTTAGTTGTTTCTTTCCTGCTTAAGGCATCGACAACCACGTTCGCCTTTCCAGGATGGTACTTTATAGCACAATCATAATCGTTCAGAAGCTCCACCCAACATCATTGCCTCATATTCAACTCCTTTTGCTTGAAGATATGCTGAAGACTCTTATGATCGGTGTAGATAGTGCATTTGGTACCGTACAAGTAATGTCTTTAAGGCAAAAACTACTGCACCCAATTCCAGGTCATGGGTAGTATAGTTCTTCTCGTGAACTTTTAGTTGTCTCAAGCCGTAAGCTATTACCTTGTCACATTGCATCAGGACACAACCCAATCCTTGAATGGATGCGTCACAATACACCACGAAATCATATGTTCCATCTGGCAGTGCCAATATCGGTGCACTACAGAGTTTTTGTTTTAATAACTGAAAAGCCGCTTCTTGAGTTTCACCCTATTTGTATACCGTTTCTTTGTGGGTCAAGGCTGTGAGAGGTTGTACGATCTTAGAGAATCCCTCTATGAATCGTCGGTAATACCCTGCTAACCCCAGAAATTGCCTTATCTCGCTCGGTGTTTTGGGTATAGCCCAATTCTTTATCGCCTCAATCTTTACAGGATCAACATGTATCCCCTTCTCATTAACAATGTGACCTAGAAATTGCACTTCTCGTATCCAAAAATCACACTTAGAGAATTTGGCGTACAATTGCTCATTCTTCAATAGTTCTAAGATCAATCGTAAGTGCTCTTCATGATCCTCCTTGGTCCTAGAGTATATCAGTATGCCATCGATAAACACAATGACGAACTGATCGAGAAATGGTTTCCACATGTGAGTCATGAGGTCCATGAACACCGCAGGTGCATTAGTCAACCCAAAAGGCATGACCAAGAACTCGTAATGACCCTAACGAGTACGGAATGCAGTTTTGGAGATGTCTTCTTCTCGGACTCTAAGTTGATGATAACCAGATCTCAAATCAATCTTCTAATAATAGCTTGATTCCTGAAGCTGATCAAACAAATCATTGATATGAGGTAAAGGGTATCAGTTCTTGACTGTGACTTTGTTTAACTCCCTATAATCGATGCACATTCAAAACATGCCATCTTTCTTCTTAACAAAGAGGACAGGGGCTCCCCAAGGTGAAGTGCTAGGTCAAATGAAGCCCTTATCTAAAAGCTCCTGAAGTTGTGATGATAACTCCTGTAGTTCGTTCGGTGCTAATCGATAAGGTACTCTAGTAATCGAGGTTGCGCCGGGAGTCAGTTCGATTTGGAATTCCACTTGGCGGTGAGGTGGTAGTCCAGGAAGATCCTCTGGAAACACCTCTGGAAAGTTTCGTACCACGGGAATGTCCTCCATTCTCCTTTCTTCCGCTTGCTTATCGGTGATGAGTGCTAGAATAGCCAAACACCTTTTCGCAGCAACTTTTGTGCTTACATGTACGAGATGATGCCTATCACCGCACCACTCCTATCACCTCTGACTGTAAGGATTTTATCACCAACAGGAATTCGTATGATTTTCTCGTGACATATGACTTCCGCTTGTTTATTAGAGAGCCAATCCATGCCTATCACAACGTCAAAACTCCCCAGCGTAACAGGCATAAGATCTACAGCGAAGATATGACTAGCAAGCTCTATCTTACAATCTCTAAGGATATGCGTTACAAAAATTTGCTTACCATCAGTCAATTGTATGACATACTTAGTCTCCAATGCAGAAGGCATACCGCTTAAGAGACTACAAAACATATTAGAGATAAACTCCTATCGGCTCTAGTGTTAAACAGTAAAGATGCAAAACGACCATTAACAAGAAATTTACCAATAACGGTAGTAGGATCGTTTAGAGCCTCGCCTGAACCCATGACAAAGGCTCTCCTTTTGGCTCCACCATTGTTGCCACTATTGTTGTCACCATTACCACCATTGTTGTTATTGCCACCATTCCCATTTCTATTTCCGTTTCTTCTCAGTTAAGGACAGTTTCTCTTGTAATGCCCTTCCTTTCCACACTCAAAGCAACCCTTTGGTGTTTCTTGGGGCTGCTGAGGTTGTTGATGCTTCTTAATCAGTTCTTCATGACAATCCTTTGCCATGTGTCTAAGCTTCACATAACGCTGGCATCAAAAGCAGTCACACCTACCGGTGTGGTGGTAGTTGCATCGGTTGTATTTTGGATTTTCCCCACGTATCCACTTATTCCTTGGGATAATGAAGATGATTGGTTGAGGTTGTGATTGAAATCAAACCGCCTATATTGTTGTTGCTGTTGATGAGGTTGATGTTGCTGAGGTTTGTTACCAGATGACGATCCCTTGCTAGCATTATTCTCCCACTTGCGTTTGTTATCGGGCACGCTTGCTACAGCACCCCGGTTGGGTAACTTTCCTTGTTCCACAGCTTGGTCAGTGAGCTCGTGAGCCAGTCGTATAACGTGTTGAATAGTAGGGAGATTTGCGGCAGTCACCATTTCTCCTGTACCAAACCACGTAAGTAGAGCTTAATTCATCAACTCGGCGCGTCAACCATGCAAAGATAGAGTGTCGCCGACTTATTAGACCTAGTCGTGTAAGCCTCGATGTCAAATCCTTCCATCTTTAATTGCAAGAACTCAGCTTCCAGTTTTTGAACTTTATTACGAGGGCAGTTTACCCGCTAAGGCTCTTCCATTGGGTTATCCTGAGGCTCCTCCATTGGGGCCTCCTGAGTCTCGAATTGGTTTTCCAACTCGTGTATACGAATGATAGCCTCATGAAGCTAATCATGATCACGTTCAAATTAGCTGTCAACTCGGTAACCTGTCCACGCAAAGCTTGGATCTCTCCTGTCTAACCATCCTTGCGTCCTTGCATATAGAGCCACAAGTTTTCCATTTACTTGTACACTCTGCTATCTGTAGTTGATCATGCGGGGTCACCAACATAGCGATAGCCAAAAAAGGTGTGCAGGGTAGGGGGTATAAGATGGTGTCTCTAGACACGGTAGGGATCATAAATGGAACATTTTCCTTTTCCCTCATCCTAATCAGTGTAATGTGACTAGTGCCAATTGTCAGAATTAGTCATGTCCCGCCCAATTTTTGGCTCGCGCATGAGGTATAAATCAGGTATAAGTATAGGAAGTCTAGAACCATAACTTGTAGATGATGAAGGAATAACCTCGTGTTCCTTTCCCGATGCATTTCGAACAGAGAATGAAGATGATGAAGATGCCATATTGCAGTGTATGTGATGCGTATGCCAATGAGTATACAGTAAGAGGATAAGCAACGAGTAACTAACTAACTGTGTGCGGTTATGGACTAGTGTGTATGCAACCTAGTTCCCTATAACCAATGGCTCCGATACCAATCTATCACACCCTTAAAATCCACGTGCGGAGTTTTACCACGAGGCATGTGAACAAACCAGGATCACAGTCAATAGTTACTCGGAACGACTCTACATGCCATGTTTAACATAAAACAAACCAAAGTTCAAACTTTAAAACCATGCGGAAGCGTTTTGTAAAATAAGACAACCCAAAATATTGAAATGCATAACATGACAAAACATGTGCCAACCAAATGTTTGAAACCCATAATGTAAAGACAAGCAAATGTGTTTATAAATTAAAGCCTTAGAATGCATGCTGGACCCGTGCTGTGCTCCTACTGGCAAGCTAAGTTATCGACCTGAGAATAGCATACTAAAATGTAAACACAATGGTTGGTGAGTTCAAGAGTTGGCGTTTAAACATAAACAGTTTAACAGTTGTGATATATAAGCAGTGTATTGTAACAGATAGCTAGTCTATTAACAATAAATATTAATACATAGTGATTTCGTAATTGAAGCTGACTGTGATAGTTTTTTCCTCCTGCCACGACTTACCAGGTCGTGACAAATGTTCATAGAACAAATTGCACCCGGTTGACCTCAAGTCACACAGGTGGGGCTCGTCAGACCCAGTAGTACTACCCAAGTTTCCCCGCTATTCAATATTAACAATTCGAAAGTGTGAGGACTTTTCCATGGTAAACAACACTATATTAATATTATACACAACTTAAATACATAAAGAATTTGTGAAATTAGCAGTATGCTATCTCCCCCAAAAGAGATTAAATAAATAGTAGGGCATGAACTCACCTGATATGCGTAATAAGTACTTAGAGTTTACTTGGAAGAAAAGAGTGGACAGACAACCTTCAGAGGTTACCTAGATCATGTAAGTAGATGAGTATGTGTAAACAGAGAACATGTGAAACCCTAAGTACACAAAAACCAAAGACTCAAGGTTTCAGAAAAGAAACATGTTTGACCCAGTTGACCCGTTTGACCCCTTGGTGACATTATGTTTTGTAAACCATTTAAACAAACATAATCATACAACATACAAGGTCAAATCATGCATAACCTAATCATATGACCCATTACTATGAACTATCATAAACAAGCCAAAACAGATAATTTACCAATTAATCATCCATACTAATCAACAACATGTTCAACATGTCCATTACATTCAACATACACCAAGATGATAAATTTCCAGTCCCAAGCATGATGCCCTAGTTACTAATCCACATTCAACTTCATACATGATCATCAAAGCAAATAAATCACACATAACCAAATAGGCATTCCATACAACCTATTTAACAGGTTCTATCAACTTAGATTCATCCATGGACATACTAACATGCTCCTAATGTCCCAAACATGCTCAAACTATCATCCTTCAAACTTTGTGCAAATAAAGTTTCCCTTTTGGGAAAGTACATCCCATAATCTATCATACACCCAATGTATACATGCATTCATCAATAATATGCCATATCAAGTTCATAATAACATCTAAGCAAGATCAACAACATCCACATATCATAATTCATCAATCCCATATCTAAAAAGTTACTACTTTTGGAAATCTATGAACTACATTAATCATTCTTGGTTTTCTAGCATACATATCATCAATCTAGTATACATATGTCATCCCAAACACATCAACAACATTACTTCATCATCAAATCATCATATCATGCAAATAAAGTTATTATTCTTTGTAACCTATGAACAATGCCTTCAATTCATCAATTTCTTGCAAGATCCATGTATTCTAGCATTCATTCAACCAAACTAACATCATGAAATCATCAAACAACATCAATTTGATCAGTCATAAAGTTTCCCCAAATCAAAGTTTCTAGCTTTGACCTAATTTGACATTGAACATCAAAATTCACATCAATACTTGCAATTAACATACAATCTAGTATCAATACAACAATACTAACATGGATTAACCATCACATCAATTTCATATCATCATCAAGATTTTTGGATTAGGGCTCCTCAAGAACACAAACTTTGCAAAAACAACATAGTACTAACCTTTAGATGAGTTTAGATGGTGATTTACACTTGAAATCAACTTGTTCTCCTTGAAATCACTTGAAATTCGACTTGTATGCTTGCTCTTGGATCCAATTCGCAAAAAGAGAGGATGCGGCCGAAAATGGGGTTTGGGAGGCTAGGGTTGGGTTAATTTTGGTAGTATTTGACTAAAAAGCATTTACAAAATAACCCCTTTAAATATATTTTATAAAAACTAATCTTTCTAATACTTTTTAAATAGTTTTTAACTATCAAACACAAGTATTATTAACCAATACCAATAATCCTAGACATTTACAATAAGTCACACAACACACGAAATATATTTCACACGTTGTCACGTTATCGCGTAAAATTTATAAAATCAATATTTAAAATTCTATAAATTTATAAATCACATAATCACAACTAATAATCAACATTATTAATTAGATTATCATTGTTTATCATAGATTATTATTAAATCACCAACGTTCAAGGACAACTAGTGTGTGTTCAGGACACGTGTATGCAAGGCTTAACAGAACTAATGGAGTTTTGGTAACGGAAAATTACCGGATGTCACAAAACCCTTGTTCAATCTACACTGATTGAACAAGCCGCCTCTGTTCAACCCAAAAAGGCTAGAGTGGAACAAAGGGCTCTCACTTAGCTTGAGGTCTCATTGTCCCCTCCAATTGACCTTAATACCAGTATTGAGTCTCCTTAGTCTCAACCTGATGAGCCCATTACCAAGCCTTAAGCCCTCAGGATGAGTCCCAACACTCACCTGAGCAGCCAAAAAGGGGCAGCCACATCACTGGCTCAGAGCCATTAGACGTTGACCAAGGTCCCAGGTCATTAGGCATAACCTCTATCTCCTTTACTGACCTTTTAACCCACACCAATAATGAGATTATGTTCTCTCATGGCTATGAAGTTGATCTGCCACACCAACCTTTAGATCAACAGAGCCATGGAGAACCTCTGATCTCTGACCCATATTAGCAACCTATTACCGAGGTGAGTCCCACCGGTGTGCAGGGGACTCATATAGGCTCAGCTGCCACTACTAAGAGTTTCTTATTGAGCTCTCAGTACAGTGGTAACATCAATGAGACTGAGTCTACGTCAACTTTGCCCATTGAAATCTCTGAAAGAGATGACTTTGAGCAAGGGTATCCAGGGCGCCAAGAAACCACCACGGTGATGAGGATGTACATACTCGGTATGTAGTCTCATCTCCCCATGATTCTTCAACTGAAGATGAGGGAAGTCTAAAACTCACAATTCAGTACTTGCTTCTAAGGTCTCAAACCTTGAATCTAAGGTTAGGATCCTAGAAAACAGGTCTGTCACTCAGCAACTTGAGATTGAAAATCTCAAGGCCAAACTAGCTCAGACATAGATTGAGAAGTCTGCCAGGCATGTACCCACTCAGGTTTCTTTAAGTTCTTCATCTAGCTCATCTACTTCTCAAGATGATGCTACCAAAAAGGGGGAGAATGTACAGAAACAAGCTCATGAGGAACCTCAAATTTCTGAGGAACCTCAATCTCTGGCACTCACAACTTTATTCTCTGCTTACCCTCCACAAAAGCAATCACATACTGTCTTCCCATAACCACCTCCTTTAATGTTTCAAGTGGACCCAAGGATGCTCATCAACCTTCATAATCTTTTCACACAATTCCTGATGAGCTCCTTAATTGAATAACCATCCCTTGATGTTGCAATCACCTACTTTAGAGAAGAAGAGATCTAAAGCTTCAGTGTACCACCTACCACTCAGGTGGAAGTTGGTCACCCAAAGGTAATTATGGAACCTGAGATTCAATTCGAAGGGGAAATAAGGACTGATGGCACAGCAATTACCTTAGTTGGGACAGTTGGTACAACTATATCAATTTCTTCTGAAGCAGAAATTCAAGCTGCGGAAGCATTTGCTGGCTTATCATCTTTGCCCGATGCACTCACAGAGGCCATTCTTGATCTAGCCTCTGAGGTGAATAGTGATGACTTCCTTACAACTCCTATTCTTCCACAAACAACACATGATCAACCAGGACCTTCTCAACCCCGTCCTCAACCCTCTTAATCTCAACCCTTAAAGCCAGAAACTCTAAAGAAAGTATCTCCTCATGACTGCAAAGGAAAGAGGAAGATGACTGAGGAGGAACTTCTTGGGGTTAAGAGAATGAACAAGCTGAGGAGAAAGGGTATGGTTCCTACTAAAAAGTTGTTAGCCGTAAGCAGTGAAGTAGCGGCAACCTCTTAGGAAGCCATCAATGAGAAGAAGAGGCTGGAAGTAATTGACAGGCTTATCAGCCTGGGAGTAGCAAATGAAGAAGTGCTACTATTCCTACTTGATGAGCTTATCAAGTTGGAAGAGGCAACTTTGCTGAAAAGAGAAAAGGAGCATGAAGCAAAGTTAGCCAAAGAGGAGAGGGCTAGAAAGATGAAAGAAGAAGTAGAGAGGAAGAAGAGGATGGAGAGGATAACCTTCTTATGCTCAAGAGGTTATTTTCAGTAGGAGCTGAGTCCTTATGACAATGAGACAATCTTACTTCTTGTCAATAGAGAACAATATCAGATCAGCAAGGAGAGGAAAAGGGCTGCTAGGGAGAAAGCCAAGGAGAGGAAGAAGAAATAAGAAGTGGCCAAGCTTGCAGCTGCCAAGAAGGTAGGAGATAAGGCCTGGATGAAGGCTTATCTCAGAGCACATGGCTTCACTGGCAGGCAGGTTGGTCCCATGTCAGAGTAAACACTACAACGACATGTCAATGATATCAAGGCTGACATTCGCTTAGGAAGAAGGAAGGAGGCATCCTAAGGGATACAGAGAATAGAACCCAAGCCAACTCCCAATCCTAAACCCAAACCATAACCACAACCACAACCCATACCAAATGAGCCTATACCCTTTTCCTTCCCCATCAAAACCGAACCCATCACTGAACCATATACCCCTGAACCAACACCATCCATCCTACCCTTACCAACTTCCTCTTCCTCTTAACAACCACCACCGGTACTCATCCTACAACCCAAAACACAAACCAAAACCCAACCTATTCCTAAACCATTCTCTGAACCATCTAAACCTCCAACCTTAGAGCAGATTAGGGAGATCAAATAGAAACTCACCATTGCTCTAGAGTGAGTAAAATCTCTTATGATGATGGGATCATAACTAACAAATACATTAATGGATCATCAAGCTCCATCACAAGAGATGCCTTCCTAGATCTTCCCAGAGAAATTCTACACCAGTCATTTAGTCTGAAGGCCTTAAACTCTAGGTCCTTAAATGATGAAGAAAAGAGACTAAGAAGAAGATTGGTATCCATTTTGTACAATAGGAATAGAGATAGACTACCAAGTCGACCTCTTGCTCCTAGACAAAGAATTGTCCAATGGAGTTTTGAGATACTTTCCCACGACTTTGTTGTGGAGAGGGAGAATGGAGAGGTAGACAGATTAACTGCCTCTTCTCTACTACACTTAAGCAGATTTGACATTGCTGAGTTAGTAGAGAGACCATTCACCAATCCCTCTAACTCCCCTTTAGTTGCTCATATCAAAAGACACATTGACAGCCTGCATCTTGTCGAACTCAACAAAATGCAAGAGCTGAAGAGGAGTTGAAAGATAGAAAGAAACAGAGTGTAGTTTTGGTAGCATCAGCCTAGGGGGAGTTTGTTCGATCTATTAAGGCTTGTGCAACCGAAAAAACACTTAGAAGAAATCTGCACAACTAAGGAATGTCTTCCGAAGGAAATGCTGCAACTTCCGAAGCTTCTGAGATAATCTTCCGAAGATCTTCCGAAGGATGAAATCCGACTTTCGAGACTAAGAAGTTCTCCTTCCGAAGAGGACACTTAGAAGAATGAAGACAAAGTCTGCCGAAGTCTAAAGCCTCAGAAGAAACTGTGTCTTCCGAAGTATATAATGATTCGGAAGAACTTATTCTTTCGTAGCTATTTTACCTTCGGAAGAAGCACAGTATGAACCACTGGACAAAGCATGGTCCGACTGACACTTGTTGCCTACTCTGATCTTCTGCAAAGATGCTTTTCATGCTCGTATGTTTGACCTTACTTTTGTCCACTGTTCACCATTCCTTAGTAGGTGCAGCTACCACCTTTAGTGGTTGACCAAATGGTAAGTCGTGGACCTGTCATGACTACCAAATCTTAGATATACTTTATCTATGATACCTTACCTCTTACAATGTAGTATTTGTATAGTAGTAAGTCCCAGCATGTTATCTACGTGTAACAAGCTGTAGATAGTAGTATATATAGTCGCTCATTGTAACTTAGTATCCATGCTTCTGCATGAGTCTTGTAATACTTAGTTGAGAGATAATATATACAAGTATCTTGAAAACTTCTCTTGTTCTTACTTATTATATTATTATCAACTGAGTTCTTGATTCTGCAATTCATCTTTGAGTAATACCTGCTAAGTTTGAGAGAAACACTAAGTGTTGTGAACCCATGTCGATCCTGCAGTTTCTACAGTAATTTCGGCAGTAGTTTCGCTCGAAACTATTGAACTTTTGTTTAAGGAAAATGGAAGATAGTTTCGCAAGGAAACTGATCAGGCTGAAGAAGCAGATCACCATCCTTTTCTTTGATGAACAATTGCAGTCAATTACACCTCTGCGGAATCCTTGTTTCACAAGATGAGTCGAGAGTTTCTCATACCAGGCTCTGAGAGCTTGATGAAGCCCATATAAAGCCTTGTCGAGTTTGTAAACTCTGTCCCGATGATATGGATCCTCAAATCCCTCGGGTTAACTAACGTACACTGTCTCTCGGATTTCACCATGAAGAAATGCACTCTTCACCCCCAGTTGATAGACTTTAATCTTCATGTTAGAGGCATAGGCTAGGAAGATACGGATGGCTTCCATTCTCGCCACAGGTGCAAATACTTCATTGTAATCTATTCCCTCGACTTGTCGAAATCCTTGAATTACAAGCCGAGCCTTGTTCCTGATGATGCCACCTTGATCATCTTTCTTACACTTCAGGACCTATTTGGTACCAATGACTTCAGCACCTTTAGGTCTATCAACTAGTGTCCATACACCTAACTTCTTGAACTGAAGAAGTTCTTCTTGCATGGCACTGACCCATGCCTCATCATTTTGGGCTTCACTGACGTATTGTGGCTCAAACTGAGACACAAAACAACGATATACACCATCGTGAAGGTATCATTTTTCCATTATCAAGGCATAATCAGCTGAATATAGCTGATTTCCAGTCTGAACTCCTGATCTGACATCCCCAATGACATTGTCCAGGGGATGATAGACATTTAGGCATGATCCAGGAGTGGTGGGAACAACTATCTCAGAACCAAGATTATGGACGTTTGGTTCTGTATCTGAGGCGGTAGGAGTTTGAGGTTCCGAAGACGCAGAGGCATCAATGTCAGATGCTTGTGGACTTGCAGGAATGGGAACCTGTTCCTCCACATTATTCCGGTCATTCTCCCCACCTTCATCATCAGAGGAGGAGTCAGTTACATCGAGTGCTCCCCCTGACTGGTTAGACGATTCACCTTATGAACCAGATGCTGTGGCGTCTTATGATGGTGTGTTTAAAACCTCAAACATCATTTTGGTTGCCAAGTCATCGTCAGAGGTGGAGAGAGGGATGTTGAAGGACTTGAAGAAGCCATCATAGTTGAAAAAGAAAGCGGGTCCTTTTCCAGCAGGAGGGGTGGTATATCTCTGAACGTCAACATTACACCACACTTCTACTTGACCTGTTGAGTTGTTGTAGACTCTCTTATTCGGTATGTTGTATCCAAGAAAGATTCCTTCGTCAGCCTTCTCACTGAACTTTCCCACCTGATTCTTCTTCAGTAGTGTGCACGGTGCGCCAAACGGTTCGAGATACTCTAGATTTGGTTTACGTCGTTGAAGTCACTCGTAACACGTCTTGCCAAGACGTTTCACTACTAGAACTCGATTTAACGTGTAACACGCATTGGCAACTGCCTCATTCCAGAATTAGATAGGCAGCTTTGAGTCTGCTAGCATTATCCGTGCTGTCTCTATTAAGCTGCGATTCTTTCTCTCAGCAACTCCATTCATCTGAGGAGTGTAGGCAGAAGTGAGCTGGTGCACAATTCCCTTTTCTTTACAGAAAGCCTCCATCCATTGATTCTTGAACTCGGTTCCGTTGTCTGAGCGGACTTGTCTTACCTTCAGCTTGTAGAGAGACTCCAGTGTAGTTACTAACTCTTTGAATGACTCAAATGTTTCTGATTTTCATTTTAGAAACATCACCAAGGAGAATCTTGAGTAGTCATCTGTAACTACATAGCAGTACAAGTCGCCTGCAATGCTTCTTGTACTGACTGGACCTAACAGATCCATGTGAAGAAGTTCAAGAGGAAGTTCGATGGAATGAACTTTCTTTTCCTTATGAGACTTCTTCGTCTGTTTGCCTTTCTTGCACGCCACATAGAAATACGGAAGTTGGAAGTTTTTGACGTTAACTCCTCTCACTAGATCATTCTGGATCAAGTGATTCATCTTCCGTAGATTAATGTGTCCTATTCTTCGATGCTAGGAGATGGAGTCCTTCTCAGTAGCCTTTGACAAGAAGCACTGAACTTGATGATCCGTTGTGGAGGCCTTTGATAGATCCAAGACATCAAGGTCATTATCTCTTGAGGCAGACATTAAGACTTGGTCCTCCGGGATCACATAGTCCTTTTTCAGGACATAGCATTTCTTGTTATCAAATACTACTTTAAACTCTTTATCACAAATTTAGGATACAGAAAGTAAGTTATTTTGAAGTTGTTGAACGTAGTTTACCTTGTCAAACATTACTTTCTGATTTCCTACTTCCCCTTAAGCTGTGATGTACCCTCCTTTGTTTCCAGCAAATGAAACATGGCCTCCTTTTATTTGTTTGACGTTTGATAGGAGTGCCCTGTTCCCAGTCATGTGCATGGATGCTCCGCTATCGACAATCCACGTGTTGGTTTCAACACTATAGCGAACACCCTGTACATTCAATTGAAAACATTAGTTCAGGTTAGGGACCCAAGCCTTTACTTGCTTGGGTGACCCAGAGGCATCACACATCATAAATTCCACCCATTGACCTTTTTAGGGTGAGGGAAGATCTATGGTCTTCTTGTTCTCTTTATCAGATTCATGGATAGATTTCTCTTTCCATAAGCCAGTCTTATGTAAGACCTGTTTGTGGTAAACAGACGACTGGTTGATAGGTTGAACTTTAGGTTCACTGACTCTTTTTGGTGGACTCGTGGATCTTCTTTTGGAAGAGCTTACTTTAGTGTCATAAAGTTCTATCTTCTTCTTTGGCATCTGATAATAAGGACAATAAGACGCAATATGTCCACACTTTCCACAGTTGTAACATGATCTGCTTTCTACTTGACGATTTAAATGTTTCTGTTGAGAAGTGTTGGACACCTGTGTGACAATGTTTTGTTTGGGTTTTGACATGTCTTGCTTAGATGTTTTATCTAATTTAACAAAATTAATTGTTTGAACGTTTGTAACATCTTTTACCTTTTGTTTCTCTGGACTTAGACATGAAGCACGATGGTGGTTAACTTGTTTGGTCTTTTTGGGTTCAGAATTAGACTTGGTTGACCCAGACTTAACTTTAACCTTTTCAAATTGTTTGTCCAGATTGACACAGGGCATTTTACCTTGTGATTTTAAAGTGGCCTCCTTTAGTTTAGTGCCAGATTCAATAGGTTTACATGTGGAATCTGGATAACTTACTAGAGGAGTGGACACCACATGATCTTTGATTGGGTTATTATTTATTGGTTTTCTTCTTTCATTCATCAAGGTCTCTGGTGGTGGTGGAACCACTTTATATCCCAAACCCTCCCCATCGTTACGTTCTCTCACTAAGTGTTGGACAATGTGAGAGGAACTTGTCCAACTGTGCAGTTTTTGTTTTAGTGAATTTACTTCTACTTCTAAAACTGCCTTCTGTTTCTTAGTGTCTTCTAGAGAGTTTAGATAGTACCTAATGTCATTAGTTGGTTAAAAGCTACTACTTCTGTTTCCCTAAGCTGTTTGTTCAAAAGATCTATCTTTTCTTTGTAACTGTGCTCATTTTATTTTAGAACTCTATTGGCTTTTGTGCATAGTTGTAAATCCTTTACTAAGCTATCATTATGATCTAATAACCTAGCAAACTTAAAATCAATGCTTTCCCTAAATTTATTACAATCAGTACACGCATGATTATCGAAAAGTTGGTCAGTAGTACTTACCTGAGGAGGTTCTGATGAATCAGCCATCAAAGCAGAGTCTGGTGTTTCTGGTTCTAGTGATTCTGACATTGTTGTAGTTTTCCCTTCTTCAGGCATGTAATTGACCACAATTGCAGTCTCTTCATTGTTTGACATCGCGAGTTCCACTGCAATATCTCCTTCACTAGCTGAGTCGTCATCTAAATCCTTAACACTAGCAATGTTAGATTCTCCCGGAGAGACAAACCAAAAGCTCCAATCCTGTCCTTCGTCATCATGGGCAGTCAAGGCTTTAGGATCCTTGCTTAACAAAATAGGACTGCTAGTGGGTTTATCTTGATGATTAAGGGATGAGAATGGATTCCCGTTTCCAGTCTTCTTGGGCTTCACACACTCACGTTTGAAGTGCCCCTTTTCGCCACAGTTGAAACAGGTCACCTTGGTCTTGTTGAAACCAAAGGTTATGTCCTTAGTTGCAACCAAGTTTTGTCCGGTCTTCTTGACAAACTTCTTAGCTCTCCGAACAACACTTGCTAAGGCCCACATTATATCCATCCTTTCCAGCTTAGTCTCGTCTACCCGTTCATAGTCCTCATCTGCCAGATGGTAGTTCCCTATTTTCCCAGATGGTAGTTCCCTATTTTCCCAGCAACTAGCCCATCATAGGAATGGACTTTCGCTGCTAGGAGGTCCATGTGCTCTTTAGCTACCTCAACAGACAACTTCCCGAGATTCTCGGTCTTTAGTTTTGTAGCATTTGCTTCAGGTGTGATATATAGGGTACAAGACGACCCTGACGTGTCAGATCCTGAAGAAGAGGCTTGAGATGGACCAGCTGAACTTGACACAAAGGCTGTTTGTAGTGGAGCTCCAGATGTTTTGGCTTGAGGAGTTGAGTTGTACAAGGCTGGATTTTGATCATAAGTAGAATTTTTGCCCTGTACTTCATTCTTAATTCCTCCTCTCTCAACTTCAGAATGAAGTAGTTGTCTAACTTCGTGAGCATATCATTCTGTCTGAGGTTGGAGGCAAAAGAAACCCATTTTTCAGGCAGTCCATCTGCAAAGTTTGAGACTTTGTCTTCCGTAGAAGTGGTGACTCCATGAGTGTGCAGCTCACTCATCAAGTGATAGAATCGATCAATTACATCGTCCAAGCTCTGTTTTCCCGTTGACGAGAAGTTGTCAAACTCCTTCTTCAATGCTTTAGCCTTTAGAGCTTTTAACGATGCATTACCATCATACCTCTTTTCCAATGCATCCCATAGCTTCTTTGCTTGCTTGTTCTCAAAAAATTGATGGAAAATGTCCTTTGGAATTGACTGAGTGAGCAATGCATACACTTTCTTCTCAGCATTGTACTTCACCTTTTGTCCATCAGTCATGCCCCCTACTGTAAGTTTGACACCGTCTGCACCTACAGGCATGCTATACCCCGTCTCTATTGACTCCCACATATTGGGATCTACACTATTCAAGTAAATCTCAAATCTTTGGTTCCACTGTGGATAATCATCTAACGTGATTAGCTTAGGTGGTTTATTGTGATTCCCCACTTTATTTTCCAGTAGCAACAGATTCTGGATCCTTGAATCTCTCCCTGCGGTGAACGCTGAATACTGGTCCTCCATTACTATTAACTTTAAACTTTGAAACAAACTTTTGTACTTGCGCGAATGAAGGTGTGCGATTGGGCTATTCAGACGATTGAACAATACGGATGGCTCAACCGTGCGAATGAACCAATACGAATGAATCAATCAGGCGAATGAACAAGTGCGGTTGAACAGTGTGAATAGACTGCTCAGTCGTACGAATGAAGGTACGAATGAGTCCAATCGTGCGTATGAGGGATGCGTATGAACTCAGTCGTGCGATTGAGTTAATCGGGCGACTGAAGCTACTGAATTTTGAAAATTCGAAGGTTTAAGGTATTTTGGACGCAAAAACACGAATTTTCACTAACCCTAATTGTCGTATGCCGGAAAAAGTTAACTTTACGAACAGGAGACGTCCAAGACACCGTTTGACACAAAGAGATTGCGTTTTTTAGTAAAAAAACCCAATTTTGTATAAAAAACGATTGAATCGCGCATAAATCACGAGCCAAAGCCCTGATACCACTTATTAACATAACTGAACAAGCAGTACACGTATCTGATAAAGTGGGGTCAAAAGGATATTCCGTTATCTGAAGGGTACACCAACACTTGGGTTGTGGTATCCTCATGATGATGACTTTGAGCTTATGGTGCATAGTGACTCGGATTACGGTGGCTGCAAGATGAACTACAAGTCTACATCAGCAGGATGTCAATCCTTTGGGAGGAGATTAGTAACCTGGCAGTGTAAGAAGCAGACCTCGGTTGCTTTGTCAACCTGCGAAGCCGAATACGTTGCTGCAACAAGTTGATGTTCACAAATCATATGGATACAACAGCAAATGCGGTACTACGGTTTGCATTTCTCTTCTACTCCTATTTTTGTTGATAACTCTGCTGCAATCGTAACAAAAAATCCGGTCCAACATCCTAAGACCAAACACATCAGCATAAAATATCACTTTATACGTGACTGTTTTGAAAAGAACCTAATCGATGTGGTTAAAATAAATATTGATTTTCAATGCGCTGACCTCTATACAAAGGCTTTTGATAAACAACGTTTTCTATATTTGTTAGAGGTCAACGACGTTAAAAAGAAAAGTGATGTAATTCCAGAAGATGACCATGTTTAGTCCGATGCATATAGTCCATTTTTCTTTTAATTTTTATTTTCTTTATTTATTTTATTTTATGTTTTAATTAAATTGATGTTATTTCTTCACCTATTAAAATCCTAAAAACACAAATCATTTATGGTTTTAGAATTTTAGGGGGAGAATAGGTTTAGTTAACAACATTAAAAAATTAAAAAAAAGAGCGAGGAGGAGAGGCTAGCTGATAGAAATCAGATCGTATCTGTGATACCGATTCAATAACTTGGGAAAATGGTAGTACACAGGAACAAACCATTTGGGATTTTTTAAAAGATTAAATTGAATTAGATGCGAAGTTTAGAGTATAAGTCTGTGTAGTCTAAGCAATATAAAAGGAAAAATGATAGTAAAACTGGTTACTACTAAGATAACACAAAGAAAGTAGACCTAGAGGTTGTTAGACCACTACATGATATGTTGGTAGATTCAACACAATAGATGATTAACCTCATTGGTGAACTCAATTCAAACTAAACTGTTCAACTGACTGTGGGTTCCCATCTTATCACTGGTTAACACAATCAGTTATTTCCAATAAGGGGTGACGAGCAAATTAACGCCACAAATGTGTGCAGATGACCACAAAAAGAGCAAAGCACGAAAAAAAGTGAAAAATAAATGCAATCAAGCTAATAACCTATGTTGTTGGTGGTTTATGTGAAAAAGAAAAAATAAAGATGCTCTAACAAGAAGATAGGTTGTGTGCCTCTCTGCAGTGCGATGGCACTGACCTGAGGATAAGCATAACCTAGATATTCTAGAATTCATTGTTGTTTGCCACCTCTCTGTTGTGCGATGGCACTGACCTGAGGCTTGGTTTCTCTTTGAATGCTCAAAGAATAGTGTCTTCTTGTCAAAATACTCGTAGTCCACTCAAAAATCTCCTAAGGAATGTTGATTACCATATAAGCATGGGCTCCACAAATATTGGTTGAAATTCATAACCTAATACATCACTAATATGTGTCTAAAGTCTGTGAATGGATTTAAATGGACAATTATACTGACAATCAGTATGGCTGTAATTCTTGAAAGTCCAAATCAATGTGGGGATCTAATAGTTTAGTATGAATTCCTAAACCTGCTAATGACTCTAGATGAAAAACAAGAATCGAGCATCAAAAGGCTTTGATAACATGTCCCGAATGATTTGACGTACCTGTATGATTCCAAACTGAATCGATCTACTTATGGTCAAAATGAATTAAAGCTTCCCTTTCAGGAAATGAATCTTTTAGATTTCCATCTTAGAATTTCCACCTCACACAAAACCACAAAAACAAGTTTTAGTTTTGTATTTTAGTTTTAGTTCTTTTATTTTGTTTAAATTTTGTCAATTTAGTTTTTTAAACATTGGACTATGCCATAGAATTAAATCTGGAATTTAATCACTTAAAAAGGGTCACGTCTGAGGTGACCAAACATGTTTTCAAATGTAAAAAGAGTCACGTCTGAGGTGACAAATTGTTTTAAAAGGATCACGTCTAAGGTAATCAAAGATTCTCAAAGTTAAAATGATCATGTCTGTGATGATCAAATGCTCAAAATGTTTAATCAATAGTCAAAGGGTGTAAAATATCAAATGGTCATAAAGTCAAAATCAGGAGTATGACCCATACGCACGGCTGGACCATAAGTATGGACCAACCATACGAATGGACCATACTTATGCCCTAGATAGCTGAATGGAGCATGAGCATGAACCATTCACCAGAATGGCTTACCAGATTGAGCCAGTCACCCTAATGGAGCTGTGCGAATGAGTCAGTCGCCCGGTTAAAACCCAGTCGGCCGACTGAATGTGGTCAACTGAACCAATCGCATGACTAAGGTCCAATCGCCCGATGAACAGAGTGAATGGGTCCAGTCGCCCGATTGAAATCAGATTCAGTATAAATAGAGCCATAGTCGATCGCATAAACTCATCACCCCCCAATCGCCCTAAAATCGCATATCCTACCGTTACTCTGCCAAAATTTCCTCTGACCGAATTTGACACCTTATTTCGATATTCTGACGATCTCTGGTGTTTATACAGGTATAATGCGGTGCAATCTATCCAAAATTCCATCGATTTGATTCCAATATCAAGAAATTCGGCCCTAACAAGAACCGTGACTTAAGTGGGACAAATAACCTAACTAAACTAAGTAAAATTTTGAAATCAAGGTTCTTGTGACAACCCTAAAAATAAATAGGCAATTTTACGACTAACGTCTTATGAATATTATTTAATTACATTATTATTTCGTATGCATGTCGTATGCATGTATATACATAGAATTTACATATGCATGATTGCATGCATGTAAATATAATAGAAAAATTTACATGTGCATGCATGTATTATATAACTTCGTATGCATGTTTGCCTGCAGGTATAAAATTTAAGCATGCATGTTTTGCATGTACGTATATATTCTAAATTAGGCATGCATATGAATATATGTTTTGCGTATGTGTATATGCACATATACCTAAGTTAAAGTAAAAATTATCTATATTACCAAATATGCGTAATATATATCGAAGTAATACGATAACCTAACCAAACAAACACAACCAAACTCTCCTCTCGGTTCATTAGGATAACATAAAACACCCGAACTAAACCTTAAAAAGAGTTATTAACTATGTAATCAATCGAAGCACCTAGGCATTAAAACCATCGGCTAAATGAAACCACCAAAACCACCTATGAAGACACCTTGTTAAAGATCACATGGGACATCACTATTATGGAATGGATGTGGCAAACTCTTGGAGAATCTCGGCCAGCATGCATGAACCATAAAACCTACTAGAACACTAAGCAAACTCATAGCTATGCCACCTCACAAAAAAAGTAATCATTATCGATGCTTGGTGTCCATTTGTTGGTTAGTTCAAACACCCTCCAAAACTCTCGGTTCATTGAACCACCCGAATAACATATCATAAAGAAGCTTGCAATGATAACATAGGTGACTTGCTATCTCTTTTAATCGCCACCTAGCTTCATTTTGACACCAAGCCAAGCTAGAGACTCCACCTAAACACCTATATTACTAGACCTAATGATAACCGCCATATTATATCTACCTCTCGGCCGACACTCCCAAAGCACCATCCCTTGGCTTCTCTAAACTCTTGGATCTCTTTAATCACCACCACCTTTGTTCCTATATCTCGTGCATAAACACCACCCAACCGCGATCACTACTACACTTCATACAACCAACAACAACCACACACTACAACCATCTCCACCATCACCCGTAGCACAACCATCACCAACACCACCATCAACCGTAGCCAAACACCACCACCAACATCCATCACACCTTTACTTGCTTCTCTACCTCTCGGTTATACAAGCCCAAGCAAGCCACCTTCTCAATTCGTGGACTCAAGGCATCTCAACCATTCCCTGATCATCATTAGCCCTTCCCTCCCTCGTTTACAAGGTTAAAATCTTTCAAAGTATTTAAAATGCCAAAAGTACATATGTGTTATAAACACATATAATTGTTTTGGTACATATATATATATACCAAAAATTAATCATTAAGAGTCTGGAAAAACTTTAATCACAGTAATAAAATTCAGAGAAATTATGACAAAAAGTATATTTTTGAATTTATGAGAATTAATCTTGAAAATATTAAGGAAAATAAGTAAAAATACTAAATAAATTGCGGCTGTGGGAATAAACATTGGAAAATATTTAGAAAATATTAACTCATTATTCTGTAAATTTTAGTAAAAATATATTAAGTAAAATAATTTATACAAATTATTTACAAATAAAGAAAATACTTAAAAATACAAATAATTCAGGAAAATTCTGGAAACATCAAAGAATGACTCTTTTCGAGTGTAAAAGCTCCAGAAATTATTTGGTATTTTATTTCCTTATTATGTTTGAAAAATAAATTTTTAACTGATCTGTAGTAGAAAAATCTGAATAAATATTTAACCAGTACTATAAATCGTGAAAATTTCACTGAAGATATGATAAATCAGATTCTATAGATAGTATAAGTTTCATAATTTTTGGAGTTATATAGATATCTATAATGAATTTTGGAAATATTGTAAGATTTACAAAAAACAATCTGTTGTGAATTAAATATCAGAAAATTATGAAATAATGTTGACGGTTAAAGAAACATTTTGTAAATTTTTGGTAATTTTTTTAGTAGCAGTAGCTATTTTTGTTGATTTTTAGAGAATTTGGGATAATTATAACAATTTATGTGTAATAGAATAAATATTGAGAATTTTGTGGTAATATTATTTGATTATTTTACAGCTAAAATTTTAGGAACTAGTTATATCTGAAGTTCTAAAAATTTTAAAGAAATTTTTGTCTAACTTATAAATTATTTTATAGGTTACCATTTGGAGACACGGTGAGACTCATAGCCCCATTTTGGTATTTATAAAGTTTTTAGGGGGAAAAAGTATACTGTTTATGTTGATGCATTATTTTTGAAACTATTTTGAGACTTACTGTGATTTGTGATACAACCATTAATTCGAATGAGGAACCGTCTGATAATATTAGTAGCCCTACTTATGAGAATATTTGCACCAACAGGATGAGTGTTGTGATGCTATTTTCCTGCACCTAACCGAATGAGGGTTGAGATGTAATATTATCTGATTTTGTGAATTATTTCGTGACAGTATGATTATGTGTGTGAGAAGGTTTGGTTGTAATTGGTGCATTAATAAAATGTTTTGTCTGGATATAAACATATGATCTCACCAACTTTTTATTGACTATTTGAGTATGCTTTTTCAGGTAAAAATGACTAACAATATTGACTTTTCCTTTGACGTCTACAACGGATGGGGAGAAGTGGTAGGGCGAGTTTATGTTAGTCTAACAGTTAACATCTATGATGGTAGTGTGATAGTGGATGAACATATCCATCGTAACTGAAGACGTTTAGTTAAAGAATATGTTGTAATAAAGATTACGTCAAATTTTGACATAGATGTAATGATGTAATTTGTAATATATATATGAATGAAGTATGTGTTTTTGTTTTCATGTTGTTGGGATTTAATTGTTCGTAATCAATTGTGTTCTGAACAACAAGTCACATCCAAAATATCGCTTCACGCTTCCGCCAGGATGTGACAGGTTGGTATCAGAGCCATTGGTTGTAGAGAATTAGGTATAATAAAATACCTAGACTATAACCATAAGCTCAATTAATGGTGAATATTGGTATACTTATGTGATATAATTATTATGTGAAATTCTATGATTCTATGATTTCATGCTTAATAATATGTGACTAACCATTTTGTGAAACATTATAAAGAAGTTCATGCAGTTATGAATTCAGATAGTTACCATAATGAGACCGATCTTTCCGAGTGCCCAGACCATAGCAACTCTAAGGAAATAACACCTGAACCAGAACCTCAACAAGTTATGGAAATCCCTCGACTGGAAGTGGAACATAAGCCAAAACTTTATGTTCGGCGTGCACCGGTACACATTGGAGGATATACAAATAAGACCCCTAGGAAAAAGATACAATGTGGGAACAGTTTTATGACTAAGCAAGCTGAGGATATGGAAATACAACATCCTGATTCCCCCAGAAATAAAGATAAGATAACTACAAGATAAGAGTTGGATCAAGTGAAGGAAGCTCGGTGAACTCTTAGGAAACATAAGAAAATACAGCTAGGAATCTGGAGAATCCAGAAGGACATCAAGAAACTCAAAACACCCAAGAAGAATATCTTCGCAAGGATATGGAAGTGGATTCGCAGGAACTAGAAAACTATAGTTTAACTTATTAGAATAAAAGAAATAAGAACCTAATTGATATATGTGCCTTTGTGTTGAAATATTTAAATAATTTTGTGTTAGAATATTTATTTATGATACTAATGTTATAATTCACTATAGTGAATCATGCCGCCAAAAAGAAACACTCAGCCTGTCCGAAGAATAGCTCGCGTGGGACGACCCAGAACCACCCGACTTAGGGAAGAAACCCCCATGAACACTGACACAAACGAGAATGATAGGGTTTCTCAAATAGTAGCCCAACAAATAGAAGCTACCCTACCTACCTTGATAACCCAACTACAACAAAATTTAAATTTTGGAACCACCTCACACCCACAGGAAAGGCCTGAAAATATTAACTCAGATGAGCGACAGGAAGAAGAAATCCTAAATGGAGTCTCAAAAGGATGTTCTTACAAGACCTTCCTGTCCTGCAGACCCTGGGAATTTGATGGAAAGGGAGGAGCTGTGCAAGCCTTAAGATGGCTAGATAAAATGGAAGAAGTCTTGGAAATCAGTAACTGTGCTAAAAATTTTAAGACACTGTTTGCTTCACATTTTCTAAAAGGAGAGGCACAATCCTGGTGGAAAATGGAGGTACACACTAGAGGTAGGCATGTCATGAATAAGATAAGTTGGGAGAATTTTAGAAATCTAGTGATAGAAAAATACTGCCCTTATAATGAAATAGAAAAACTAGAGGCTGAATTCTTTGCACTAGAAATGAAAGGAGCTGCACACCGGGAATATACTGACTGGTATAATGAACTGTCCAGGTTAGTACTGTTGGGTTTGTTAGAACATAAAATCATAGTTTAACCTCTTAAACTTTCAGAAAACGCAGCGGAAGTATAGCATTATAAACATGTTTATAAGCTGAAAATTATGTTCTTCAAGTGACCATTCAAGTGTATAAAACAAACCCATAAATCAAAGGATCATTTATGTGAATTAGCAAGCTATGAACATATGTAAAACTACATAAAGTCACAGCTTCATTGAGCTGTGATATACCTTACTGCAGCAGCCATAAACGACTAAAAGAAGATGTTTGATGAAGATGGAGATGCCCAAAATGCAGCCAAGACTTCAAGGATAGAAGTCCTCAAGCTAGTATACCCCAAGCTCCTTGCAAACACACCTTCTTGTTAGGTAGAATACACCAAAATGCAGCTCAAAACTCAGCTAGAAAACCCTCTTTTCTAGCTGCTGAAAATCGTAGGGATAGAGAGAGAGAGCTGAGTTTGATTCTTGTTAGTTGCATGTATGAGAATCATAATCATGGAGTGCAAGAACTTCACACCAAGAACATGAAAAACCCTGCTCAAAATCAGCTCTCATCCTTCTTCAATCTTGCTGCCTATCTTCGTAAATAGAGAGAAAGAGAGAGTGAGCTGAATTGTGTTGTCTTGCATGTCTTGTTTTTTGAGAAATGAGAGTCTTTTATTAGTTGTAGTGCTAGACAAGCTTGCATGGAGTGTTCTTATCAAGACATAGTTGGTGGAAGGCATGCATGTGTGTTGTGTTATCAAAGGAATAAAACAAGCACAACACATGCACATCACATGCACATGGACGGTTTCTTGTATATAAAAGGAAGACTTTCTTTTATAAATCTCAACCATTAACACACATATAACTAGTCTTTTATAAATAATAAACACACACATATATATTGTCTAGTATTCTAACTAGTTTATACAATTAACCAATTAATTGTATAAGTAGTATACTCTCATTATTATTTGGTGTTATACAACTAATTTAAATAACACTTCAAATAATATTATTGAACAAGATATCCTAATAAATTGTTCTATCTCATATGCAACTTATTTAGAAAACCTATTTTTTCTAAATTTGGTGTAAATATTTAATTGCATGATCATATCATCAATTAAATATTGATTGGTGTTTGCTAAGCTTGTTATTGGGTATAACCCAACTTGGATCATAACATACTAACCACATCAATATTCTAAGTGTCTTGGGCACATAGAATCCTACAATCTCCCACTTTCCCAAGATTCATAGAAGATTGATGCAAGCAGTAAATGACGCCTAACAACGGTTTACTACCCTTAATACGCATGACTTATGGCCATTCAATAACATCTTCCCATTCAAGTACCCTACTTGAAATGATTTAGGTGAATCAATCATTTATCCTTTTGTTACAGATGTCATGTTAAATCCAAGAACACAGAATGATCATTTCTTGTTGATTTAACTTAATCAGGCCTTAGACATCTAACTCTCAACGAATAAGAGGAACAAATTCCATCTTGACTACATACGTTTCTCACAAACACCTCGTGTCATACCTGAACATACCCTTATGTACTGTCCACTATTTCAGGACAATGAAGAATTAGCTCAAGGTATAATACTTAGTGAATATCAAAACCCAATATGTATCTCAGGTCGGAGGATACCAAATGATATTCGCCTTTACTCAAATTTACTTATGATCAATCGATAAGATTCCATGTAGTAAAATTTGAGATGCGGGTTAGTCCAATATTTGTATCCCACAAATATCTATGAACCTTGGTAGCAACCCATTGCTCTATATTCATCCTTATGAATATCAACCAATCCAAGTTCATAATAATCTTACCCTCACACTTGTTCCCACAAGTATGAACGACTACGGACATTTAGAGTAAATAATTTACTCATTGATTAAACATGCTAAATTGGAACATTAATTGAAACATTATAACCAAATAATTTTACTCAAATAAGAAATAGTTCCACATATTCAAATACAAAATTTGATCAAGTCCATTCACTAGAATATCGAAGTCCTAAGGCACAAGTATGACTTTCATGCTTTGACCTTTCGAGGAGCTTCGTGAGTGGATCCGTAATCTTTTGATCAAAGTGAACTTTGCGAATACATATCTTTCCCTTTTCAACTTCATCCCTTATGTAATTCAATCTCCGCTCATTGTGCCTAATCTTTTGATGTGCATGGGGTTCCTTGATTTGATCAATCACACCCTCTTTATCACAAAAGATTTCTAAGGGGTCTTGAATGGTAGAGACGACCCTTAGGTCGCCGATAAACCTTTTATTCATGCAGCTTCCAAAGCTGCTAATGAGGCGGCTATGTATTCGTATTTTGTAGTGGACAATGTTACCCTATTCATAATGGAGACATACCCTGATTGTGATCGAGGACCATCTCGATCAGTTTGGAAACTCGCATCCGTGTAACCCTTTACAACGAGTTCCTCTTTCTCAGATCTGTATATTAGAAACATATCCTTAGTCCTCCTAAGGTATTTCAATGTACTTTTAACAGCCATCCAATGGCTATTGCCTGGATTCTGCTGATATCTTCTTGTCATGCTTAACGCGCATGACTCGTCCGGTCTTAGTGCATATCATCGCATATATGATGAATCCTATAGCAGACTCTTATGGGATGTCCTTCACACAATCTTGCTCATCCTTTGAGCTTGGACATTGAGATGCACTCAATATTGTCCCTCTTTGAATAGGTACCATACCTTTCTTAGGGTTTTCCATCTTGAACCTTTTTCAAGATTTTATCAATATATGCACTTTGGTTTAGACCTATCAACCGCCTCGATCTATCCCTATAGATCTTTATTCCCAAAATATAGGCAGCTTCACCGAGATCTTTCATGGAAAAACAATTTCCAAGCCAGGTTTTAACACCTTCCATGGCTGGAATGTCTTTTCCATATAGTACTATGTCATCAACATACATTACTAAGAATGTTATTACACTCCCACTAGCCTTTTTATACACACAAGCCTTGTCAACGTTCTTGATGAAACCAAATTTCTTGATCTCTTCATCAAAACATTGATTCTAACTTCTCGATGCTTGTTTCAATGCATAGATTGATTTCTTTAACTTGCATACTTTATTAGGATGTTTTGGATCGACAAAACCTTCAGGCTGAACAATATAGACATCTTCCTCAAGATGTCCATTTAGGAAAGCGGTTTTCACATCCATTTGCCAGATCTCATAATCATAATGAGCAGCTATGGCAAACAATATCCTTATAGACTTTAGCATCACAACAGGTGAGAAGGTTTCATCATAGTCAACCCCTTAAGTTTGAGTGAAACCTTTTGCTACAAGTCTTGTCTTGTAAGTATCCAAGTTTCCATGTATATTTGTTTTCTTCTCGAAAATATACTTGCATCCAACCAGTTTGGAGTTAAGTGGAGGGTCAACCAATTCCCAGACTTGGTTGTTATACATGGATTGCATCTCTACATTCATGGCTTCCTGCCATTTATCACAATCCGAATTAGATATAGCATCATGGTATGTAGTTGGCTCATCGTAGTCAACCTCATAGTATCCATCCATGAAAAATCCATATATTTCAGGTGGAATGCTAACTCTATCAGATCTGTGAACGTTTTGTGAGTATTGATCAACCTCTTGATCATCATCAACAACCTCTTATTGACAGCTTGTGTTAACCAAACATGTATCGGCTTGTGGATCTTGACCTTCATCAAATTCCATTGTTCTATGAGTCATTCCTTCCATAAGGAACTTGGCTTCCAAGAACTCTGCCCTTTGAGCAATAAATTCCTTTTGCTCTGTTGGATCAAAGAAGCAGTATCCTATACAGTCTTTGGGATATCCAACAAATATACACGTAGTGGATCGACTTTCAAATTTGTTTTGGGTATTAAGCTTAACATAAGCTTCACTACCCCATACCATTAAATATGATAGCGATGGAACTCTTTCCATGCTATATTTCAAAAGGTGTCGAACCCACTTTCTTGGTTGGGGCCATATTTAAAATACGAGTCGTGGAGAGTAGTGCGAAAACCCAAGATGATAAAGGTGGTAAGCTCATAGCCTTAATGAATTGAACCATATCCAAATAGGTTCAGTTTTTCCTTTATCAGAATGAAGAACTTAGATAGTTATGTAGATTTGATTTTCTACTTCATTATTGAAGATTTTGAACATTTCAAAAGCTTCATTCTTATATGTCATCAAGTGCACACAATAATAACGACTGTAATCGTCGGTAACAGTAATGAAGTATCTTTTCACCAATCTTTGTCATTGTCTTAAAAGGACCACACACATCCAAATGTATCATTCCTAATAAGTCTTTTGGTTCACACTTATCAAGTGAAACATTTTCATTTGTTTCTAAAAGACCATTCTTTTGAAGTGTTAGAATCCAATTCTTATTTATGTGACCGAGATGATAATGTCAAAGATAATAATAACTTAAACTAATTTTAAGTTTCTTGGTGCTTAATGTGTATAATGAGTTATTATAGGATGAATTATCATGAACTAATTCATGAATATCATTAAAAGGCATATCCTTAAAATGAAATACATCATCCATAAAACTTAATACCATTATATACAAACTTTAAATCATGACCATATTGTTTTAATAGGAAACTTTAATTATGTTCCTAGTCAAACTAGGTGCATACAAAAAGGTTTTGAGAACAACTTCCAAACCATTTGTAAGTCTCAAAAAAGAGTTTCCCTTTTGAAGTGCACATTTCTTTTGAACCCCTTTGCAACAATTACAAGTATGAGTCTCACATCCGGTATCTAATACCCATGTGTTTGAAGAAATGACATTCAATACAATGTGAATCATGAAAATTTTATTCGAGATTTGTCAAGCATCCCTCTTATTTTTCAACTCCTTGAGATAGGAGGGACAATTCCCTTTTATTGTCCTATCTCTCCATGCTCAAAGAATGGATCGTTCTCCTATACTTTAGGCTTCATAAGCTTAGGTTGTTGAGGTTTCGCTTTAACCTTTGCTTTGATGTATTCCTTTCTTTTGGCAATGATTGCCTTAGGATCGAGATTGGCCATTTCTTATAGTCTCCCTCATTGATCGAGAGAATAGGTAGAACCTCTCTACCCATCCCTGCCTCGGTTGCTTTTGAGCATTGCGTGAATTTCACCGATGCTCTTGTCCCACCCGTTCATATTACAGTTTATTATGAATGTCTCAAACCTTTAGTTGGGCAATCAAGAATAAAATCCTTGGCCAACTACTTTGAGACAGGACAGTTAAGCATCTTGAGGCTATCAATGTGGATTTTCATCTTAAGAATATATAAGATGATATTGATTGGGTTTCTTCCATGTGACATGCATAAAGTGCTTGAACCATTTCGAAGCAATCTTACTAATGTTTATTGAAGGAACATTTCCTTCAACTAGATTATCATGTCATATGCCCTATGATGTTCCAAACCCTTTTGTAGTTCGGGAATCATATTCCCAACATGAGGTAGGAAACTTGTACAGAATCCTTAATGTGCTTAAGCCAATCGTCAAAAGGCCTTAACATCAACCGCGTTGGTTGGTGAGACATGGGATCGTCAAGGACATAGGCTTTTACTCATTTTGATAACGATTCTCAGTGATAGGGTATGGACGGTCTGGGTGGTAGCATTATTGTTTGCGGGCATTCTACAAAATTTACAAAGTTCTTATGAGTATTTCTTAAAATTTATTTTAATTATTAATACCCTTTTATGTCTCATAGACAATTAATAATTAAAATCTAGAATCCAACGTTACATTCAAATAATGGTTAGGTGACCTTTATCCCATTATTTAATTTAACAAGGTAGTCAATATTTGACAACTACAACCTTTTGCAACTTCTAGCCTTTATGGGATCGGTTAAACATCTTATGTTTGGTTGGCATGTTTAATCCCATCAACACCATTGTACGCCATGCTTTGGTGACCCTATGCACATAGTTTCCAATTCAAGTCGTCCTACTTACACACACGTGTGAGTTTTCACATACAAGCGGTTAGGTGACCTTTATCCCATAAGTATGTTAGACTCACCTCAAACACACAAGTTCCCTATAAGTGGTTAGGTGACCTTTATCCCACAAATAGTTCTCAAGTGATTCGAGTGTCGTGTAAAAGGATGGTGTTAAACTTGTTTCAAAAGGGATTTTTTGTTTTCATTAATTCTAGTTTTGAAAACTCTATATACCTTGTATTTGCATGCTTTCAAATGCAAGGTATCCTATGGTTTATTTTTAATAAAACCTCTTTTATTAAATTATTAATCCTTTTAATAACCTTTTATTAACCACTTAATGATTAGAAACCATAAATTTTCAGCTTGTTAAGTTTGCTAATGAGTTTGTTATGCATATCCAAATATCAAGCAACAATCATACAACAAACAACCAAACAAGCATAATATAAACAACCACAATGTGCATAACCATAGCTACTATTGTGATCACACTTGTTTGCCATCACAAGTGTGGTCATTTGGTCTTTCCTAAGGGTTTAATACAACACAAAATAGAGGTCTTCATTTACTCCCACTTGAACTTGCATCCATATGCTTCAAGTCCTTCTTTTGTGTCTTCTTCTTGTGCTTCCTTCCCGAGCATCTTCTTTTACAAAATATATATCTGTTGGATCATGATAAGGCTGGTGCAACCAAATTCACTTCATAGTCACTTTTGGTACTACATTAAAGGGCTTCCGAAGTCAAGCAAGAGATCCTCCGAGAGTCTAAGGAACAACAGCTGAAAACAGCTTCCGAAGACAAAGTCTGATGAAGAGCTGAAGACAAAGTCTGAAAGCTTCCGAAGACAAAGTCTGATGAAAGAGCTGAAGACAAAGTCTGCTTCCGAAGACAAAGAAGATTCCAAGCTTCGGAAGAAGCGGTCTTCCGAAGTATAAGTGCCCTCGGAAGAAGTTGTTCTTCCGAAGCACTTTATCCTTCGGAAGACATTGCTATGTCCAGCAGATAAAAGTATGGTCCCTGACAGTCCGCTGCAGACCTCTGATACAGCATGGCATCTTCCTAAAGAGCCATGTTGTTGACCATACTTTATTCTACTGTTCACCTTTTTATGATAGTACATGTTACCAACTTTAGTTGGTGACAAAAGGTAAGTCAGGGACATGTCCTGACTACCAACTCTCAGGCAAAATGTCTGAAAGACCTCACCTAGAGTCTTGTAGTATAGATGTAAGGTTAGAGGTGTCCAGCTGGAATCAAAGTATTCCCGGCTGTAGGTAGTATTATATATATCTTCTCCCTGTAACTCTTTATGGAAGCGATTTGAGTCCAAGCGTCTTGTAATCCTTTGAGTTGAGAAGCAATATATAAAAGTACCTTGAAAATTACTTGCTGTGTTAATTTTCTTACTGCTTGTTACTTGTTATATTGTGATCAACTCTTCCTAAAGACTGCTTGCCGAGTGTTGATTCACGAGTGAGTTGAGAGAAAAACCACCCTAAATCCGATCCTGCAATTGGTATCAGAGCACCAGGCTCTTGATTGTGAGATCTTACCATCCTAATCAACCTGTTTTTCACTCCTCACCACAATCCACTCACTCAAATGGCTGCTCTCTCCAAGGCTGATATGGAAACTGGTACCTTGACCAAGTCCCCTATGATCACCCCTGAAGACTTTGACACATGGTGTATCAGGATGGAAGGCTTCATCAAGTGTCAAGACTCAAGGATGTGGGACTCCATTGTCAATGGTCCTTTCATACCAAGCACTACATCTGCCACTGGTAATCGCATCATTCCAAAAGATGTTGATGATTACTCAGAGGAAGATAGGAAGAGAATAGAGCTAGATCAAAGGGCTATGACTTGTCTCCAAACTGCTCTCCCCAACTCCGTCTACAGACGCTTCAAGAAGTGCAAGACTGCTAAAGATTTATGGGAAGCTTTGAAGCTGATGTATGAGGGATCCAAGGAAACTCAAGAGAACAAGAAAGATCTCTTGAAGCAGCAGTTTGAGAACTTTACTTTCAAGGCTGGTGAGACCTTGACTCAACAATACTTCAGGTATGTTGAGCTAGTAGATACTCTGGCAGATATTGGAGTAGCTCTTGAGAACAGAGACATAGTTAGGAAGTTCATGTCTTCTCTTCCTAAGTTATGGACTCACTACTGTGTTGTCATCAAGAGAACTTCGGACCTTAAGACTCTTTCTCTCACAGAGTTGTATGGTATCCTAAGTGCATTTCAGATGGAGATGAACATGCAGAACTCCTCTGACCACTCCAATAACCAACAGAGTTCAGCCCTTCATGTGGTTGAAAGGGAGAGCATGGAACCACAACATCAGTTGCTATGCTACCCTGACAACTCACATACTGGACCCTTCATCACTCTACCTGAGACTCCAAAGTCTCAAAAGGTTCAACACAACTCCTTTCAGGATAGTTGTGCCTTTGTCTCTGGAAGTGGACACTCTGGTGATTTTCAATACTGCTTTGATGATCTTGAGTGCTTCAATCCAGATGATGTGGAGTACATGGACATTGTCCAGCAGATGGCTCTTTTAACTTACAGAGAGAAGAAGTTCTTCAAAAGAACTAGAAGGCAATTCCCTCAAAACCCAGTCAACAGCAAGTTTGGGTTTGATAAGAGCAAAGCAAGGTGCTACAACTGCAACCAACTTGGTCACTTTGCTAGGGAATGCAAGGCTCCCAAGAACAACCCGGGAACCCCACAGGCCTCCACACATCCCACTGCCCCAAGCATGAAGAAAAGTCAACTGAAACAGCTGCTGTTGCTCAGGAAGTTGACTGGAGCTTCATGGTACAGGATGTGACTCCCGCTCAAGCACTCATGGCCGGAACAGATGATGATCAGGTATATGAACATCTTTGTACTGCTGCCTGTATTGCTAAAGTTAAACTTTATAAGGATTACATTTCGGAAATCAGATCTGAGGTTGAGTCTTTAAATGTGCTAAAATCTGACTTTAAAAGAGCTGAATCTGACTATCAAAAGAAAATTGATGAGTTGGAGAAAACTGTGTCTCTTTTAAAACATGAAAAGACTAACTACAAGACTCAAATCAAAGATCTGATCTCCAGACTTTCTGAAGTTCAAGCTCAGCTAGTTACAGCTGAGGCTCATGCCAGGAAGCAAGCTATTGCTGAGCAAAGCTTCCAAACTATTCTTGCATCAACCTCTCATTCCAAAATGTTTTATCAAAACAAAGAAGGGTTGGGAACCAGTGAAATAGCTCCACCACACTCTTATGAGTCTATTAGACTACCTAGATGTGGTACTGAAGAGCAAGAGGTTCCAACTGCTGACCCTTCTCCATTGGAACTAGAGGATGGAGCAAAAATAGTGGCCTCCACAGGGGAGAAACAGGAGGATACACCCATCTCCACCTGTGATGACCAAATCCTGACCACCAAGGCAAGAAGAAGCAGAGCTAAAGCTGCTAGAAGGACTGCTAAGAAGGTTGCAGAGTCCAAGCTTAAGTTTGACCCTAAGCAAAAGGGTGTCTTCATTTCTGCCGGATTTCAAGTGGTAGGTACTCCAAATTCAGGAAAGGAGTGTAGTACCAGCACTCCTGTCCTACCGAAGGATCAGAAGTTAAAAGGGAAAGTTGCTGATGAAGAGAAGAAACCAAAGAAACAGCAACCTGCAAGTTCCCAGAAGACTAACATTGCATGCATAATGTGTGGTCTGCACAACCACATGGCTAAGGATTGTTACTACAATCCAGCAAGCACACATTATGCAAATAATGTTAGAAAAGAAGTAGTCAGAGAAGGCTTCTCAGTTGGACCATTTCGAAAGGTCCAAATGATGAAAAAGGGAAAGTTGGTCTCGGAAGCCAAGTTGCTTTCGGAAGAAACTGCTTCTTCCGAAGGGAAAGTGGCTTCGGAAGCCAAACCTTCTAAGGTTCGGAAGAACAAGAAGGCTCCCTTGAAACCATCTCAGAAGAAGACTGCTTCGGAAGAAAAGGTGGTGAAGGCTTCTTCCGAAAAGAGAGAAGCTTCGGAAGAAGACCATGCTGCAAAAGCTTCAACAAGCTCATCCTCAAAGATCAACCAAAGGATGGATTGGAAGATCAAGGAAGATGCTGCAGCCCAGACCTCTTCTTCAACAATGACCTCTATTGAACCCCATTGCATATCTTTTGGTTCAATTATGTCACTATCTTTGGAAGAGCCCGAGACCTGTAAGGCTTGGGCTTCCAAACAAAACTAACCATCTCATCTTATGTGCAGGGACATCCATTTGACAAGAACAACAACATCTGGATTGTAGATAGTGGATGCTCCAGGCACATGACAGGGAACAGATCTCTCCTTCAACAATTCCAGAACTTTGATGGAGGGCCTGTCCAATTTGGAGGTGAGGCCGGAGGATATATTTCGGGCAGAGGAAGTATATCCAACGGCAGAATAAACATTGACAAAGTTCACTTTGTCAAACAGCTTGAACACAATCTGTTAAGTGTTTCTCAATTCTGTGACCAGAAGCATCAAATGCTTTTCACAGAACATGAGTGCATTATCCTCAGACCAGGGATGACAATTCCTCCGGAATTGGTGCTTCTCAGATCTCCCAGGAAAGGGGATATGTACAAGCTAGATATGAACAAGGCTTCTCCTATGGGTGAAGTATCATGCTTTCTTTCCAAAGCTGATAGTGATGAGTCAACACTATGGCATAAACGCATGTGTCATGTGAATTTTAAAACAATGAATAAATTGTCTAAAAATAACTTGGTACATGGTTTGCCTAAAAAGGAATTTTTCTGCAAAGATAACTGTGTTGCATGCCTGAAAGGGAAACAACACAGATCATCTCATAAATCCAAATGTGTTAACTCTATCACTACTCCATTACACTTATTGCACATGGATCTTTTTGGTCCCACAAGTATAATGAGCATTGGAAGGAAATCATACTGCCTTGTGATCGTTGATGATTTTACAAGATTTACATGGGTATTCTTTTTAAGAAGTAAAGATGAAACTGCTGAAACTTTAAAATCTTTTATTCTTAAAATAGAAAATCAAATTGATCACAAGGTTAAGATTATTAGAAGTGATCAAGGGACTGAGTTTAAGAACTTCGTTCTTGACTCATTCTGTGACTCAAAAGGGATTGCCAGACAATATAGTGCTCCCAGAACTCCTCAACAAAATGGTGTTGCTGAGAGGAGGAACAGGACACTTATTGAGGCTGCTCGGACCATGTTAGCTGATTCAAAGCTGCCTCTAACATTCTGGGCAGAGGCAGTCAGCACTGCATGCTATGTGCAGAACAGGGTTCTTGTAGTTAAGCCCCATGGAAAAACCCCTTATGAGTTATGGAACAAGAGGCCACCGTTCATTGGCTTTCTAAGGTCCTTTGGCTGCAGGTGTACCATACTTAACACAAAGACAACTTGGCAAAGTTTGCTGAGAAGTCGGATGATGCTATCTTTATTGGATACTCTTCTAGCTCCAAAGCTTACAGAGTATACGATATCAAGAATCAACAATTTGAGGAGTCATCCAACATAGTTGTTAATGAGCACACTCCTTGTGTTAGGGGGAATGGACCTGAGTATATATTTGATTTAGAATTGTTTCCAAACTATTCTAAACCATCTTGTGAGAATGTTTCAGCTGGAACAGGTGCTCAAACTGATGCAGGACAACTATATGAGCTTCCCAGACCTCTTCCAAATTCTCCAAGAGCTGAAAGGCAACAAGCTTCAACTATTCACAGATCTGACAGTGTAAATATCTCAAGAAATAGTGAAGCTTCAACAAGTGAATCACTTGATCAACCTCAAAGTTCTTCAGGTGATCCATTACAACACCAGGTTGAGGGAGGTGGTATTCTGAAGGAACAGGCAACTGTTAATACTACTTCACAACCAACCATTGATGATGTTTCTCAATCATTCAATCAGTCCTCATTGAATGACTCTGAAACAGCAGTTGGACAGAGTGATCCAGTTCCTGATCAGAATATGTCTAACTTGGACTTATCTCTGCAACTGGAAGTGATTCCTCGTCTTAGGATTCACAACACTCATCCAACTGAGAACATCATAGGGATGTCTCTGAGGGTGTGAGAACAAGAAGACAGACTCATCATGGGAATGTCTGCTTGTACTCATGCTTCTTGTCTCAGATGGAACCAAAGAAGGTAGAAGATGCCTTAAAAGATAGTAGTTGGGTTGAATCGATGCAGGAGGAGCTGCTTCAATTCAGAAGACAAAAGGTCTGGAATCTATGCCCACTACCATCTGGTCAAGTACCCATAGGCACTAAATGGGTATTCAGGAACAAGAAAGATGATAGAGGCTTGATTATCAAGAACAAGGCAAGACTAGTAGTTCAAGGGTACACCCAGGAGGAAGGAATTGATTATACTGATGTCTTTGCACCTGTTGCAAGACTTGAGGCAGTTAGGATCTTCCTTGCTTATGCTGCATCCAAGAACTTCACAGTCTACCAACTTGATGTCAAGTGTGCTTTTCTATATGGGGATATAGATAGGGAAATCTATGTGTGTCAACCTCCAGGATTTGAAGACCCACAGCACCCCAACTATGTGTGCAAACTGGATAAAGCTCTATATGGGCTGCACCAAGCACCTAGGCTGTGGTATGAGACCTTGTCTCAGTTTCTCCTGAAGAATGGATACACTAGAGGTACCATTAACAAGACTCTTTTCATCAGAAAGAGTGGAGAAGACATTTTGCTTGTACAAGTCTATGTTGATGACATCATATTTGGTTCTTCAAACGACCAAATGTGCAAGGACTTTGAAAGCATTATGAAGCAGAAGTTTGAGATGAGTTCCATGGGAAAAATGGACTTTTTCCTTGGGATCCAGGTGAAACAGATGAAGGAAGGGTTCTTCATAAGTCAATCTAAGTATGTCTCAGACATCTTAGAAAGATTTGAAATGAAGGACTGTAAACCAGCCAAGACACCCATACCCAGAAACCATAATCTTTGCCCTGACCTTGAGGGGGAGGATACTGATCAACATCAGTATAGAGCAATTATTGGTTCTCTGATGTATCTTACTGCAAGTAGACCAGATATCATGTTTGCCACATGCATTTGTGCAAGATATCAGGCTGCTCCAAAGGTGTCTCACCTAGCTGCTGCAAAGAGAATCCTCAGATACCTCAAAGGAGCACCTAAACTAGGTCTCTGGTATCCAAGAAATAGTGATTTCAATCTCTATGGATACTCTGACAGTGACTATGGTGGCTGCAACATTGACAAGAAATCAACATCAGGAGGATGTCAATTTCTTGGTGGAAGGATTATCTCATGGCAATGCAAGAAACAATCCTGTGTCTCTACATCAACTGCTGAAGCTGAATACATTGCTGCTGCTAGCTGCTGTGCTCAACTGCTATGGATTCAAAATCAGATGTTAGACTATGGGTTCAACTTTATGACTACTCCTATCCATATTGACAACAACAGTGCTATCTCCATTACTGAGAATCCGGTGAAGCACTCCAAGACAAAACACATTGATATCAGGTATCATTTCATTAGAGATATTCATGAAAAACAGCTGATAAAGTTAATCAAAGTTGACTCAAATGAACAATATGCTGATTTGTTCACAAAGGCATTTGATGAACAAAGATTTAAGTATCTCATATCAGCAATTGGGATGATAAACATTGAATAACTACCTCTTTTGAAGACCTTTTTAAAAGTGTAATGTCTTGTGTCAATACAATTTAAGCCCTGTTACAAAAGATCTTTAAACTATTCCAAGTGTAAATTCCTTCCGAAGAGGAACTAACTCTCGGAAGATATTCTTGAATATCTTCCGAAGCTAAATTCCTCAATGGAAATTTTCTTCTCGGAAGAGTTTTCGGTCTCGGAAGAAGCGATTGATTCTATATCAGATCTACTTCCGAAACTTATAAAACTCTCCATTCGGAAAGACAGCTTTACCTTCGGAAGCAATGCCTTGCTTCGGAAGATAAAGTGCCTTCAAAGGACAATTTTACCTTCGGAAGCACTATCATGCTTCGGAAGAGAAATTGCCCTCGGAAGAAAGTTACCTTCGGAAATGTTTTACCCTCGGAAGAAAAGGTTTTTATATGTAACGGATATCTTTTGGGCCCCACTCTGTAAAAAGTAAAGATTTTGTTGATAATGTCAGATTATTTAAAATTATCCTTACAGCCAACATCATTTCTCCGCCGTAAACCACCATACCACCCACAGTAACCCCAAAACAGTTACCCTATTACCACCACCATACTACTATTCACCCCTTTTAAATAATCTTGACTTATCAATTTTATCTTCTTTTACCACTTTACAGCCCTAACTTTTCCCTTCACTGTAAAACCCTCAAATTCATCCAAATTTCAAGCTTTCCTTTTCTTCAATGGCGCTAAACCCTCAGCACAACCAAGTCGCGTTACTTGATTCGTCAAGGGATGCCGACTTTACCCAAATCATCACCTTTCTCACCGAATCCACCTATCTCAGTGCACTAACAGTTAACCCCACCGTATACTCCAACCATATGTCAGAATTTTGGAGCAATGGTGAAACTGCAGTACTGAATGGGGTTCGAGTCCTGAGAACCCGAGTTTGTGGCCAAGAGTTGGTCATCAATGAACAGATCATCAGGGAGCATCTCGAGCTTCACGATGATGGGGCTCCTACTGAGTTCCCCAAGGAAGACTTGGAAGGCACCTATATCCTCATGGGATATAGAGGCGATGTCAGCAGATCTACGGTATACAAGTTCAACTTCTCTTACCATTGGAAGTTCCTGCTGCACATTGTTTTGCACTGCCTCTCCAACAAATCAGGGGGTTGGGATCAAATCCCATATGAACTAGGATGCCTAGTTCATGGGTTGGTGAGAGGCCTCAGATTCAACTACTCACGATTTGTGTTGAATAACCTAATCGCCAATCTCAGCAGGGATACATTCTTCATGTATCCCCGATTCCTTCAACACATAATCAACTGTGAGATGGAACCAAGCAAGCTTGTCTGCGCAGCTGCTCTTCCTGTTCCACATATGAGGCCTACCATCTTCAAAATCCTGAAGAAGATGTCCACCAACTTCACTGGACGGTACACTCCATTACCTCCAGCGATGACTGAGCGCATAGCTCCTGGTGACATCCCTGTTATCCCCACAGGTGATGAACCCACACCAGCAACATCCACCACAATACCAAAGCCTTCTTTACCCATCAAATCTACATATCAGAGACGCCCCAAACGAACCCTTGTTCAATCTACTCTGATTGAACAAGCTCCTCCTGTTCACACCGAAACGACTAGAGTGGAATCATGGGCTCCCACTCAGTCGGAGGTCACACCATCCTTCACATTTGACCTCAATGTGGGTTTTGAGCCTCCTCAGTCTCAAACCCCTGAGCCCGAACCCCAAGCCTTTAGCCCACAGAGTGAGTCTCTACACTCCCCTGTGCAGCTTTCTAGGGACAGCCCCACCATAGGCTCAATGCCTGTAGACATTGATCAAGGTCCCGGGTCAGTAGGATTAACCACCCTCTCTTTCACTGACCTTTTACTCCGAACTGATGAAGAGATTACATCTCTCCATGGCCATGAAGTTGATCTACAACACCCACTAAGAGATTAACAGAGCCAAGAGGGATCCCTTGTCTCTAGCCCCCATCAGAAGCCTGCTACTGAGGTGAGTCCCACTGATGTGGAGGGGACTCATGTAGACTCAGCTGCCACTACTCAGAGTCTCTCATTGAGCTCTCAGGACAGTGGTAACATAATTAGGACTGAGTCTACGGCAACTTTGCCCATTGACATCTCTGAAAGAGATGACTCTGAGCAAAGGAAACCAGGGTGCCAAGAAACCACATCTGGTGGTGAGAGTGAGCATACTAGGTATGTTATCTCATCTCCCCGTGATTCTTCTTATGAAGATGAGGGTAGTATGCAACTAACACTTCAGTACTTGCTTTCTAAGGTCTCCAACCTGGAATCACAGGTGAAGATCTTAGAATCAAGGACTGCCACTCAGCAACTTGAGATTAACTCTCTCAAGGCTCAACTAGCTGAGAAACAGACGGAGAGGTCTGTTAGGCATGTACCAATCCAGGTCTCAATGACTTCTTCCTCTAGCTCATCTAGCTCTCAAGATGATGCTACCAAAAAGGGGGAGAAAGTTCAGAGACAAACACCTATGGAACCACAGACCCAACTCATTTCCACCCAACAAATCATTACACTACCTGAGTCATCTCAATCCTTTCTGGAGATTGACTCAAGGATGCTTCAAGATCTCTACAGACTGTTCACACAGTTTGTATTGAGATCATCCCTAGAACAGCCCAGCCCCGACACCACACTTGCATACTTTGGGGCTGAGGAGCTTCAAAGACTGACTGCACCTTCTACCACTGTGGAGGAAGTTGGTCAACCTAAAGTCTTCATGGAACCTAAGATTAGCTTCGAAGGGGAAATGGGGACTGATGGCCCAGCAACTGAAACAGATGGGACAGAATTTGCAGCAGTCTCATCTTCCGAAGCTCAAGCTGAAGCTTCCGAATCCTATATGAAAGCCTCGGAAGAACAAGAAAAATCTTCCGAAGCCGAAATAGAAGCTGCGGAAGGCTTGTTTCAGATGTCCGAGGAACTGACCATCACAGATGTCATTGCTGACATAGCATCCGAGGTGGGCAGGGAGGACACTTCTGAAACTCCTCCAATCCAAGCACCAGCTGAACTTCTATCTCAATCACAACCCTCCATTCAAGAACCACCACAGTCAAGCACCATCAAAGACAAAGGCAAAAGAAAACTGACTGCGGAAGAGCTTCAGGAGGAGGAAAGGATTGAGAAGGCTAAAAAGAAAGGGAGGTTTCCAACTGAAAAGGTGCTAGCTGCCAGCTCTAAGGCAGCTGCAGCCAATCAAGAAGAAATCAACCTGAAGAGAAGAACAGCACTCATTGACCAGCTCATCAGTCTTGGAGCTGTCAATGAGGAAATACTCCTGCTACCACTAGAGGAGTTGGTGACTTTGGAGAGGTCAACCAGGCTACAACAAGAAAGGGAAGCCAGGTTGACCTTGGAGAAGGCAGAGGAAGAGCAGAGGGAGGCAGCCCTGAAGCTGAGAGAGGAGAGGATCAAATTCCTACTCTCAAGAGGCTTCAGTCTTCCTGAACTGTCTCCACATGACAATGACATGATCCTGCTGCTCCACAATAAAGAGCAGGATCAAATGGAGAAGGAAAGGAAGAAGGCTGCTAGGGAGAAGCTAAAGGTGAAGAGGAAGAGGGAGGAAGAGAAGGAGGTCACTGCTGCCAAGAAGTCAACTGACAAAGCCTGGATGAAGGACTACCTCCGGGCTCATGGCTTCTCTGGTAGGCAGGTGGGACCTATGTCCGAAAGGACACTCCAGCAGATAGTCAGTGAAATAAAAGCTGACATCCGTTTGGGGAAAAGGAAGGAGATGTACAGGAGAATGAAGGGAATGGTTTTCACCCCAGCCACTCAACCACAGCCACAACCCACACCAGAACCAACTCCTTTTCCCATCAAACCTGAACCCACTGATGAAACCTTCACCCCTCAACCCACAACTATACCCAAACCTACCACATCACCTCAACCACCCAAACTACCCATCCTAAAACCCAAGACTCAACCCAAAACCACTAAACCTAAGCCTACCCAACAACAACCAAGACAGTCTCCTCAACCTCCTAAACATCTCTCCTTTGAAGAAATAAAGGAGTTCAAGACGAGGCTCATTAACTGCACTACCTTGAGCAGTATCTCCTGTGAGGGAGAGCTTATCAACATCACCTATGTTGATAACTCTTCAAGCTCCCTCACTCTAGGCAAATTTCTTGAATTGCCTAGAGAAACCTTGGGCCAGGCTGCAAGACTTCTTGGTCTCAACTCCGATACCCTCAATGCTGAGGAGAAGAGACTAAGAAGAAGACTGGTGACTCTGCTGGATACCAGGAAAGAGGACAGGATTTCTGGTCAATCTCCTGGACCTAGAAATGCAATAATCCAGTGGAGGTTCGATGAACCTTCTCACAACTTTGTTGTGGAAAGGGAGAATGGTGAAACCAACAGGCTCAATGCCACTTCTCTACTGCATCTCAGCAGATTTGATCTTGCTGAGCTTGCAGAGAAGCCATTCTCCAATCCCTCCAACTCTGAGACTGCTGCACACATCAGAAATCACATCAGCGGTCTCCACTTGGCTGAACGAAGTAGAAGAGCCAAGATTGAAGAAGAGTTGAAGCTGAAAAGAGTGGAAGACAAGGAAAGATCAACCACCAAAGGCACAGCCTTTCTACAGATGGTGGAAGGTCCTGAATTGGAACCAATAGTTCGATGGGAATATGACTATACTTCCCATCAACTAACTCTTTTCAAAGGGCCACAACAAAGGGTACACATAATCCAAGGTGACAGAGTAGAGGTTCTGTCCACCAAAGATTTGTACAAGATTCTCAGCATCACAGCAGGAAAGAATGAAGACACTGATAAACACCTGCTTTCCTTGGTGCTGAGAGCTTTGAGAAGAAGAGGGAAGTGAAGTTTTGGTAGCATCAGCCTAGGGGGAGTTTGTTGGATCATGATAAGGCTGGTGCAACCAAATTCACTTCATAGTCACTTTTGGTACTACATTAAAGGGCTTCCGAAGTCAAGCAAGAGATCCTCCGAGAGTCTAAGGAACAACAGCTGAAAACAGCTTCCGAAGACAAAGTCTGATGAAGAGCTGAAGACAAAGTCTGAAAGCTTCCGAAGACAAAGTCTGATGAAAGAGCTGAAGACAAAGTCTGCTTCCGAAGACAAAGAAGATTCCAAGCTTCGGAAGAAGCGGTCTTCCGAAGTATAAGTGCCCTCGGAAGAAGTTGTTCTTCCGAAGCACTTTATCCTTCGGAAGACATTGCTATGTCCAGCAGATAAAAGTATGGTCCCTGACAGTCCGCTGCAGACCTCTGATACAGCATGGCATCTTCCTAAAGAGCCATGTTGTTGACCATACTTTATTCTACTGTTCACCTTTTTATGATAGTACATGTTACCAACTTTAGTTGGTGACAAAAGGTAAGTCAGGGACATGTCCTGACTACCAACTCTCAGGCAAAATGTCTGAAAGACCTCACCTAGAGTCTTGTAGTATAGATGTAAGGTTAGAGGTGTCCAGCTGGAATCAAAGTATTCCCGGCTGTAGGTAGTATTATATATATCTTCTCCCTGTAACTCTTTATGGAAGCGATTTGAGTCCAAGCGTCTTGTAATCCTTTGAGTTGAGAAGCAATATATAAAAGTACCTTGAAAATTACTTGCTGTGTTAATTTTCTTACTGCTTGTTACTTGTTATATTGTGATCAACTCTTCCTAAAGACTGCTTGCCGAGTGTTGATTCACGAGTGAGTTGAGAGAAAAACCACCCTAAATCCGATCCTGCAATATCCTAATACATATTTTCTAGTAAAAGAAAAACACTCCTAATCTATTATTACATCCCAATGAATAAATAGACAAATTACATTTTTAAACAAAGCACAAAAGAATAATATTACAACCCAATTGAAAACCACCAAAACAAACATTGCAAGCATCCAAACAACACAAGGCCAATGGCTAGGTTATGCACACTAACATCCAATGATCATATCATCCAAACATATAATGAAACCCCACTTAAAAACACCAAATTTCAGCCAACATAAACTGAAATTTTGGGTTTTAAACATTGTCCAAACAATCAACATTTCATTATATATATCTTTCAAGGTCTAATCACTAGCATGTGTGATATGACCTTGAAAGTTTGGGGAATCATTCAAACAAAACATAGCAGCCCAAAATCAGCCTGTACTAAGTTTATAATCATCCTTTATAACTAATTTTTAAAGGACAAGAACAAGCAAGCTATTCACATAACCGGCTCTTGATGCCATTGTTGGGTTTGTTAGAACATAAAATCATAGTTTAACCTCTTAAACTTTCAGAAAACGCAGCGGAAGTATAGCATTATAACCATCTTTATAATCTGAAAATTATGTTCTTCAAGTGACCATTCAAGTGTATAAAATAAACCCATAAATCAAAGGATCATTTATGTGAATTAGCAAGCTATGAACATATGTAAAACTACATAAAATCACAGCTTCATTGAGCTGTGATATACCTTACTGCAGCAGCCATAAACGACTAAAAGAAGATGTTTGATGAAGATGGAGATGCCTAAAATGCGGCCAAGACTTCTAGGATAGAAGTCCTCAAGCTAGTATACCCCAAGCTCCTTGCAAACACACCTTCTTGTTAGGTAGAATACACTAAAATGCAGCTCAAAACTCAGCTAGAAAACCCTCTTTTCTAGCTACTGAAAATCATAGGGATAGAGAGAGAGAGAGCTGAGTTTGATTCTTGTTAGTTGCATGTATGAGAATCATAATCATGGAGTGCAAGAACTTCACACCAAGAACATGAAAAACCCTGCTCAAAATCAGCTCTCATCCTTCTTCAATCCTGCTGCCTATCTTCGTAAAATAGAGAGAAAGAGAGAGTGAGCTGAATTGTGTTGTCTTGCATGTCTTGTTTTTTGAGAAATGAGAGTCTTTTATTAGTTGTAGTGCTAGACAAGCTTGCACGAAGTGTTCTTATCAAGACATAGTTGGTGGAAGGCATGCATGTGTGTTGTGTTATCAAGGGAATAAAACAAGCACAACACATGCACATCACATGCACATGGACGGTTTCTTGTATATAAAAGGTAGACTTTCTTTTATAAATCTCAACCATTAACACACATATAACTAGTCTTTTATAAATAATAAACACACACATATATATTGTCTAGTATTCTAACTAGTTTATACAATTAACCAATTAATTGTATAAGTAGTATACTCTCATTATTATTTGGTGTTATACAACTAATTTAAATAACACTTCAAATAATATTATTGAACAAGATATCCTAATAAATTGTTCCATCTCATATGCAACTTATTTAGAAAACCCATTTTTTCTAAATTTGGTGTAAATATTTAATTGCATGATCATATCATCAATTAAATATCAATTGGTGTTTGCTAAGCTTGTTATTGGGTATAACCCGACTTGGATCATAACGTACTAACCACATCAATATTCTAAGTGTCTTGGGCACATAGAATCCTACAAGTACCTCATCTGATAACCCCGAAATCAAAAAGGATAGGGAGGTATATTTGGGGAATAGTACCACAAATAAGAGGGTTAGTGAAATCTCCAAGAACCAAACCTTCCAAGAAGCAGTAATCCTGTCAGGAAGTCTGACAGATGAGATGATCAGAAATGGATCATTAAGCCATCCACAGGCAGGGGAGAAAAGGAAATGGAATGAAAACCACTCAGGAAGAAGATCTAGAGAAAACCTTCAGAAGAGAATAACCCGACCTCCACCAAGAAATTTCTTAGGAACAGCCCAGGGAAAGAAGGTGGATAAACAACCACAGTGCAATATTTGCCAAAGATATCACATAGGAAACTATATGACAATGGTTTGTTATAACTGCAAAAAGAAAGGGCACATCTCCTGAGATTGTAAAAACCCTACCAACCTCAAACCAGTCTGCTTTCAGTGTGGAAGTGAAATCGTTTTCGTAATGAATGTCAACAACGGAAAGGGAAGGCCCAGTTAACCAGAACAACCCCGTGGGAGAGCTTTCGTGATACAAGCCGGGGAAGTTCGTCATAAACAGGAAGTGGTAACGGGTACGTTCCTTATCAATAACCAGTATGCAAAAGTATTATTTGATACAGGAGCAACTCGTAGTTTTGTTTCAACCATTTTTAGACCATCATTTAGTTTAATATCTGAGAAATTAAGTGATAACTATGTGATAGAATTAGCTGATGGTAAAATAATAGAAGCTGATGAAATCATTCCTAACTGCATTTTGAATTTTGATGAATATTGTTTTGATATAGATCTAATTCCTATTAAATTAGGAGGATTTGATATTGTGGTAGGAATGGATTGGTTGAGTAAAAATCATGCTGAAATTATTTGTGATAAGAAAATGATAAAGATTCCTTTGATTAAAGAAGACAAAACTCTCTGTATATACGGTGATGGACCAAATGATATTGTGAAATTGATTTTCTTTGAAAAAGCATTAAAATGCTTAAATAAGAAATGTTTAGCTTTCTTAGCTCACATAGTTGATGCAAAACTTGATAAACGAAATTTGGAAAGTGTTCATGTTATAAATGAATACCCTGATATTTTTCCTAACGAATTACCTAGATTACCACCCCCTCATCAAGTAAAGTTTAAAATAGAGTTAATACCAGGAACAACCCCTATTGCTAAAGCACTATATCATTTAGCACCAACTGAAATGAAAGAACTCATGACTTAATTATAGGAATTATTAGATAAAGGATTTATACGCCCTAGTGTATCACATTGGGGAGCACCAGTTCTGTTTGTCAAAAAGAAAGATGGAACTTTTAGGATGTGTATTGATTATAGAGAACTCAATAAAGTTACTATAAAGAATAGATATCCTCTCCCTAGGATTGATGATTTATTTGACCAATTACAAGGGTCTAGTTATTTTTTAAAAATAGATTTAAGATCTGGATATCATCAGTTAAGAGTACAGGATAATGATATATCCAAAACTGCATTCAGGACTAGTTACGGACATTATGAATTTCTTGTAATGCCATTTGGATTAACCAATGCTCCAGCAGTGTTTATGGATTTAATGAATAGAGTGTGTTAACCCTATTTAGATAAATTCATTATAGTCTTCATAGATGATATTTTGATCTATTCTAAGAATAAGGAAGACCACGAACAACACCTGAGGTTAACTTTGGAATTGTTACAAAGGGAAAAATTATAAGCAAAATTCTTAAAATATGAATTTTGGAAAAGAGAAGTACAATTCCTAGGACACATAGTTAACCAGAATGGATTCAGGTTGATCCAGCAAAAAATTGAGGCAGTTAAGAAATGGGAAGTTCCAAAAACCCCAACTGAAATACGACAATTCTTAGATTTAGCAGGATATTACAGAAGATTTATAGAAAATTTCTCGAGGATAGCTCAACCATTGACAGAATTAACCCAAAAAGATAGAAAGTATATATGGGAAGAAAAACAAAATGAAGCTTTTGAACTCCTCAAAAGTAAGTTATGTAGTGCACCCATATTAGCTTTACCAGAAGGATAGATAATTTCATAGTGTATTGCGATGCATCACATCAAGGTTTTGCATTTGTTTTAATGCAAAAAGATAAAGTAATTGCATATGCATGCAGACAACTTAGGGGTAGTGAAAAGAATTATTCCACCCATGATCTAGAATTAGGAGCTGTAGTATTTGCACTGAAAATTTGGAGACATTACCTGTATGGGACTAAGTGTATAATATATACGGATCATAAAAGTCTGCAACACATCTTTGATCAAAAGATGTTAAATATGAGGCAGAGAAGATGGGTAGAATTATTAAGTGATTATGACTGTGAAATCAAATATCATCCTAGTAAAGCAAATGTAGTTGCTGATGCTCTAAGTAGGAAAGAAAGGACTAAGCCATTACGAGTACGAGCTATGAGAATGGAATTACATTCGGATTTGTTAAAACAAATCTGGGAAGCCCAACAAGAAGATATGTTGAAACTAAAGGGACAACTAAAAGACATGAAAGAAAAAACAGATGGAATTCTGAAGTTTAAAGGAAGAATTTGGGTACCTGACAATAGCATGATTAGAACAATTATTCTACAAGAAGCTCATAAGTCAAGATATTCTATACATCTAAGAAATAATAAAATGTAAAAGGATTTGAAAACCCAATACTGGTGGCCAGGCATGAAAAGTTCAGTCAGAGAATTTGTGGAACAATGTGATGTCTGCTCAAGAATAAAAGCTGAATATCAGAAACCTTCAGGATACCTACAGCAACCAGAGATTCCAAAATGGAAATGGGATCAAATTACAATGGATTTCATAACTAAACTACCAAGAACCAGAAATGGATATGACATAATTTGGGTTATAGCAGATAGATTGACTAAGTCATCTCATTTCTTACCCATACAAGAAGATTATAAGATTGAGAGATTAGCAAAAATTTACATAAAAGAAATTGTGTCCAGGCATGGAATACCTGTATCCATTATATCAGATAGAGACAGTAGATTTACTTCTAGATTCTGGCAGACATTACAAAAAGATTTAGGAACCCAAGTGAATTTAAGTACAGCCTACCATCCATAGACTGATGGACAGAGTGAAAGAACAATACAAACCCTAGAAGATATGTTAAGAGCTTGTGCTATAGATTTTGGTGGAAATTGTGATAGTCACCTACCATTGATAGAATTTTCATACAATAACAGTTATCACTCTAGCATTGGGTTAGCTCCATTTGAAGCTCTGTATGGAAGAAAATGTAGATCGCCCTTGTGTTGGAATGAAATAGGTGATAGACAACTTACTGGTCCTGAATTAATCCAAGAAACCACGGATAAGATCACTAAAATTAAAAATAGATTGAAAGCAGCTCGTGATCGACAGAAAAGTTATGCAGACAAACGAAGGAAACCATTGGAATTTCAAACTGGAGACAGTGTTTATTTAAAGATATCTCCCTCAAAAGGAATCTTCCGGTTTGGAAAACCATCGAAGCACCTAGGCATTAAAACCACCGGCTAAATGAAACCACCAAAACCACCTATTAAGACACCTTGTTAAAGATCACATGGGACATCATTATTGTGGAATGGATGTGGCAAACTCTTGGAGAATCTCGGCCAACATGCATGAACCATAAAACCTACTAGAACACTAAGCAAACTCATAGCTATGCCACCTCACAAAAAAAGTAATCATTATGGATGCTTGGTGTCTATTTCTTGATTAAACTAACCACCTTAAACACCTTCTAAAACTCTTGGTTCATTGAACCACCTGAATAACATATCATAAAGAAGCTTGCAATGATAACATAGGTGACTTGCTATCTCCTTTCATTGCCACCTAGCTTCATTTTGACACCAAGCCAAGCTAGAGACTCCACCTAAACACCTATATTACTAGAACCAATGATCACCTCCATATTATATCTACCTCTCGGCCGACACTCCCATAGCACCATCCCTTGGCTTCTCTAAACTCTCGGATCTCTTTAATCACCACCACCTTTGTTCCTATATCTCGTGCATAAACACCACCCAACCGCGATCACTACTACACCTCATACAACCTCACACTACAACCATCTCCACCATCACCCGTAGCACAACCATCACCAACACCACCATCAACCGTAGCCAAACACCACCACCAACATCCATCACACCTTTACTTGCTTCTCTACCTCTCGGTTCTACAAGCCCAAGCTAGCCACCTTCTCAAGTCATGGACTCAAGGCATCTCAACCATTCCCCGATCATCATCAGCCCTTCCCTCCCTTGTTTACAAGGTTAAAATCTTTCAAAGTATTTAAAATGCCAAAAGTACATATTTGTTATAAACACATATAATTGTTTTGGTACATATATATATATATATATATATATATATATATATATATATATATATATATTCCAAAAACTAATCTTTAAGAGTCTGAAAAAACTTTAATCACAGTAATAAAATTCAGAGAAATTATGCCAAAAAGTATATTTTTGAATTTATGAGAATTAATCTTGAAAATATTAAGGAAAATAAGTAAAAATACTAAATAAATTGCGATTATGGGAATAAACATTGGAAAATATTTAGAAAATATTAACTCATTATTCTGTAAATTTTAGTAAAAATATATTAAGTAAAGTAATTTATACAAATTATTTACAAATAAAGAAAATACTTAAAAATACCAACAATATTGACTTTTCCTTTGACGTATACAACGGATGGGGAGAAGTGGTAGGGCGAGTTTGTGTTAGTCTAACAGGTAACATCTATGATGGTAGTGTGATAGTGGATGCACATTTCCATCGTAACTGAAGACGTTTAGTTAAAGAATATGTTGTAATAAATATTACGTCAAATTTTGACATATATGTAATGATGTAATCTGTAATATATATATGAATGAAGTATGTGTTTTTGTTTTCATGTTGTTGGGATTTAATTGTTTGTAATCAATTGTGTTCTGAACAACAAGTCACATCCAAAATATCACTTCACGCTTCCGTCGGGATGTGACAGTTCTTAGGTGATTAGTAGAGTGATCGCGAATCTAATGAACCAATACACGATGTCTAAATTTTAAGATCTGGTCAAACTTCGAATTTCAATCGAACAGACAGTAGGTCAGGCGACTGGACACCCAGATGAACTACAATCGCACGACTGACCTGGATGAATGACTCAGTCGGTCGAATAAACAATGCGAATGAGCTTAGTCAGCCGACTAAACCAATCGCTGGCTCAGTCACCCGATAGAACTCAATCGCATGATTAGACACCCGATTGTATCTAGTCGCATGTTAGGTCAAACGACTGAACCCAGTCGTATGGTTCAATTGCATGAACCAGAATAATTTCAAACAGGTTAATTACAAACGGTTTCTATTTTGTGATGATCTAACTTGTATGCTCCGTGTGTTACAGATTAATGGCTGATAGGTGGACCATAAACACCAAGCACAACATTTGTGCTCATCTGGACGCCACAACTCGGAACGGTGCCGATTTTGTTGGGATCATTGCCTTCCTTAAGAGATCCCGGATCCACAGAGCTATATCTACACCACGCACCGCCTACAGGTATATACAACAGGCCTTCTGGGAGGGTGCATCGGTTGACCGATCTCAGGAGCCCTACTGCATCCGGAGCACTATTTTTGGGCAGGCTATCAAGGTGACTACTGATGATATACGATGAGTACTCGATCTGGGTGACGATGCAGATCACCTGACCAGGCTACACCCTCTGATGTTGAGAGTGTGCTTCCTCAGGATGAAGTACTCTGGGGATATCAATGCAGGGGTGCTTAACAAAAGCAACCTGTGTCCCTAGTTTAAGTACTTGGCGCATGTGATACTGAAGTGCATGGCGTCGAGGAGGGGTGGGTTTGATGACCTATCAGATCAGATTCTGAATGCCAACGTGGCACTTGTCCTCAACCACCCCTTCAGTTTCTCCAATATGATTTTTGCCTATCTGATAAAGAACCTTGAGGCAAAGGGCAATGAGGGATTCTGCATGTACCCTAGATTCTTGCAGCTGATTATTGATGAGAAGCTGCCTGACTTGCCCATAGAGAGCCACGATGTTGTATCGCTGGACATTATGGATGATACGACCTTGGGCCGCATGAAGGTCTACAGGGGGAAGCAAGTCAAGCCCCCTGTGAAGAGACTCTTCGGGCATCTGGCCCAGGCTGTTTACATGGCGCCGGCTAGGCGAAAGTGGCGCCATGAGGAGAGTGACTTAGATGTTGAAGCACATTGCTCTTCCATCTGATGACTCCGACGATGACGGTGACACCTGCAAAGACTCTAGGCCAGCATCTACTAGGTGCCCCACTACCCATGTTACACCTTCACCCCCTACTCATATAGATGCCACCACTACCAACTTTCACCAGGATTTCTGTCCTCCTGATGAGGAGGAAGAGAGTGATGAGGAGCCTTTGACGAGGACTGTGGGCAGTAGGGTGGTTGCCACAGAGAGAGGATTGAGGGCGGTTGGTGGACGCCCAGGGGAGTCCGGGTATGCTGCTGCTGATTCAGATCCCTCATATGCCCCGGACCCGCTCAGTAGCCAAGGGGGAGCCTCAGTGTCTAGAGGCACAAGGAGGAAGACGATGGCTCACCCCTATGGCAAGAAGGGGAAGCGACTGGAGTTTACCTTGACCTCATCTACCACCACAGCCACTACTTCCACCATTCCACCTACCACCACTACCTCACCCACTCCACCACTTACCCACATCCCATCCACTACCACTATAGCTCACTCATCTCCACCCACACATATACCACCACCCATATTCACCACTGCCACCACCACCATCACACTAGCCACCAAGCAGGACCATCATCTCACCCATCTTTCCCTTCCGGCTCGTCTCTAACTCCAAGTGGGGTAGAGGAACAGCTTTTAGCACTAAACCGTATGGTGCTGAAGTTGTTAGCCGCCGATGACGAGAAGACAGCACAGCTCCGGCAGTTAGTGGAGTTTACTGCTACACAATCACTGTAGATCTCTTAGCAGGCACAGCAGATTGAGGAGCAAGCTCAGCAAATGGCTACTCAGAGTCTAGAGATTACCAAACTCAAGGAGCAGAATGTGTTATATTCTAAGAAGATTGAGGAGTTGAAGGATGCCAAGAGGACCATCCTGCTCAAACTTAAGGGCTCAAAGGATGAGCCTCTGAAGATCCGAGAGGGTGATGATGATGATAGTGATGATGATGATGATGATGATGATGGTGATAATCAAGGTGATGATACAGAGGGAGGTAATGATGTTGATGCAGGCGATGATGATGATGAAGGAGAAGTAGATACATCTTCTACGGGTGCCACATCAGCAAACGAAAGAAGGACCAAGAAAGCTCAAGAAAAAGGTGCCTCTACATCAGCCCCGTCAGCAGAGGAACACATGATTCAAGACAAAAGTAATGCATAGCTGTTTATGTAATCATGTGTATTTGAATACTGTATCAAACTAATATACATAGTGTTTATATTTTGTTAATGTGTTTCTGTTTTGATTATTGACTAATGGCTGATGTGTTACATGTTTTAAATCAAGCAGATCCAAATTATCATAGAGATGAATATGAGGCTGCTCCCCTTCAACAGATTAAGACTCAACTCATAATGATTCTTGATCTGCAAGGGATAGTCAGGAGATCTGTGAGTTAACTCCTGAAGAAGGAGAAATAATTCATGATCTCACTGATGAGCAATTGGCCGAAATGTTCCAACTCAATCCTGATGAGATCGTAAAGGATGCTCCGACAGTAACCGTGGACAGTGACGATGAGCTAAATGATATAGACGAGATAGAAATTGAGGATGTCACTGCCAAACATTATTCAGAGTATACTGACAACGAAGGAAATGTTGTTCCCAATCTGGGAGACACACTGGTCAGTGATACATTCGAAACTCTGGGTAAAATGGAGCAGGAGTCAAAGAATGACAAAGATAAAGCCCAAGCCTCAGACGCTGATGTCAACATCAGAAAGGCTGAATGGGCAGCATGTTTTGCAGAACTTAGAGCCCAACACAGTGCTCCAAAGTCAAGTGTCTACACCAAACTTTATAAAGTGAAGAAGCATCACAAAGTGTCAGGCAAAATTATAGCGTGGGCCTATTTTGAAGATCTTAACGTTTATGCTGTTCAAAGAGAGAAAGGAATCAAATACTTCAGATTCCTACATGATCTGAAGACTCTTCCGGGATTTGAGCTTAACCAGTTAGCAAAGTTGAAGTTGCTATATGCAGACCCTCGTAAGACGTCAGGCTGGTTTGAAGTTGCGTTAAAAAGAGAGTACCACACCAGGTGGGTCAACTTCAAACCTCAATAACCAATGAGGTATATCAGAAGATCTGAAGTTGATGCCATTACTAGAAAGCCAAAAGTAGTGCTGAAGTGGAGTCCTCCGCGCACGATGTCTAGAATCCCTCTACGGGAAATGCCATAGGACTTCACTCCACACTTTAAGTGGTGGTACTACGATTGGAGAACAGGTGAGGAGGTCATAGTGTTGAACAGAAATGGTAGCATGGAAACTATCAGGGTATTTGACCCCATGTGGCTCACTAACTTGTCAGCTAACGATGTTTACACCTCATACAAGTGGCCACTATTCTATGACACGCATGATATTGTACAAGCCCTCTAATTCCTAAATCAGACTCTGCTTTGCATTTGAAATACATGCAGGAGTTACAAGTGAGGAGAAGTACAAGAAATATGAGGAGCTTATGAAGAATGTAAGACAATAGATAAAACTAGGTCCAAGGGGGAGTTTGTAGATACATCTGTTCCTAGTTTCTGAGCTTAATTTAATATGTCTTTAGTGTCTTACACATATGTAATTGAATGGGTACTTAATGAAATACAATGTGTGGTTGTTCTTATAATGTTTATTATTTCATTGATTAGTAGTTTAACGCTTATTGGACTGACTATATAGGTTTGTGGTTGTTTGAATTAACCTTAGTAATGTAATGATTGAGGAATATATTCAAACTTAGTAATATGAAGTTCTCATGCGAATGGCCCATGCTAATGGACCATACGCATGAAAAACTTCATGCGAATGACTTAGTCGTACGACTGAACCAGGAGACTGGATCAGTTGCATGATTGTAACATGCGATTTGCTCAGTCGCACGACTGAACACTCAGTCGTGTGAATGGATCAACCGCATGGCTCAATCGCACGACTGAACCATACTTGTGGGTCAGTCGCCCGAATGAGGAACCCTAACCTATTGTTGGACCAAAAGAACCAATGAGCCAAGATCAGGAAAACCTCTGAGTCCCACAAGACATCACAACAACTGCTGAAAGCTTCATCAGCTGTTTGATAAAGACTGAAGACCTCAACAGCTGAAGATCAAAGTACTGAAGAACATCAGCTGAAGACACAAGTACTGAAGACTCAAATACTGAAGACTCAAGTACTGAAGACTCAAGTACTGAAGACTATCAGCTGAAGAACTGAAGTACTAAAGATCAAAACCTGATGCACAAAGACTGAAGATAAAGACTGAAGATATCAGCTGATGACAACTACTGAAGTCATCAGCTGATGAATCATCTGAAGTTAAAGTCTGAAGACAAGTACTGAAGCTTCAGAGTTTGTCACAACAGCTGAAGAAGCATTTTTCAGTTGTGATGGTTTACCTTTCAGTCTTTTCTATTTCAGTAGTTTGTAAAATGACTGAAGAGTTTGTTCTTCAGTCGTTGTAATAGTTCAGTAGTTTGTTAAAATAACGGTTTGATGTCACTGTCAAGTGACATCAGCTGACGTCATTTCTCCTATAAAAGGAAGATGACCTAATTGTAATCCTTGCCGAAGCGTGTGATCTAATAGAAAACACCTTTTTGCAGAATTCTCTTTCTCTATATAACTTATTGTTACATGCAAAATTTCTTGTGTTCTTGTTTTAAATTTCTAATTCTTGTGCTAAATCCGCTGCCAATCAAACCTAATTGATCAAACTAGAGGCTGAGATCCTTTCAAATGGTATCAGAGCAGGTTAATCATTGATCGATTTAAAGATTGATCATTGAAACTGCTCTTTTGCTATCTACGTTTGATCGAATTAGCAAATTTGCAAGAATTAGTTATAGAGATTGAGTTTCTGCTGCTTCTGGCCATTAAAGTTGAGGTTCTCGTGGTTTTGAGCTAGATTTGTCTTGTTTACCTTGAATTTGCTTGAAATCTGAAATGGCGACACCAACTAACGATCCTCACAATACTGGCTCCTCAACAAAGCCTCCGATGCTTGTGAGGAGTGAGTATAACATATGGCAACGTCGTATGCTCCACCACTTGTCTATCAACAGTGCTGGTTGTTGGATGTCAGTGGTACATGGACCATACAAGCCTATGGTGAGCGCTCCTGAATCAAATGAGATGGTTCCGAAGAAACCTGATCAATATTCGGATGGAGATCTTAAGCTGTTCGAGATTGATGCTAAAGCCCATGGAATTCTGGCCATGGCATTGCCGAATGAAATCTATTCTGGGCTCATGCATCATGAGACTGCTCATGATCTCTGGGTTGCTCTGAAGGAACAATTTGGAGGAACCGATGAGGTCTTAGCAAACACAAGGGAAATCCTCGCCCAACAATATGAGACATTCTCTCATAGGAAGGGTGAGACTCTGACTCAACAGTTTGAGCGATTCTCATGTTTGATCTCTGAGTTGAAGATGGTCAAACAAGAGTATTCCAATAGTCAGATGAACAACCGATTCCTCAGATCCCTGCCTGAGAGATGGGACACTTATACCATTGTCCTACGCTCTAGTGCAAATCTGAGCACTCTATCTCTCACCCAACTTCATGGGAAACTACTTACATTTGAGAGAGAGAGATAGAACAGAAAAGGAAGTTGTCATCATCTGGCAAGCTCACTGATGACTTTGTATCAGGCAACGCTGCCCTGATCGGTCAAGAGTCGGAATATGCTACATCAGAGAGTGCCTATGATGAGCATATTGATTTCTCTACCAATTCTGAACATGCTTTTGTTGGTGTTGATAGTAGTTCAGGAGGTAGCAGTGATAACTTGTGCTTTCTGATGCAGGACTTGAAGGACATTCCAGATGATGATCTGGAAGAGATGGATATTTTGAGTCAAATGGCAATGCTAAATATCAGATCTCAAAAGTTCTACAAGAGAACTGGCAGGAAATTTCCTGGTCTCTCTGGCAAAACCAAAGTTGGTTTTGACAAGAGCAAGTTGAGGTGTCACAAGTGCCAGAGGCTTGGACACTTTGCTAAAGAGTGTAGATCATCTGGATCTAACACCTCTGCACCCTTTGTGACTTTTCCAAGCAATAGCTCACAGCACAAAGGGCAACACTCCACCAGTTCCAGTCATCCATCACCAGCACAGGCATCACCTGCATACTTTGTGCCTCAGGGTCATATGCCATACCTATACCCCTGCTACTACATGCCTCAGCCAAGTCAAGTTCAAACACCCACTGCTCAGCAACCACATGCTCTCCCTGAGCCTCAACCTTCCCAATCTCATCATCAAACCCAACCTCAACAACACAGCTTCTTCACCCCAGGAGTTGTTGACTGGAGCAGTTTACCAGATGATATGTCTGGTCATGAACAACTGTTCCAAGGTGCTAGTCAACATGGTGGTGATCATCCTTTTGGGAACCTTGCTCTCATGGCCCTGGAGTCTGCTGATGGTTCATCATCCAATGCTTCATCACAGGTATCTTCTGAGGCTAAAGCCAAGCTTTGTTCTGAATCATGCATAGCCACATTTGCATCTATTAGAGAAGCAAATGTAGCTTTAATTGATAAAAATCTTGAGCTAGATCAAACCATTTCCAAAAGAAAAGCTAAATATGAGACTGTGCTTAATGACAAAAATGATGAGATTTATAAACTTAAATGCCAAATCAAAGATGATAAGGCTAGGGAAGAGGTACTTCTAGAGAAGTACAGAGACCTAAAGGAAACACTTGCAGCTACCCAGGTAGAGTGTGATCGCTGGGTACAATCCTGCAAGGGTTTTGAAATGCTTCTTAGTAAGCAATCTGCTTCCAATGTGAAGTTTGGCATTGGTTATAATCACACTGCTCCTCCTACAGATTTTACTTCCAGAGCAGAAGTAGAATCCGATGGAGAGAGTAATAACCAATCCTTCTCATCATGTGACCTACTATCTGATAAAGCATCATCAGAGGTAGAAGTCAGCATTAAATCCCAAAACCAATCAGCTGATGCTACAATAGCTGATGGTTCAAATGCTGACAGTCACATGATCAAAGAGTTGATCAACTCAGGCGTTGTCTCTAGAAGTACTGAAAGTACTGGAGAGCAAGTGATAACACCTGAAGTTCAAACCCCAACTACTACATGTACTGAAGGGAAGAAAACTGCAAGTAGAAAGGGTTTGAAGACTACTGAAGAGGATCTCAGGAAAGCAAGTACTGCAAGGAAGAAAACTACAAGTACTGACAGCAAATAGCTGAAGAACAAGTCTTCAGCATTTTCATCTTCTTCAGTAGATGATCAACAAAAGATGAAGAAGAAGCCATGTGAAATATGTGGCTTGTTCAATCATCTTACTGATGATTGCTGGTACAAAAAGGGCTCCAAACTCAAACAAAAGGAGAAAATTAAAGAGAAAATGAATGTAATGAAAACTGAGTTTGAAACCAAGTTCGTAACAGCAACATCAAAACCTGAAACCCCTAAGTCCAAAAAGAAATCCAAAAAGAAGGAAGGGGTTAATCAGGCAACAGTTGAGGTTGCTCAAAAGAAGATGGTGCAACACAGGAATCCATCACAAGCAAGCACTAATGTGTCTGATGAGCTGAAGGCTTTATCACAAACTCAAACACAACTTGTTATGATGGTTCAACATCTAATGGGAAGAGTCAACCAATTAGATGCTCCCGTGTTGAAACCACAGAAAAGGAAATCCAAGCCAAAGGAATCCTCTTCTACACCATCTCCTTCACCTCAGGCTGTCACACATAACAAACCTGTTAGTATCACATCTGTTGATGAGAACACACCCAAAACCAAAAAGGTTTGGGTCTTAAAAACTAATTGATTTGTTGAGATTGCAGGGTTCTTCAACATGCCAAAGAAGCATCTGGTATGTAGACAGTGGAGGATCCATGCATATGACAGGAAGCAGCTCACTTCTTAATGACTATTCTCAAGGAAAGAAGGGGTTTGTTTCTTTTGGCAATGATGCAAAAGGTTACATCATCGGCAAAGGCTTTGTTTCCAATGGGGAAATAAGGTTTGATGATGTTAACCATGTGGAGAATCTCAAGTACAATCTCTTGAGTGTCAGTCAAATGTGTGATAAAGGCCATGTTGCCCTTTTCACCAGCCAGAACTGTCGGATTTTGTCATCCAAAGTTCTGAGTTTGATTGATAAGGTGTTGGATGAATATACTCTCCTGAAGGCCAACAGGACAGGAAGAGTATATGCCTTAGATCTTTCAAAGAAAATTGATCTAAAAGGCCATCCTTGCCTATTCTCCAAGACTTCTTCTTAAGAATCTACTCTATGGCACAGAAGGCTGGGTCATGTGAATCTCAAAAACATGAATCAGCTGATACACCATGGATTAGTAAGAGGGTTGCCTTTGAAGGAGTTCAAATATGAAGATAACTGCACTGCTTGTTTAAAGGAAAGCAGCACAAAGTTTCATTTCCTCCTATAGAAGAACCAAAGTCTAATGCCTGCTTGTAACTCCTGCACATGGATCTCTTTGGTCCTGTCAGAGTGATGAGCATGGCAAAGAAGAAATACTGTCTGGTAATTATGGATGATTACTCCAGATTTGTATGGACTTTCTTCTTGCACTCCAAAGATGAAGCTGCAAAAGCTATTATGAACTTTGTGTTATATGTGGAGAAGCAGTATTCCCTTCCAGTCAAGTGTGTGAGGAGTGACAATGGCACAGAGTTTAGAAATCACACACTTGATGACTTCTATCTGTCAAAGGGAATCAAAAGGCAGTTCAGCATTCCAAGAACTCCTGAACAAAATGGAATGGTTGAGAGAAAGAATAGGACTCTCATTGAAGCTGCAAGGTCAATGCTGGCTGACTCAGGATTGCCACTGACCTTTTGGGCTGAAGCTGTCAACACAGCTTGCTATGTGCAGAATAGAGTATTAGTGAATCAGAGGTTGATGAAGACTCCTTATGAAGTACTACATCATTTGGCTCCTTTGATTTCCTTCTTTAGAGCCTTTGGGTGTCCTTGTTTTATTCTCAACACAAGCAATCCACTCCAGAAGTTTGCATCAAAGGTGGATGCAGGGTATTTTGTTGGTTATTCATCAACTTGCAAGGCATACAGAGTCTTCAACTGCAGAACAAAGATGGTTGAAGAGACTTCGCATGTGAAGTTTAATGAATCTCTAAAGGACAAGATTCCACAAAACCCTGTGGAGTTATTTGATCTGGACATACTGCAATATGTTCCTTATCAACCTCCAGCTGTTGTTCCTGTCAACAGTTCTCCACCTAGTGGTACTGATGATGATGTAGCCAGTACTCACCTTTTCAGGTTTAGTGACCATCTGCCTGAGTCAACTAAACCTGATGCTCCTGTAGCTTCAGCAGTTCCATCCACAACAAATGCTGATGAGATTTCTGAATCCTCTACTTCATTTGAGTTGCCATCTCCTACTTGGCTTCAAGAATCTGCATCATCATCTGTTGCTGCTGAAGGTCCTACAAATACTTGCCAAGATCTCATTTTTTATCAAGAGCTGAAGAATCACCCAATGTCTCAAATTGGTGATATCAATGCTGGAGTTTCAACTAGGAGTCAATTGTCCAATTTCTGCTTCTATGCTCTCTTCATCAGTCAGCAAGAGCCAAAGAACTACCATGTTGCACTAAGAGACAATGGATGGGTTGAAGCAATGCAACTTGAGCTTCTTTAATTCAAAAAGCAACAAGTGTGGGAGCTTGTTCCTTTACCCTAAAGTAAGTGTGCAATAGGCACTAAATGGGTGTTTAGGAATAAAACAGATGAAAAGGGCCAAATTGTCAAGAACAAGAGGCCAGACTGGTTGTACAGGGGTTTGCACAAGAGGAAGGCATCAATTATGATGAAACCTTTGCTCCTGTAGCCAGACTGGAGGCAATTAGATTGTTTTTAGCCTATGCTGCCTTTCGCAATCTTAAAGTTTATCAAATGGATGTCAAAAGTGCGTTTTTTATATGGTAAAATAAAAGAGGAAGTTTATGTGTGTCAACCCCCTGGTTTTGAGGACAATAAACATCCTGATTGGGTGTATAAGCTTGATAAGGCTCTTTATGGGTTGAAACAAGCTCCTAGAGCCTGGTATGTAACATTATCAACTTTTCTTCTACAAAATAATTTCACTAGAGGCTCCATTGATAAAACTTTATTTATAAAGAATGTGGGACAGCATAAGCTCCTTGTTCAAATTTATGTTGATGATATAATTTTTGCATCCTCTGATCCACAGTTGTGTGATGAATTCACTAAGGTCATGAAGCAAAAATTTGAAATGAGTGCCATGGGGGAATTACAGTTCTTTCTGGGTTTGCAAATCAAACAAAGGGCTGATGGAATCTTTATTCATCAGTCCAAATATACAAAAGATCTGTTGAATAAGTTTGATTTACAAAACTGTAAACCCTGTTCTACTCCCATGAGCAGCACCACACAAATGGATGATGATCAGAAAGGTAAAGCGGTTGATAAAACCCTTTACAGATGTATGATTAGGTCCTTGATGTACCTTACAGCTTCTAGACCAGACATTATGTTTGCAACATGTACCTGTGCTAGATTTTAGGCTGCACCTAAAGAATCCCATTTGATTGCAGTCAAAATGATCTTTAGATATTTTCAAGGTACCCAATCACTAGGTCTTTGGTATTCTACTGGGCATTCTTGCAAATTAGTTGCTTTCTCTGATAGTGACTATGCAGGATGCAAAGTCACCAGAAAATCTACTTCTGGTGGTTGCCAATTCCTAGGCAATTGTTTAGTTTGTTGGCAGAGTAAGAAACAAACTTCAATTGCTACATCCACTGCTGAAGCTGAGTACATTACTGCTGCAAGTTGTACATCCCAGGTACTCTGGCTTCAGAATCAATTTTTGGATTATGGCATTACAGAGACTAAGACACCATTACTAATGGATAGTGCTTCAGCTCTTTGTATTGTTAAAAATCCAGTCTAACACTCTAGGACCAAGCATATTGAGATCAGACATCATTTTATTAGAGATTGCTATGAAAAAGGTCTGATTGATCCAAAGTTTATGCCTAGTGCTGATGAGCTTGCAGACATATTTACTAAGCCTTTAGATAGTGCCACATTTCAAAATTTGGTACTAAGGCTTGGTATGCTGCAGCTAGAATAATTTGACTAATACTGATGTTCTCAGTTCATAAGTACTGATGAGCATTAGTATGCAAAGGTCAAAAATAAGTACTGATGAGTAATTTAGTTTTCAGCATTTTCATAACTACTGAAGACTAAAAAGCTTCAAAGTACTGAAATACATTATTTGTTGAAAACAACTGATGTAGTTACAACTACTGATGTGGTTATATCTACCGATCTATAGTTTTCAAACAAATAAGTACTGAAAAACAAATTTTGTTCACAAGTACTGATGTATAATCTTACACATAAGTACTGAAGACAAAATTGTTCACAACCTCTGAAGAATAATATATTTCATCAGGACTTATGAACATTTGTTCACAAGAGCTGAGGAATAAATATTCACAAGAGCTGAGGAATAAATATTCACAAGAGCTGAAGGCCAATGAAACATCTGAAAGTCAGCCAAAGAGCTGATGAGTAAATGTTGAGGTCAGCATGAAACAACTGAATTGACGACAACAGCTGATGAGTAATTTTACTCTTCAGCTGATTTCTTCTGCTGTTTCATACCAAACAACTGACGGACAAAACCATGTCTTCAGTAGTTTTACAACTACTGATGACTAACACCAAGTCCTCAGTTGTTTACAACAACTGAAGCCAAAACCATGTCTTCAGTAGTTTACAACTACTAATGTAAGTAGTTTACAACTACTGATGACTAATACCAAGTCTTCAGTTGTTTACAACGTCTGAAGATGAAAAACATGTCTACAGTAGCTTATAACTACTGATGACTAACAACAAGTCTTCAGTCGTTTGCAAGATCTGAAGGACAAAACCACGGTCTCAGTAGTTTCAACTACTGATGACTAACACCAAGTCCTCAGATGTTTATAACCTCTGAAGGTTAAAACCATGTCATCAGTCGTTTCAACAACTGATGCCTAACACCAAAACCTTCAGTCGTTTCCTTTTAGCTGTTTTATAACCACTATAAATACCCAACCCTACCTTCAGAGTTTTTCATTCTCTCATAACCTAAAATTTCAAAAACTCTGAAACCTCTCTCATCCTATTAATGGCGACCATGCAGCTCAAGCCAAGACACAACTGCGTTGCCTACCTCGAAAAATCGCCATTTTGGACCAAATTTCATAACGCCATAGATCTTATGGTCGATTCACCTTACCAAACGGCCTTTCTCTTAAATCCTACCCTATATGCTGATTCCCTATCCCAGTTTTGGACGAACGTCACCCTGCAAACTGGAGAGAATGACGCCGAGGTTTCTCTCCAGTCGTTCGTCAACAACCAGAAGGTGGTTATCAATCCAGCAATCATCCGCCAAACCCTAAAATTGGATGATGCCACCTTCCCAACCGAATATCCAAAAGGCACCACTGATCTTTCTTTTGCACACCATGACTATCAGGGTGACCTTCATGCCTCTACCCTGCTCAGAAACATTTCCATGATCCCGAACGCCTTATATTCCACATGCTAAATGTTTGCTTAGCCCCAAAGACCTCCTTATGGGACCAAATGTCATCAAGGTGGTAGCAGGTATTATTCTCTATCCTTGAGAAACAAAACTTAAATTTTTCTGAAATGATCTTTTTGGAACTTAAGGATATGGCTACAAACCTTTTGCTAACTGCTGGATTTTATATCCACGGTTCTTAATGGCCATAATAGAGAATCAGCTACAAGCTGAGGGACTTGTTGGCCTTGGAGTCCCTGCCATGGCTGTATTGCCTGAGGTATACTCCAGGCACAACACTGACCAAACATTGAAAAAGGCTGCCAGGCTGCGAAAACCCACGCAGCTAGAACCCATAGCCTCCACCTCCAAATCCAAAGTCCCCACCAAACCCAAATCCATGAAACCCAAAACGGCTACTCAGGGAGATGAGTCCCCTGAGGATGCCCCTGCACAACAAAGGCAGGAAGTAATTGCTGGCACGATTCTCCCAGCAATTACCACGACTCCACCAACCACAACCGCACAGGCATCCTCTCTACAGGAGCCTGATGCAACCATTTCTGGGGCTGCCACACATCTGGGGCCTTTCTCACTTGAGGAGGCTACCATTGAAACGCACCAATCTACCCTGGTGCATACTGCTTCTACCCCATCTCCCACTGCAACCACCCCTAAAAGCCCTACATTAATAATTGCAGAAGTGTTGACTCATCTTAACACTCCACCCTCTCCCCAGGAACCAATCACAACTGGGAAAACTCTAACCACAGAGAGGGTGGATACAAATGTTGATGGGAACCCATAACACAGAGAATCACTTGTCTCATCTCCAAGTGTGGCAAAGGAGATAGGACAATCTGGTGAGTCTGCCACTTCCCCTGTATCAGCAAATGAACAGGAAGAAGCTGGTACCATCTCTCAGTCCTCATCAGAGGCAACTACCGATGATGGATCCAATCCGGAGGCTGGAAGTCCCCAGAACCAAGAACAAGGGGCACATACGAACACTGAGCCACACTCAGCGCATGTACATCCTGACTTAGTCAGGAGGTCAGGTGATTCAGTTCAAACTGACGATGACCTGAGCTTCTTCTTTGATGTAGTTGCTCAAAACACTATTCTTGATGATGAGGTTAGTAGACTCAAAGAGCTACTAGCCAAAATGCCTCAAGAACAAAGTCCATCTGCCACCATTAACCTACAGATGGCACCTTCACCTGAAGGTCTCACATACACACACCCACTCCCACAAACTCAGCCACCTGCCCCTGCTTCTGGCACTAGTTCTCAGGGATAGCACCCCCCTGAGCAATTAGCTGCTATCTTTCAAAATTCCTTGCCTCTTATCACACCCATAATCACTGATATTGTGATCAAATCCCTGGATGAGAGGCTTTCCTCTACAATACAGCCGTTGGTGGGAGCTGTTGTGGCCAAGACACTTTTGATAGTCAAACCCTTGCAACCAATGCAACCAAAAAGGGGGAGACATCAGTGAAAGTTACTAAAAGGAAGAGAGTGGAGGAGGAAGTGAAAGAGAAAGAAGTGGAGGTAGAGGTGGAAAAAGAGAGGGAGTTAGTTGTGGAGACCGAGAAGGAGAGGGAGAAGGAGAAGGAGGGAGCTGAATTGGTAAAAGTAACTGAAAGTCAAAAAGACTTCCATGTTACATACAAGAAGAAGAAGGGAGAGAAGGAGAAAGATCTAGTTGTCCTTGTCAAGGAGGCTGATGCTGAACATAGCAGGTCAATGGATAACATCATTGATCAGCTGTTCAGGCAAGGCTTTGACACTGACACTGCTGAGCTAGATCAAGAGATTAGGAAGTTGGAGGTAAAAGAGATTGAGTACCGATGGTCTTGTTATAGCCAAGAGGAAAAAGAGAGACTTGAGGCTATGACAAGATTCATTTCGAAGTATCTAGGGAGAGCAGTCCTGGAGATAAAATCATGGACCAGGGACAGCATCTTGGCAATAACCACCAAGATCTGTTCGTCTGAAGCATTTACAAAAGGGCTGATCATAGAAGCCCTCAGTGAAGCAGGTGCTGGGAATAGGACTGAGTTAGCCAAATAAACCAAATCCTCTCTCACATCTAAACTACTAGCTTAGCCTGCCCAAATTCCCACACCAAAAACTAAACCACAACCCACAAAACCAACCCCCTCACCATCAAAACCCATAGCCGATGATGCACCCTTGAAGAAGAAGAGAAGGGTGTTAAGGCTACAAGAAGAAGAAGAAGAGGATGATGAGGAAGAAGATAGGCTGCCTCTCTCTGCATTCCTAACCTTGCCTAAGGCCAAACCTATGCCCATCACTCCCACCTCACAGATGGAAACTGTTAGGGTAAAGCTTGAAGAAGAACAGCAGCAAAAGCTATATAATGATGAGATCTTAAAGAGTGTAGATAAAGCTTATGCTGCTTCCTCATCCATAGTTAACATGAGGAAAGAAGCTCTGAGACTATACACTCTCATGCATACCTTTCAATATCAAAGAGATAAAGTGAGAACTTAGCCTGATCCCACGGTAGCTCATAGGATCATCAAGAAAGACATTCTATTGAGATACAAGGGCCAAGTGAAAAAGAGTGTAGATGAAGTGATCACCTTGGCCATTGTAGTATCACCCTGGGAAATCATTGAAGATTTCAAGAAAGCCTATGAGGCTAACCTGCCACACCAAAAGATGTTGGAGAATAGGGTAGTTAGAAAGGGGTTAGTCTACAAGAGGCTTGAGAACTTCAGGAAAGATGAGCTAAATCTGTTGCTTGAGGGAAAACACCCGGATGAATTTGCCTATAGACAGATAACCACAGTTGAGCTCAAAAATGGTAAACCGGCCAAGTATGTCTCAGAGCTGTATGGGCGTGAAGGATTTTTTTATGGTGAGGCTGAGGAGCTTACCATGGAGGAGCAAATTGTATTTCTTGAAGCCTACACCAGAGAATCCTACAAGCTCATACATGGGAAGTAGGTCTCATGGATGGGACAACAGTCTTGTGTCCAGTTCCCCAAGATAGAGTTCCCATCCATACTATGCCAACCAAATCTCAGAGACCTCTTCCCAGGCCAGTGCTTACATGGGTCAACTTCTGATCTGATCCAGAAGGAAATAGACTAATATTTCTGCCATCAATAAGTGGGACAACAATAAGCTTAGAGGTTTTGGCTGCATTGGTTCAGGGGGAGTTTGTTGGACCAAAAGAACTAATGAGCCAAGATCAGGAAAACCTCTGAGTCCCACAAGACATCACAACAACTGCTGAAAGCTTCATCAGCTGTTTGAAAAAGACTGAAGACCTCAACAGCTGAAGATCAAAGTACTGAAGAACATCAGCTGAAGACACAAGTACTAAAGACTCAAGTACTGAAGACTCAAGTACTGAAGACTATCAGCTGAAGAACTGAAGTACTAAAGATCAACAACTGATGCACAAAGACTGAAGAGAAAGACTGAAGACATCAGCTAATGACAACTACTGAAGTCATCAGCTGATGAATCATCTGAAGTTAAAGTCTAAAGACAAGTACTGAAGCTTCAGAGTTTGTCACAACAGCTGAAGAAGCATTCTTCAGTTATGATGGTCTACCTTTCAGTCTTTTCTATTTCAGTAGTTTGTAAAACGACTGAAGAGTTTGTTCTTCAGTCGTTGTAATAGTTCATTAGTTTGTTAAAATAACGGTTTGATGCCACTGTCAAGTGACATCAGCTGACGTCATTTCTCCTATAAAAGGAAGATGACCTAATTGTAATCCTTGCCGAAGCGTGTGATTTAATAGAAAAAACCTTTTTGTAGAATTCTCTCTCTCTCTCTATAACTTACTGTTACATGCAAAATTTCTTGTGTTCTTGCTTTAAATTTCTAATTCTTGTGTTAAATCCGCTGCGAATCAAACCTAATTGATCAAACTAGAGGCTGAGATCCTTTCACCTATAAATACCACTTAAATCGTGAAAAAAAACACTTGAATAGATACGTACCCTAGCCGTCCAGAGACCTCTAAGAACCTGTTCCAAGTTCATAGATCGCACTAGATCGATTACCAATCGTTCTTAACGTTTAGATTTAATCTACAATTGTTTCTAGTGCGTTCTCACTGATTGGATCACCAATCAAATAGGATTTCACACTATTTGATTCGGTATACACGTATATCAGTTAGTACATCGTCCAATACACGATCCTAACATGAAGAACTTTCATTCTAGGTTCGCAAAGGGATTAAAACGACCAAAGATCTGTAGTTTCGCAAGATAGTTTCACACCACGAACAGTAGTTTCGCACTATGAATCTGAAAACTCTTTGTTTGCAAAAAGACTCAAAAATCACCAAAACTCACTCAAATCACAACCAAATTAAGATCTGATGATTTTAGAAGTTTCCCAAGTTCACTCCACACTTTCCTCAATCAATTTCCATGGATAACACACGTAAAACATCCCCAAAATGATTGAGAATATGAATATGTCAAAACTACCAAAAAACACAAACAATCAAGAGCACAAAGGCTCCGATATCATATTGTTGGTCCAACTGGTCATTTGAACGTGCTTTTGATGATGATTTAACACTGAAATCCACAATATATCACTAAGTCTAATAGCTTGATGAGCAAGTAATGATGGAATATAAACACAAATCAAACATAAGACCCATTTGTAAGAGAATTTGTGAAGATTAAGAAGAATAATGCTTAAATGTATGAAATAGAAGCTCCTAGCAATACACAAACAAAGAATGAACTCAAATCTGTAATATTAATTAAGTTTCAAGAGTTACACAATGAAGAACAAAGAAACGTATATATACAGGACCTAGTTTTGCATACAGTTTCACATTATGCATTATGGTATGAGAAACTACCGGGCGAAACTACAGTTCTGCATGCAGTTTCGCATGCCATAGAATACAAAACAATACAAAATTAAACTAGATACTATTATATTAATATCTAGTCTATAATAAACTATAACTAAACAAAAACAAACGGCAAGGTCAATACCACCCTATTCTTGATCGTGACATTTACTTTAGAAAATGGACATTTCTTTCCTAGAAATTTCACATCCCTTGAAATAATGTTTTTTTTCCAAGTTCTACATCACAAATTTTGTATTCCATTTTACCCGTTGGAGTAGCCAATAAAAATACTTGTTCTTCCCCTCACTTCATATTTGTCTCTTTTTATTGGGCATTTTCGTAATATGCTAAACACCTGAAGACTCTAAAAACTCATAATCCAGCAATTGATTATATAGGATTTCAGGAGGAGCTTTATTCCATATCATTTTCGATGTCAATAGATTAAGTAAGTGGTTCAAGTATGTGTTCCCCCTAAAATTTAGTTGGTAAATTGGCTTGTAAGGCTCTTGTAGTTTCAAAGAGATGTTTATGTTTGTGGGCAAGTCGTTTATAAGAAAATCCTTTGATTAATTGGCGTAAAACTCAAACATGGGATTTGAAGTAAAGTCACCTCCAACATCGCATCTAAGCATTTTAATATTCTTTTTAGCCTATTTCTCAACCAAGTTACAAAAGTCTATTAAACATCCACTTACAACACTTTTATGTTTAAGGATAAAGACCCAAACCGCCCTACTATAATATCCACTATAGTAGGGAAGTATCTTGCTCATGAAATAGAAAATGTTCGATAAGAGCTCTACACGTCACATTGCATCAAATCAAAACAACCACGAGTTTTTATTGAACTAACAGTAAAAGGTAGCCTCATGTGCTTAGCCTTAGCATAAGAGTTATAAAATAAGACTTTATTCTTAGTAGAAACATCCTTAAGAAAATAAATATGAGAAAGTTTTGAACTTGAGGCATGACCTATACAATTGTGCCAAACATTGATAGTTGCCATCGTGGCTTTTCTTCCATCCTTAACTATCCCTAATTGGAAGAGACCATCCTTACACTTACCCACTCTAATCAATGTCCCGTAGGTCAAGCCTGCATAACATATATATATGGAAAAGGATAACTGCATATTGAAGTCTTTTTTATATTTTACTAATAGATAATCTGTTGCAATTGAATTTATGAACATGTAAAACCCCTTTTATTTTTGTTCCATCATTCAAGGTGTAATCTTCTCTCCCCACCATGACTATCTTATATAATAACCAGTAGTTTATGTATACTTTTAGTTTCATTTTCAGGAATAGATGTCATGTATATGATATGGTTTGTGGTACCTTTGCCTTTTACTTTACCTGTTGTGTTGACAACAGGAATTTCAGATGACATATTTACAACCGGAAAAGCACCAGTTTTAACTCCCTTATCTCCTCCTTTAAAAAGCCTTAAAATTTGTTGATATTATTCGTCGGTTAGGCCCGGTATAGGGATGGCTTTAGACTCAACACAAGCTGCTTTTGGCTTGATCTTTTCTTGCTTGGTTCCTTTTCCCATCCACCACTCTAGGTACCTAGTGCATTTGATACACCTATCGTGATTATGACCATCTTTCCCACAAAAAGTACAATGCTTAACTTGATCTCCAAAGCGTTTTTCTTCTCTTTTATTTGTCTTGATTGGCTTCTGGTGTTTGTTAAGTTTCATGTAGACAAACGCTTGGAATTCAATTGCAACTATGGTCTAGTGCCCGGTGGCCACATTTCTCTTTCTTCAAACATGAGACGGTAAGATACACCTAGTGATGGCATAGGATTCATGGCCAAAATATGTGTTCTTATGGTTGAATAATCATCTAACAACCCTAATAAAAACTCATAGAGTTTGGTCTTTCTCTTTCACGTTAACTACCTTCTTCCATATTCCACAAGAACAACCATCATCAGTGCATCTTGTGTTGGGAATGACGGACTGCAACTCATCCCACATTACACGAATGCCCTAGGAGCACCTTATTTTTTCCAAATCTTTCTCTAGGTCGTTCTACCATTCTTCTTCTATACTAGAATACTTGATGTTGTTTTGTATCTCTTTCTCCACAGTCTTGTTTACCCATCCTTTAACAATTGTGTGACATCTCATCAAACCTATGTATTCCGCAATGGTGGCGTCTGGTTTCTTAATGTCCCGTCAATGAAACTCGTCTAGTTCTTGGCCAACAGGAAATTGCGCATTTCCTGTTACGATTTGACGTAATTCCCATTGGTGAGAGCCTCGCTTAAGTGCATTTCTCGAGAATATCAGACAGATGAATGTAATATGGTGAGTCATTATCGATGGAGGCTCCATCTTTCTTCTTGCAGATCTCGATGGGTTTATCGACCATGATGAAAACCATTGTGGAGAGGTGCCAAAGTGATGATCTTGGGTTTTAGGGTTTTTTTTTTTCTTTTTTTTCGTTTTGATCTGCCCTTATACCATTTATTTAATGGTTGGTTTCTTATTTTTCTTTCAAATAACAATGATTAAAAAAATATAGATATACAAAGGATCGGAAAATAAATTGCTAACTATACGGGTTAAAATAGGAAGAAACATGAAAGAATTATATCGACAAATATACAGAGAAATTCGTGGTTCTCCATAGGTCAATGGGTACCTTTTTAGTTGTAGTCTAAATTTTAGCCCAAAGCCTAGGTTACCCACTAAAAGTTAACTTTATCTTGAAACAATAGATAAGATATCAATGTTTATTCAAATAATTTATGGTAAATTGGATCTCACGAATTCAAACTAGGACACATTTTCCCATAATAGTTCATATTATTGATTTGATCGATAATGCTTATCACTTTTATTTTTATTATCAACGACAATCTTAATATTATAATTATCATATATTTGCACTCGATTTGCATTTCTTTTGCGCTTGATCTCGCTTGTATGTTTTTTTATTTCGTTCATAATTATTATTGTAAACGAAATTAAGTGTTAATATATAATAATCATGTTACTAGTACTGTTATCGTTAATTAAAGTGAAAGTTGTGAATATAACAGGTCAATTTTATAATATGAATTATTATTGACCAATACATAATTGTTTAAATTATTAAAATTCAATTTCATAATTAAATTATTAAATTGACATTGACATTTTGACTAATATGACTTTGCGCTTGGTTACCTACCATCTCATGTATATTATATACAAACCTCTGTAAATCCTTTATTTTATTTTATTACAATTCAGTCTTAAAAAGAAGGAAGATCCATCGATTGCAAGTAAAGCAAAGGAAGATCCAGATCCAGATCCATCAATTGCAAGTACAGTTAAGAGCAAAAGTTGAGAGGTATTTTCTTAGTCTACTTACTTCCATGTCTTGTGTTTTTAGTTAAAAAAAATTTGTTTCTAGCACTACGCATCTATATATGCATTCTACTGTTCAAGCAAAGCCCAGTTAAATGATTTTATTTTGTTCGCGTTGAAACCAAATTCGTTGTATTTTCTTTTAATTAAGTAAACCCAGCAATATATTATTCATAATGGTATATAAATCATCAGATATCTTTGCACTCGTTCTGATTTGCTCTTGACTATGGTGGGAAATCACACATTGTTGCATTCTAAACATCAATATCCGTTTAAGAATACTTGAATATGGTTGAGATTCACATTAATTTCTGTCCAAAGATAAAGATCCGTTCTTGATTGTGATTACAGATCACAGATCGCATGTGAAAACAGTTAATTTAATTTAACCAGGTTGAAAATTATATAAATATATACGTTATTTTGGTCTTGTCAATTAATATTTAAAAATATGACCCGATAAAGGTTTTTTTCCCTTTATTGTTGTGGTTTCTTAATGCTTTCACAACATACATCTCAACTACCTTTAATAAAACAGTGTATTATACGGGTTAAATAAATAAAATATTATACGGTTTAAATAAATAAAATATTAAGCAAAATAAAAATTATTAATTATAAAACAATATACTAAGACATGATATGATTGACATTACGTATAAGTAATAACGATAAGTAATAAAACAATATTATGAACTTTTTAAATTTGTATGTTCTTTTCAAAAATAAAGTAAACATTTTGTTTCAAAATAACGTTTTATAAAATTTACATTTTTAAAATTTACTTACTATAACTTTCTGTTTTAATTATTTTTTATAAAAATTTACTTTAAAAAACCAATTTTAAAATATTACATAAAAATAATTTATTTTTTAGAAAAAAATCTTTTTTTATAAAAAACTATTTCTATAGAAATAATATTAATAAAAAGATATTTTCTTAATTTTTACATAACATAAAAATGAATAAATAATATTATTACTAATTAATGTCGTTATTTAATAGAAGATAGAAGCGATAAAAGTTTGATAATAATAAATGTGATACTGACACGTGTCATCCCATTTATCTTATTATTAGAGTAGAAAGATACCTTATCATTGTTTTCTTTTAATTTCCAGTTTTGACATAACAACACTTAATTTGTATATCTAGATGCATTCTCTTTCATTAAACGTACTTCAACTCTAATATGTAAGTGTGTTTTAAAAATTGTTTACAATACATGCTATTTATTTATTTATATATTTCTATGTGTTATAATCTTAAGCAGTAAAATATATGTTGTATGAAAAGAGCCTCACTTTTGTAATATGATTTTAGCACCCATAAGAGCATTCACGGTGGAATCCTTAAAAATATGTGAGTGTGTTTGGTATATTATATGAAATGGTTTTGAGTGGTTGTGAGTGGAAGAGAGAGAAAATGTTATTGTTTATTGGTATATTTGAATAATCACTTTTCAATTCCTTTAAATTTTTAATATTTTTTTAAAGTGGTGAGTGGAAAAGATAGAAAAAAGTAATGATAAGAGCATATAAAATATTATTTAATTGAAAATTAAAGGGAAATATAGTGATTTTTAATCTAATTATATAAATGAAGATAAGAAATAAACCGTGAATACTCTAAAGATTGAGTTAGCATTGAACAATCATGAATTTATGGGATCTTAACTTGAGATGCATGAGTGCGCACAGAGAATTATTATATATATATATATATATATATATATATATATATAGGATCAGGATCATTACAGAACCATTTTTTATTTTCAGAACCAAAAGAACCATTGACTTAGATAAATGTAAATTATAAACCATTGGTTTACATAGATGTAAGTTAAACCTGATGATATTAAGTTGTTTTTTTATAGTTTATTGTTCATGTCTGATATACACATATGTAAAACAGGTCAAGTATTACTAGACTTAATATACATTTATATAAATCAATGGTTCTGTAGTTCTGAAAATAAAAAATGGTTCTGTAATGATCCTAACCCTATATATATATATATATATATATATATATATATATATATATATATATATATATATATATACATATATATATATATATACATATATATATATATACATATATATATATATATAGAGAGAGAGAGAGAGAGTGAAGTTAGGGTACACGTTACGGGTGTAATTATAACGCAATGGTAATAATTAATCGCGTAGATATGTAATTATCATGCAAAGTTAAAATTATTTTGCATAAGGTATTCTGCGTCATAATTCTATCTATGCGTGATAATTCCACGCGAGTTTAATTTGTATTGTGTGATTATTATTGTTCTTGCTTGGTAATTCTACCCCAAAACTTCGTACGCTTCGCACGAGAAAAACACTTTATATAATAACCGACCCATATATATATATATATGTTAGGACCGTGTACGTACGGAGTACTAACTGATTCTTCGTTATACCGGATCAAATAGTGCGGAATCCTATTTGATTGGCGATCCAATCAGGGAGAACGAAATCAAGATCAATTCTAACGATTAGAAAACGTTAAGAATGGAATAGGAATGATCTGGGACGTTCTATGAACTTGGAATGGACGATCTGGACGTTCTGGGTCGACTAGGGTTTCAAGTATTCGAAGTGTTTTTTTCCACGAATTAAGTGGTATTTATAGGTTACAGCTATCAGTCGTACGACTGAGCCAGGCGACTGGCTCAGTCATGCGACTGAGTCATACGATTGGTTCATTCGGACGACTAAGTCAGTCTTATGACTCAATCGTACGATTGACTCAATCTCCTGGTTCAATTGTGCGACTGGCCCATTCGCATGGTCCAGTCGTGCGACTGAATCAGATAACTTAGTTAAACACATTCTTGAACCTTTAATGGTTTAGAACTATGTCTAACAACTGTAAACCTATATAACATTGTCATATATGTGTGTAACAATAAACAATATAGATAGATATAACATTAAACAACCAATACACATATATAGAAGAGTTTCTTATTCAATTGATCAAACATTACATAAGTGTTACAAGAAAAGAAAGTCTATTACATTTAAGCTCACTAGACTAGAACTGGGGACATGTGTACCAACAAATTCCCCCTTGGACCTAGTTCTATCTAGACTTTGACTTCTTTCTTGAACTCTTCAAATCTCTTTATTCTCTCCTCTTTAGAAACCCCGACATGGATATTCAGTGCGAAGCATAGACGTATGATATGCTGAAACTGTAGTGCTTGCACTATATCCTGCGTGTTAAAAAACAGTGGCCACTTGTACAGTGTATAAACATCGGACGCTGACAAGTTTATTAGCCACATAGGGTCAAACACCCTTATTGTGTCCATCGACCCGTTCTTCTCCAAAACAATGACTGCCTCTCCTGAGCGCCAGTCATAGTACCACCACTTAAAGTGTGGGGGTAAAGTCCTGTGGCATCCCCCTCAGTGGAATTCGGGACATTGTGCGCGGAGGTCGCCACTTCAGGACTATCTTCGGTTGACCAGTAATGGGACTCACTTCAGACCTTCTGATGTAACGTGTGGCCTGCTGTGGTCTGAAGTTGACCCATCTAGTCCTGTACTCCCTTTTCAGGGCAGCCTCAAACCAGCCTGACATTTTCTTCGAATCAGCGTATAATAGCTTCAGGCGCGCCAGCTGGTTGAGCTCAAAACCAGGGAGAGTCTTCAGATCGTGAGGGAATCTGAAGTACTCTATTCCCCTCTCTCTCTTCACAGCATAAACCCCAAGATCCTCAAAGTGAGCCCATGCTATAATTTTCCCTGACACCTTCATGTTTTTCTTGACTTTGTAGAGTTTGGTGTAGGTACTCTGTGTCGCTGTAGCACGTTGGGCTCGGACCTCGGCGAAGCAAGCCGCCCATTCAGCCTTTCGAATATCGACTTCGGCGTCCGAGGCTTGGGCTTGACTTGTTGAGGCTTCTGCTCCTTTCTCCTTATCGCTGAGTTTATCCAGAATGTCACTGTCAAGGTTGTTTACCAAATCTGGAAACACGTTTCCCTCTTGATCAGTGTATTCTGGATAGTGCTGATCTGTGATGTCTTCAATTTCGATTTCTTCAACATCGTTGAGCTCGTCATCATCAGCATCATCAAAAATTGGAGCATCCTTAACAATTTTGTTTGGATTCAGACGAAATATTTCAGCAAGCTGCTCATCAGTAAGGTCGTGAATAGTTTCTCCTTCTTCAGGAGTATAACTCACTGACCTTCTGACGATCCCCTGCAGATCAAGAATCATTGTGAGTTGAGACTTGACCTGTTGGAGGGGAGCAACATTATGCTCATCTTGCTGAAATCCCTTATCTGTTTAATATCAACATGTAGAGTAGGAAACATTAGTATACACTCAAGTTAATTAAACATTAATCATTAAATATTTACAAGAGTTTCATATACGTCAAAAGATGAATCAAGTACAAAAGCTTTAGAAATAAAACATCTAATCAGTACTTTTGTCTTGGATCATTGCTGGATCTCCGGCAGAAGGGGAGGTAGGTGGGGCAGCAGTTGATGCTCCCTGGTCTTGTCTTTTCTTGCTTCGTTGCTCATGACCAGAGGCAGAGGTAGATGCATCTCCGTCCCCTTCATCATCATCATCATCTTCTTTATCTTCATCATCACCCTCCTCGTTATCAGCATCACTATCATCATCCTCATCATCCTCATCATCATCATCATTATCTTCACCTTCTCCTATCTTGAGAGGCTCAGTCGGATTTGCTTTCAGCTTTAGCAAGATGGACTTGTTTTCAGCCTGTAACTTCTCCAACTTCCTGTCAGTCTCAATCTCGTGCTCTAATAGACCAGTGATCTGATCAGTCTGTGAAGCGATCAGCTGAGCTTGAGATGAAATCAACTCCCTTAACTGATGAATCTCAGCTGTCTGGGAGGAACACTGCTCTGTTAACTGCTGAATCTGAGCAGTCTTGGCCTTGTCAGAAGCTAGTAGCTGGAGCACCATGCTGTTCAGTGCTGCAAGCTGCTCTGTCACTGAGACAGGTGGAATGAATGAGCTAGAGGGTGCAGATGAGGGTTTGGTTTGGTGAGTGGTGGTTGTTGTGGTAGCTGTGGTGTAGATGGGAGGTGGTGGGAAGGCTGTAGTGGGGGGTACAGTGGTGGTGGAAGTAGATATGCGAGTATGAGGTGGAGGTTTAGTAGTGGTGGTGGTTGATGTGGTGGCTGTGGTGGTGGATGGTGTGGCTGTGGAAGTGGTTGTAACGAAGGTGAGACGTCTTTTCTTCTTCTTCTGACCATGGGGTTGAGCCATCCTTTTCTTCCTCGTTCCCGTTGAAGTGGATGCACCCCCAACAACCCTGCTAGCTGACTCCGGTGCATAACTCGGATCAGTGGCTATCTCTCCTGAGTCTCGTGGGGATTCACCGACCGCCCTTAGCCCATTTTCTGTGGGAACAACCTTGATTCCCACAGTACGTGTCAAGGGCTCCTCTTCTGACTCCTCTTCCTCCTCACCAAGAACAAAATCCTGATGGAAACCAGCAGACTCAGTTCCATCGTAGGTGGGTGGTGGAGATGGTATATCAGTGGTTGTGGCCCTAGATGGAATGGGGCCTGTATCTCCACCATCACCACTGTCATCATCATCAGAATCATCTGATGGAATAGCTATCACCTTAGTGTCAGATCCACTGTCATCATGACGCCATTTGCGTCTCCCTGGGGCAACATAATCAGCCCGGGCCAGATGCCCAATCAACCTCTTCATCACCGGCTTCACCTGCTTGCCTCTGTAAACCTTCATCCTCCCAAGAGTGGTGTCATCCATAATCTCCAACGCCACTGCATCACTCTTTTCCTTGGGCAGATCAGGCAACTTTTCATTAAAAATCAGCTGTAGGAACCGGGGGTACATACAAAACCCTTCCTTCCCCTTTGCCTCTATGTTCTCTATCAGATACGTGAAAATCATGTTGGAGAAGCTGAAGGGGTGGTTAAGGACCAATGCAACATATGCATTCTGGATTTGGTCCGATAGATCATCAAACCCACCCCTCCTGGATGCTATGCACTTCAGTATGACGTGTGCTAGGTACTTGTACTGAGGGCTCAGGTTGCTCTTGTTCAGCACCCCCGAGATGATGTCCCCGCAGTACCCGATCCTCATAAAGCACCCACGAACCGTCAGAGGATGTAGCTTAACCGGATGATCCTCATCATCTCCAACTTCCAATACTCTCCTGATATCTGCCGCTGTGATCTCTATCGCCCTACCAAAGATAGTACTTCGGATACGGTAGGGTTCCACAGATCGATCTACCGAAGCTCCCTCCCAGAATGATTGGTGAAGGGACTGGTAGGGAGTACAGGGTGTAGATATAGCTCTATAGATCCGTGACCTCCTCAAAAAGTCGATAATCCCTTCAAACTCACCACCGTTCCTCGAGGTGGAATCCAAGTGAGCACAAATGTTGTGCTTTGGATTTATGGTCCACCTATTAGCCATATTCCTGTAATCAATAGCAAACACACGTTAGAAACATGTAAAACAGAGTTTGACTAAATCAGAAAACAGTTTAGTTCAATCATGCGATTGCACTGTGCGACTGGGTTTCAGTCGGATGGTCATATGTGCGACTGGACTTCAATCGGTTGAACAGTAATGCGACAGAATTTCAGTCGAATGATGTGTCATGCGATTGAGTCTAATTGGGAGACTGAACCTGCGATTGAGTCGGTCGACCGAATGACTCATTCGCATGATTCATTCGGCCGATTGAATGAATCGTCCCTTTCAATCGTGCGATTGAAGCTCATTCTGGAGTCCAGTCGTATCACACACTCAACCCATTCGCATTATTCATTCGGCTGATTGAATGAGTCGCCCCTTTCAATCGGGCGATTGAAGTTCATTCTGGGGGACCAGTCGCATCGTAGACAAAACTGTTCCATTTCCAACTCAGATTTATCAAATGGCTAAATCAAACATTAAGTTCATGTTTATTAGACTCGCAATCATGTATCTAAACCACCTATTCCATTGATTTTAACATTGTATGTGATTAAGGTAGTTTATTTTACAAAGTTGGTGTCGGTTCAAGAACTAGGTCAAATACGATCGGATTCAAACCCCATTCGACTGTAAGCATCATCAATCACTCGCGTTATACCTGTTGAACAATGCTAAAGCGTCAGAAATCAGATACAGTAGGTGTTTAAGATCAAATGAAATTTGGGCAGCGTAACGGTGTGATTTTGAGTTTAGGGCGAATGAGTTCTGCGATCGACTGAGGAGCTTATTTATACTAAAAACTCAGTTCAGTCGGGCGAATGAACCCATTCGCTCAATTCGTTCGGCCGATTCAATCTCCAGTCGTACGACCGAGTCTAATCGCATGACTCATTCGTGCGATTGAAACTGGGTCGTACGATTTACTCAATCGACCAGTTCCATTCAATCAATTTACCTCCATTCGCTTGTTTGACCTAGTCGGTCACTTTCAATCGGCCGATTGGGCTCATTCGCATGTCCCAATCTTACGATTGTGTTCAATCATATACCCCATTCGTACGACTGGGTCAGATCAGATTCAGTTGTGCGATTGGGCTATACTTGTGCCATTTTTGTCAAGTTATGGACCGACCCTTAGTTTTCTTAACCAATTGATAAGACATTATAATCTTTTGATCATCTCAGACATGATCACTTTTAAAAGCAACACATTCACTGATCACCTCAGATGTGATCCATTTATCCACCCGATCACCTCAGACGTGATCCATTTATCCACCCGATCACCTCAGACGTGATCCATTTATCCAACTGATCACCTCAGACGTGATCTATTTATCCACCTGATCACCTCAGACGTGATCCATTTAACCTTTCAGAAACAATTTGTTAAGTAAACGTTAAGCACATTTGGTGACGTTTAGCAGATAACAATACACACAGTCCGACATTGACACATTATACTAAAAAATTGAAAAATCTTAAAACTACAAATAGAATGAACATGTTTTTGTTGTTTTTGTTAGGTCAAGTTTGTGTAGCTTATTAGCATTGACATCATATCAAGGACAGACTCATATGGAATCAGACAGGCATAAACAGCATTACTTGGAACCTTTGATTAGAATTGAACTTTAAACACTTGCATATCACAGCTTTCTCACTTATCTAAGACTTCTAAAATCTAACTGGGAATCATGTCTGATACGATACGTAACGTACTTTGATTATCAACTTCAGTCAGTGCATACACGACGATTGTCAGTATACTTGTCCACTTAAATCCATACACAGACTTTTGACACGCATTGGTAACGAATTAAGTTATATTATTTCAACCAACATTTGTGGATCCCAAGCTTATATGGTAATCATTATTCCTTAGAGGACTTTCGAGCGGTCTATAGGTATTTTGACAAGAAGAGACTATTCTTAGAGCTTTCAAAGAGAAGCCAATCCTCAGGTCAGTGCCATCGCACAGCAGAGAGGCGGCAAACAACAATGAATTCTAGAATATGTAGGTTATGCTTATCCTCAGGTCAGTGCCATCGCACAGCAGAGAGGCACACAACCTATCTCCTTGTTAGAGCATTTCTTATTTTTCTTTTTCACATAACGCACCAACAACATTTTGTTATCAGTATGATTGCGCTTGTATTCATTTTTTCTTTTGCTCTTTTTGCAGTCACACGCGCACCTTTGGTGGCGTTTATTTGCTCGTTGTCCCTTATCGGAAATGGCTGATTGTGTTAACCAGTGATAAGATGGGAACCCACAATTGATTGAACCATTTAGTTTAGATTGAGTCTACCAATGGCATCTACTCGTCTAATGTGTTGAATCTACCGACACATCGTATAGTGAACTAGCACCTCCCTAGATCCAACTTTCTCCGTGTAGTTACAATACCAACCAAGCGTACTATCATCTTCCCATTTTGTTAGACTTAGACTTCTCGGATTTATAATTTTTTTCTGTGATTAAATTTACTTTGCAGAACCGAAAATCCTTTTGGTGTTCCAAGTAACTCGATGCCTGTGTACTATCACTTTCCATAATTTATCGAGTCACATTTCCAGTTTAGATGTCTATGCCTTTTCAGCTTTACTTACCTTCTCCTTTTTTTTTTAAGTAAATGAATACTGAAATAAATCTCCCCCTAAAGTACTAAAACAGAAAATCTTTTTGTGTTTTTGGATTTTATATAACAAGAAAAAATAAAAAATAAAAAATAAAATAAAATTAACAGAAAAATAAACACATAAATACGAGTCGGACTATGTATCTGCTTCTTCCGCAATCACATCACTTTTCTTTTTAAAATCGTTGACCTCTAGCAAATAGAAAAATCTAGGTTTATCAAATGGTTTGGTGTAGAGGTCAGCGCGCTGAAAATCCGTGTTAATTTTAATCACATCAATCAATTGTTTTTCATAGCAATCGTGTATGAAATGATATTTAATGCCGATGTGTTTGGTTTTTGGATGTTGAACAGGATTTTTAGTAACAGCTATGGCAGCAGAATTATCAACATAAATAGGGGTGTTAGAAAATTGCAAACCGTAGTCGCGCATTTGCTGTTGGATCCAGATAATCTGAGAGCAGCAACTTGCAGCAGCAACATATTCAGCTTCACAAGTTGATAAAGCAACCGAGGTCTTCTTCTTGCATTGCCACGTGACTAATCGCCTTCCAAAGAACTGACACCCTGCTGATGTAGACTTGAAGTTCATCTTGCAGCCACCATAGTCTGAATCGCTGTATGCAGTAAGCTCAAAGTCATCATCATGAGGATACCACAACCCCAGTGTTAGAGTACCCTTCAGATAACGAAAATCCTTTTCACCCCAATCAGGTGATTCACTTTTGGCTTCGCTTGATATCTAGAACATAAACATGTGGCATACATAATATCTGGACGCGAGGCAGTGAGGTACATAAGAGATCCGATCATCCCACGATACATAGTGGCATCCACCAAATCCCCATTCTCATCAGGAGCCACATCATGATTTGTGGCGAGAGGGGTACCGGCAGTAGAAATATTCTCCATATCAAACCGACTCAGAATATCGCTGACATACTTGGTCTGATGTAGGAAAATACCGGTTGGTGTTTGATCCACCTGTAATCCTAGGAAGAACTTCATTTCTCCCATGGCACTCATTTCAAACTCTGCCTTCATCACAGATTCGAACTCTTTGCACAATGCTTCATTCCTAGACCCAAAGATGATGTCATCCACGTAGATCTGCACCATAAGCAAATCACCATCCTTTTCCTTGATGAATAATGTACAGTCAATTACACCCCTGCGAAAACCGTGTTTCAACAGATGGGTGGAGAGCTTCTCATACCAAGCTCGAGGAGCTTGATGTAGCCCATACAGAGCCTTATCCAGCTTGTAGACTCTGTCCCGATGATACGGATTCTCAAATCCTTCGGGTTGACTGACATAGACCTCTTCACGGATTTCCCCATGAAGGAATGCATTCTTCACATCCAACTGATAGACTTTTATCTTCATAAACGATGCATAGGCAAGGAAGATCCGAATTGCTTCCATTCTTGCCACTGGTGCAAACACTTCATTGTAGTCGATCCCCTCGACTTGTCTAAATCCCTGAACAACCAAGCGTGCCTTGTTTCTGATAACAACACCTTGGTCATCCTTTTTGCACTTTAGTACCCATTTGGTACCAATCACTTTAACTCCTTTTGGCTTGTCAATGAGGGTCCAGACTCTAAGTTTCCTGAACTGGAGTAGCTCTCTTGCATAGCATTGACCCAGGCCTCATCTTTCAGGGCGTCACTGACGAATTTAGGCTTGATTTGTGAAACAAAACTTGAGTAAGCCTCGTCATTGACATAACCCTTCTCCATTACGGTAGCATAATCAGCAAAGTACAGCTGATTTCGCGTCTGCACACCGGATTGAATATCCCCAATGATAGCCGTGGGGGGATGATTCACACTGATCCTAGTCACTGGTGTGGAAGGAACCACAACCTCAGAGTCAAGATTGGTGACTACAGGTTCAGTATCCGGATTTCCCAATGCTGGTTCAGCAGCCGATGACCCACTTTGTTGATTAACATTGTGATCAAGGTCTGGTTCAGCTGCTTCTTCATCACCTGATGAGTCATCACTCTCGTCTTGAGCATGAGTCGAAGAATTTGAGGCACCACTTGCAGGTGTGATGTTGCTTGAATCCAGATTCGGTGTGTTGGGAACATCATACATCATCTGGGTAGCAACTTCATCATCTGACTCAAACTGAGGAAGATTAAAGGATTTGAAAAAGCCATCATAATCGAAGAATGATGATGGAACTTTTCCAGCAGGGGGGTGGTGTATCTCTGAACATCTACGTTGCACCATACTTCTACCTGAGCTGTCGAATTATTGTAAACTCGTTTGTCTGGTATGCTGTATCCTAAGAATATTCCTTGATCAGCTTTCTCACTGAACTTTCTATCCTGAGTCTTCTTCAACAGTGTACAAGGAGCTTCAAAAGGTTCCAGATACTCCAAGTTAGGCTTGCGCTTCTGAAGCAACTCATAGAAAGTCTTGCCATGCCTTTTGACTACTAACACACGGTTAAGTGTGTAGCAAGCATTGGCAACCGCCTCATTCCAGAACTGGACCGGAAGCTTAGAATCAGCTAACATGGTTCGCGCAGTCTCGATCAAGCTTCGATTCTTTCGTTCTGCAACTCCATTCATCTGTGGCGTGTATGCTGAAGAGAACTGATGAACAATCCCCTTTTCCTTGCAGAAAGCATCCATCCACTGATTCTTGAACTCTGTGCCATTGTCAGAACGAATCCTCCTTACCTTCAGGTTGTAGAGTGACTCCAGTGTCGTGACGAGTACCTTGAATGATTTAAATGTTTCTGATTTAGCTTTCAGAAACATCACCCAGGTGAATCTTGAGTAGTCATCTGTGACTACAAAGCAGTACCAGTCGGCTGCGATACTTTTTGTGCTAACTGGACCAAAGAGATCCATGTGTAGCAACTCCAGGGGCATCTCTATAGGATTAACTTGCTTGGTCTTGTGAGATTTCCTGGTCTGCTTGCCTTTCTTGCATGAGACATAGAAATCAGGAAGCTGGAAGTTCTTGATAGGAACTCCATCAACTAAGTTGTTATGAATTAGATGATTCATCTTCCTATGATTAATGTGTCCTATTCTTCTGTGCCACGAAATGGAGTCCTTCTCTGTAGCTTTAGATAAGAAACATTGAACAGTAGAAGAACTAGTAGAGGCATTTGACATATCTAGAACATATAAGTCATTATATCTAGATGCTGACTTAATACTTGTTCCTCTGGAATATCCATTTCTTTCTTTAGAATGTAACATTTACGATTATCAAACATGACTTTGAATCCCTTGTCACAAATCTGAGACACAGAAAGCAGATTGTTTTCTAACTGCTGAACAAAGTTGACTTTGTCAAACTTTACCTTTTCATTACCTACTTCTCCTTGAGCAGTAATGTATCCTCCTTTGTTACCAGCAAAGGAAACGTGTCCCCCTGTAATTTGTTTGACATTGAAAAGGAGGGACCTATTTCCCGTCATGTGCCTGGAAGCTCCGCTATCTACGATCCATGTATTTAAAGACGCAATATAGCGGATAACCTGCACATAAGAGAAAATAATCAGTTAAGGAGGGGGACCCAAGTCTTGACTGGCTTGGGCTTCCCAGAGGAATCAACTATCATGAATTCGACCCACTGGTCTTTATCAGTGGATGGAATCTCAACGTTCAACTTGTCCTTACTTTCAGACTCATCAGTTGTTTTGGCTTTCCATAAACCATCCCTGTGAAAGGATTGTTTGTGGTAAACCTTAGACTGATTCACAGTTTGAGCATATGGTTTAGATTCAGAAACAGGTCTCACCGCTGGCATCACAGACTTGTCAGTGACTTGTTTGTGTTGCCTTTGGCGTGGAGGGGACAAAAACGACCGAGAAGGTGTTTTAGACCTAGTAGGTGTTTTCGATCTAATAGGAGTCTTAGATCGCTGTTTTGAATCTAAATTAACTTTGTTGTTCAGCTCCACCTTAATTCTTGGAGTCTGATAGCGAGGACAATGTGTTGAAATATAACCGTGCTGTCCACAAGTATAGCAGGATCTCCATTCATCGGGGCTAGAAGATCTCTTGTGGGGCGGTGAGTAAACTTCTGGTTCTTTCCTTTTATTTTCACTTTTAAGATTTTCACCTCCTTTGACAAACTTAACTTGTTTAACATTTTGGTTTATTTGTCTATGTGGCTGAATATTCTCTTTTAACTGATTTAACTTGAGTGGTTGTAGACATCTTGGATTGTGTGTTATTAGACTTTGAATCCAACCCAAGAGATGTGTGGACATTCTCTTCCACCCATTTCTCAGCAGTGACATTTCTCGATGCTGAGGTTTTCTGATCATCATCCGGAGAATCAGATTTAACTACTGTTTCCGGATCACTAACCAAAGGAGTTGTCACCACATGATCTTTAATTGGATTATTATTTATTGGACGTTGTTTAGTGTTCAACAGGATCTCATGTGGTGGTGGAACAACCTTGTAACCCAAGCCCTCCCCATTGTTGCGTTCTTTAACCAAGTTTTACAAAATATGCGAGGAACTCGCTAAACTATGTAGTTTTTGTTTCAAAGACTCATTTTCTACCTGTAAAACCACTTTGTTTTTTTAGTCTCTTCAATGGTCTTTAAATAGAATTTAATGTCATTTTCTTGGTTAAACACAACAACTTCAGTTTCCTTTAATTGCTTCTTTAAAGCATCTATCTTTTCCTTATAATTGCTCTCATTCTGTTTTAACACTCGATTTGCCTCTGATCACAGTTTTAAGTCATTTATTAAGTTATCATTGTGTTCTAATAACCTAGCAAATTTTAAGTCAATACTTTCTCTAAATTTATCACAATCAACACAAGAATGTTTAGCGAATAATTCATCCTTAGATTGTACCTGTGCAGCTGTGGACGTTTCAACCATGAAAGCATTCTGAGATGCAGGTTGAGCTTCAGATTCTGAATTCAGCTCATTCTTGATAATTTCATCCACTGCATCAAACGTCTCTTCCAAGTCAGCAGTATCAACATCAGCTGAGCTCTCCCTCTCACTCGCTGAGTCTTCGTTCAAGTCTTCCACAGAAGCTATGTTCGCTTCACCATCAGATAAGAATCGAAAGGACCAGTCCTGTCCTTCATCTCCTTGTGCTACCATAGCTTTAGAATCATTTCCTATGGATGCTGGCTTCTTGTCTTTATCTTGCCTATTGAACGAGGAGAATGGATTCCCGTTCCCAGTCTTTTTAGGCTTCACGCATTCTCTTTTGAAATGACCCTTTTCTCCACAGTTGAAGCACGTGACTTTAGACTTGTCAAAACCAAAGGTCGTATCTTTAGTAGCCACGAGATTCTGCCCTGTTTTCTTCACAAACTTCTTGGCTCTCCGGACAGCACTTGCAAGAGCCCATATGATATCCATCCTTTCAAGCTCGTTTTCATCTACTTGCTCGTAGTCTTCATCGGCAAGGTGGCAATTTCCAATCTTACCCGCCCCCAGACCATCATAAGAGTGCACAACTGCAGCGAGTAGATCCATGTGCTCTTTAGCAACCTCCACTGTTACCTTTCCCAAATTTTCTGTCATCAACTTAGCAGATTGATAAACAATTGGACTTTGTAGAATCCCAGATGCACCATGAGACTCATTTGCAGATGATGAGCCTTGATCAGTAGATGACGATGCATTGGAGACAAAGGCTGTTTGCAGAGGAGCTCCAGAAGACTTTGCAGTAGGAGTGGAAGTAGGAGTTACATTGTAGAGTGATGGGTCTTGAGTATACGCTGCTCTTTTCGTCCTGTACTGGTGACGCACTTTTTCCTCTCTCAGTTTTTGAATAAACTCATTAATATCCAAGGTCTCTAAAACTGAGTTTTGTCGCATAGTGGAAATGAATGAATGCCACTTTTCAGGTAGACCATCTGCCAAGCTTGAAACTTTGTCTTCCATTGACGTCTTTACTCCATGAGTGTGAAGTTCACTCATCAAGTGATAGAAGCGATCGATAATTTCATCCAAGCTCTCATTCCCAATTGCAGAGAAGTTGTCAAACTCCTTCTTCAACGCTTTACCCCTTAGGGACTTTAGAGTAGAATTCCCATCATACCTCTTCTCAAGAGCTTTCATCAACTTTTTACTTTGCTTGTGCTCTGAGTATTGGTGAAAAATGGCCTTGGGAATGGACTGGGTCAAAAGAGCATATGCCTTCTTTTCGGCATTGTAGGCAACCTTCTGTGTATCAGTGAGTCCACTTAAAGTCAAAGGAACACCATCAGCTCCCACGGGCATGTTATAACCAGTCTCAATAGAGTTCCATAAGTTCAGGTCCACTCCATTTAGATGAATCTCAAAACGTTGTCTCCATTGTGGAAATTCATCTATAGTCAATAGCTTAGGTGGCTTGTTATGGTTCCCTATCTCATTTTCCAGTAAAAGCAGGTTCTGTATCCTTGAGTCCTTTCCAGCTGACATTGCAAAGTTTTCTGAGTCCATTATGTTATAACTTTAACTTGTGAATGAAACTGCTAATGCGATTGGGGAGTGCGACTGGAATGCGACCGACACTAGCTGTATGCGATTGGACTCAAACGTACGATTGAACAGACGACTGA